>OZ020503.1:11388274-11863274 GCA_963971365.1 Lasioglossum villosulum | reverse complement strand
TGACATTGACATTGACATTGATATTGACATTGACATTGACATTGACATTGACATTGACACTGACACTGACACTGACACTGACACTTACACTGACACTTACACTGACACTGACACTGACAATCACATCGACATTGACAGTGACATTGACATTGACATTGACATTGACATTGACATTGACATTGAAATTGACATTGACATTGACATTGACATTGACATTGACATTGACATTCACATCGACATTCACGTCGACATTCACATTGACATTCACATTGACATTCACATACACAGTCACATTCACATTCACATTCACATTCACATTCACATAAACATTCTCATCAACATCGACATCGACATCGACAGCGACATCGACAATCGCATTCACATTCACATTGACACTGACATTGACATTGACACTGACATTGACATTGACATTGACATTAACATTGGCAACCCGCCCGGAGGGCCTAGCTACGAGGGCGTGCCGGAGGCACGCCGCGAGCAGCTAGTGTATAGATAAAATCGTGTCTGTCTGTATGTATGTATGTATGTATGTATGTTTGTAACGGCATCACTTGAGGACGGCTCAACGTAGAAAGCTGAGGTTTGAAGCATTAGACGCGGCATTTCTTCGATTAGGTGTAGGAGAAAACCGCATTCAAAAAAGTCTATTGGTTCAAAAGATGTGACGTCATTAGTGAAAAATGGCAACTTTTTCACTCTCTTTTGCGCACGTTTCTGCTTATAACTTTTCAACGAATGGACTTTTCGGAATGTGGTTTTCTTAAAAACCTTCCTCAAGAAATGTCGCGTCTAATGGTTCATACCGCAATATTCTACATTTTGCTGTTTACAATTGATGACGTCACAAACTGACCAAATACGACTTTTTCGGCCTCCTTTGGGCACGTTTCTGCTTTTATCATTTGACTGGTAGCAGCAACATTAAATTTGAGGGACTCATTGCGGGGGGGGGGCAGAGTGAGTGAGAGAGAGAGAGAGAGAGAGAGAAAGCGAGATAGAACGAGTGACAGATGGAGCGGGAGACAGTGAGAGAGAGTGAGGAGAGCAAGAAGAGCGAGAGAGAGGGAAAGAGAGAGAACTATAGAGCAACGCGATAAGCGAAATGGAATTGAACAAAATAGATTACAACAAACACGTTGGATACGTACATGCTTTTAAAAAGTACTGTGCCACAGCAACGCGTGGCGGGGGAAAGCTAGTGTAAAAATAAAGTACAATTTCTCGTTTCCATCTCACGGTGCAATGGAAAAATTCTTATCGAACGAAAATTTGAAATATAAATTATAATTATGATATCGGCGCCAGGTTCGATCCTTATTAGAATCAGCAAATATGCAAGTTAAATATTTAAATTTCTCAACGTTTCGATCCCAATGCGGATCATTATCAAGAGACCCAAATTTTTGCGTCTGAAAAAGAAATTAATATTAAAGATTTTGAAATTAAATATTCTGTTTTGAATGCGACACAGCCACGTAAATTACCAAAAATTGGTAAAATAGAAAAATTAAGGGGGTAGAGTACCCACGTGACATTACTAGAATCTAACCACAATATTACTAGAAAACAAGTGAAAACAGGGGTTTACGTGGGAACGTTTCACATCCTCATACGATTATATTTTGAGCTGAGTGAGGGCTCATTCGAAACAGGAAGGTTGCACGCAGTGCGCTCTTCTCATGTTTTCTTTAGATGATGTTTATATGAAGTAATATGAGTGTCCAAAGTAGGCGAAACAAATGAAGAAAAATTCCGGAGATTCTAATGTATTTTTCGTGCACGAAAAGAACTTGAAAGGGTGGATCTTCTAGATAAAAATCTGCTCTATCACGTGGTATATTTCGATTCTCCGCTGGACCCTTATTTTTTGAGATAATTTAAAAATATCATCAAAATTTGGTGCAAAAGTGGTGTCTCTCCGTCTTTAATGATTATTTATTAATGTTTAAACAATCATAACGCATTAATATGGATGTCACCGTATTCAGAAAAGTCTACAGAATCTTTTGCTGCAAAGAACAATTCAATATCTTTTATCACACCGTCACAACATTTGTTTGAAGTTGAAAAATAGGTTTTTTTTTTCAAAGTCATGTTTTTCAAAAACTGTGCGTGTAGGAGAAAAACTAAGGGCAGATTCGGAATCAGCGCAAAAAACTCTATAAGATCCATGCTTTAGTTATATGAAAACATAAAAAAGTTGAAATTTGTTGCACAGTGTAATTAAACATCCGTGGTTTTTAAAATAAAGCAATACATATTCGTGAAGGTTGGCGCCTCTTCTACGCTGCAATCATTGTAAACACCTACTTACATATTGACAATGTGAGATTTGTTGCGTCGTGAAGTCCTTGACGAAAGAGCTTCGGTGAATCGTGACTTTCACGCGCCGAATTAACCTTACGTGATTCACTCTGTCTGACTTCAATAGTACATTACACGTTATACAGGGTGTCCGACAAATGTCGGAGAACCTTGAAACGGGTGGTTCCTTAGGTAACACTGTCCAACTTCAACTTTCCTACGCTGATGCCGAAACTGTTCCAAATTTCTCCTCGAGATGCATAGTTTTCAAGAAATTTAATTTTGGAAAATATAATTTCAACTTTAAACAAATATTGTGGTCTTATTATAAAAGTTATTGAACTGTTTTTTTACAGCAAAAGATTCTGTAGACTTTCCCGAATACAGTGATATCCAATACGAATACATGATTAAACAACAATTAAAGATAGATGGACACCACGTTTCCAGCATTTGTTGAAGATATTTTTCAGTTTATCTTAAAAAATAAGGGTCCAGCGAAAAACCGAACTATATCACGCGGTAGAGCAGATTTTTACATGGGGAAACCACCCTTTGAAGTGTGCAACATTTTTATCAAACCAGAAAGCAAATGAGCCTATTTTGAAAGTGGCCCAAGTCCATTTTCGAGAAAAATCAAGCCAGCAATTTTAATATTTACATTTACATTATCTATTTCATTCTGAAGCAAATTGTAACTAATATATTTAAAATTACAAAGATTTTGTAGAAAGGAAATTAGCGAATTAATAGAATGATGTTTTAATTATTAATTGAATTTTTGTTTTGAAAGTGATCTAAGTCTATTTGTTAGTTGGTTGTACCCTCCACCAGACGTTTAGACCTCTAGCTTCCAACAGAAATATTAAAGTACCTTTAACGTTGCTAAAATTTGTCCTAACTGTTGGACATAATGTGGAAATCATAGAGCACAAATTTTTTTGTATCAGGACATTCGTTTTTACTCAATTATAGAGATTTATGTCATTAAAGAAAAATAATTTACCGTTCACAAATCTTTAATTTACTGTTTGTCCTCCAAAATGATTATAATGTTATCAAGAAGTGACGGAAAGGTAATAACTCTATTTTAAATGGAATGAATCAAGAGCATTTCATAACCCCGTGGCAGAATGTTTCCGATCGGAGGCATTGAAACGGGTTTTAGAGAAAACATTCACAATTTAGAAGTATAAAATATTACTTTACGGGGTTCAAACTGATGGGAAATGAAAAGGGGCTTGTTGAAGAATCGAAAACAACAAAATAACGTAAGCATCCATTTATTATTACAAAGAACAGAGAAAATAAAAAAAATGTTATACGGAAAAATGTTTCCGATTAATAGAACTGCTGGTAGAAAGTTTCCGATCCGATTTACACTGTCCAACACCAAATATGTTCAACAATTACTGTTGGGTGATTCTTACAGAGTTTTTTGCGCTGTTTCCGAATCTGCCCTTAATTTTTCCCTTAGACTTATAGTTTTTAAGAAACTTAATGTGAAAAAGAAAATATATTTCTCAATTTTGAATAGGGCTGTAACTTTCCTTCGAAGGTCGAACATTTCGAAGCTTCGAAGCTTCGATTTCAGAACCTTCGAAGGTCGAAGATTTCGAAGCTTCGATTGCAGAACCTTCGAAGCTTCGAAGCTTCGAAGTCTTGGAAGCTTCGGAAAAGTTACAGCCCTAGTATAAGATTGCGAAATTTCGAAACTTCGAAACTTCGAAGACTTTGAAGACTTTGAAGACTTCGAAGACTACGAAGACATCGAAACTTCGAAGCTCCCCTCGTTCCTTCGAAGACTTCGTTCCTTCGAAGTCTTCGAAGCTTCGGAAAAGTTACAGCCCTAATTTTGAACAGATAGTGTCATGTTATTATAAAACATATTGCATTGTTCTTTGCAGCAATAGATTCTGTAGGCTTTCCCGAATACATTGATATCCAATATTAATACATTATGAATCTTTGAACATGTTTAAACAATCGTTAAAGATGGAGAGACAACCTTTTTACATCAATTTGTGAGGATATTTTTCAGTTTGCCTTAAAAAAAGGGTGCACCGGAAAATCGAATTACATCACGCGATAGAGCAGACTTTTATCTTGAGACAAACCCAACCCCAACCCTTTCAAGTTAACAATTCGACGTTTTTTTCGAACCCGAAAGCAAAATGTCTCCGCTCGACATGAGTTGCCACCAGTGACGCGCCGTATCTCGTCGTATGTATTTGGTGGCACCTCATGTCGAGCGGAGATATTTTGCTTTCGGGTTAAAAAAAAACGTCGACTTGTTAACTTGAAAGGGTTGGGGTTGGGTTTGTCTCAAGATAAAAGTCTGCTCTATCGCGTGATGTAATTCGATTTTCCGGTGCACCCTCTTTTTAAGGCAAACTGCAAAATATCCTCACAAATTGATGTAAAAAGGTTGTCTCTCCATTTTTAACGATTGTTTAAACATGTTCAAAGATTCATAATGTATTAATATTGGATATCAATGTATTCGGGAAAGCCTACAGAATCTATTGCTGCAATATGTTTTATAATAACATGACACTATTTGTTCAAAATTGAGAAATATATTTTCTCTTTCAAATTAAGTTTCTTAAAAACTATAAGTCTAAGGGAACAATTAAGGGCAGATTCGGAAACAGCGCAAAAAACTCTGTAAGAATCACCCAACAGTAATTGTTGAACATATTTGGTGTTGGACAGTGTAAATCGGATCGGAAACTTTCTACCAGCAGTTCTATTAATCGGAAACATTTTTCCGTATAACATTTTTTTTATTTTCTCTGTTCTTTGTAATAATAAATGGATGCTTACGTTATTTTGTTGTTTTCGATTCTTCAACAAGCCCCTTTTCATTTCCCATCAGCTTGAACCCCGTAAAGTAATATTTTATACTTCTAAATTGTGAATGTTTTCTCTAAAACCCGTTTCAATGTCTCCGATCGGAAACATTCTGCCACGTGTATTAACAAGATTTTTTGGAGGATACAATTTTTAAAAAGGATACAATGCAATTTTTTAATTCTAACAGAGAAACTATAAATTGGTTAAAAATATGCTCGATATGTTTTTTTTAATGGATGATATAAAATTTTTTATAAGATATCAATGGATGAGAATGCAGAGTTTAAAATACTGAATTTATTACCACGCCGGGGTAGCCCAAAATTCGAAAATATTGTATTCTCATCACTTTATAAAAATTGTATAAGAGAAACTAGAGAGCCCCGCCTCCTGTTCGTTTCACTCAGCAACCTCCGCGGCGCCTTTCTCCCTCTCTCTGTCTCTCTCTCTCTGAAAAATACACACTGTCACGTCGCTCAATTTTCGGTTACCGTTAGAAGGCTTCGCCGCTCGGAGTTTTTGCGTGACAGAACTACAGAACTATTTTATATAATAGAAAGCTTACAACAGCGGAATACAAGAATATGATGGACTTATTACGGGGCACCATGAATTCTTCAAATCCCTCCCGCATACACAAAATATAAATGAGGAGTAAATTGTTACGTAATTTATATAGTTACAAGATTTTCTGAATTGCATAAATGCTGTTTTTCAAGTTTTGTAATCTTACTATTATATAAAATAGTTCTGTAGTTCTGTCACGCTAAAACTCCGAGTGTCGAAGCCTTATAATGTGAATCGAAAATTGAGCGACGTGACTGTGTGTATTTTTCGGAGAGGGAGAGGGAGAGGGAGGGAGAAGTAGAGGGGGATAGAGAGAGAGGCGCCGCACAGTGGTCAATTAGGACGAAATCTTTTTCAAAATCAAAGAATTTTGATAGAAATGAGGTGGAGCGATGAAATTTCTATTAAATTACACGGTCCAACAGCCAAAAATGGTTTTGATTCTCACTATGCAATTCTTATAGAGTTTTCCGCACTGATTCCGAACCTGGTCTTAGTTTATCTCCTAGACGCACAGTTTTTGAGAAATTTGAGGTTGAAAAAAAGCACATTTTTCGACTTTGAACAAAGATTGTGATGTTATTATAAAAGATATTGTATTGTTCTTTACAGCAAAAGATTCTCTAGACTTTCCCGAATTCAGAGATGTGCAATAGTAATACCTTATGATTGTTTAAAGATGTTTAAACAAACATTAAAGACGGAGATGCACCGCTTTTGTGTCGTTTTTTGATGATATTTTTTAATTTATCTGAAAAAATAAGGGTCCAGTGGAAAATCGAACTACACCATGCGATGGAGCAGACTTATATCTTGAGAAACCACCCTGTCAGATTTTGAACATTGACATTTTTACCTTACCAGAATGCAAAATATCATCGCCCGACACGTTTTTTTTCAACCTCAAATTTCTCAAAAACTGTGCGTCTAGGAGAAAAACTAAGACCAGGTTCGGAATCAGCGCGGAAAACTCTATAAGAATTGCATAGTGAGAATCGAAACATCAAAAAAAAGTTGAAATTTGTTGGACAGTGTTATAGCTGAAACTTTGTACAATATGGGAAAATAGGGTAATTATGGTACGAACGTTTTTTAACCTTGATAAAATTGGTTAAACTTGCTCAATTTTAAGAAAATTGTGGTTTTTCCGATACCACGCGCAGAAAGAAATTGTTTTTAACATGCTATACTTTAATTCCTGTAGATTCTTTCACGCTGATCTCAAATCTGGTGTGAAAATTTGTATACGACCTCTGAATTTTGCATAAAATCGATTTTTGTAAACAAAACTAATGAAATCATTGTTTCGTTGACATGCTTTGATAACCTAATAGTTTAAAGGTATATTGTGTTCTTATACAGGGTGATTCCGCAGAAACAGAACACATGAATAACGCGGCTGCTATTGGTGTTAGGAAGAGATGCATCAGATGGAACTTGCATGGTTTCGAGGGGGCATTAATCTGATGTTAGTACCTTTTCTGTAGGTGGACGCGTAATGGACATATGAAGGTCAACTTCATTTTTAACTTCCCGATTCATGGGGAAGGGACTGTAATTTGAAGTAGAATGAGGTATTTTTTAATACATCAATCGATGCAGCTGAACATTCGTTATAAAAAAGTACTAACCTATGTATGTCGAAAAGTTAGTAGTTCAGAAGATATTTCAATTTAAATAACTCAAAAATACCATTACTGTCGTACTAACAATAAGACGTTACACTAGTAAGTAAACGCTAACGACTTATTGTTAGTATGACTGTAATGTTATTTCAGAGTTATTTAAATTGAAATATCTCCTGAACTACTAACTTTTCGTAATACATAGGTTGGCACTTTTTAAACCATGCAAGTTCCATCTGATGCATCTCTTCCTAACACCAATAGCAGCCGCGTTATTCAGGTGTTCCGTTTCTGCGGACTCACCCTGTATATGTATAAAACACAATAAAAAAAAAACACAATAAAAATTTATTTGACGTATATCACTTGACGAATTTGGCACTCCTTGTGGCTATGTGTGATTGTAATGTAATTTAAATAAGACATCTATTTTCCATAATTATGTTTTTATTTACGCAGGAAGTAAGGTAAGTATTTAATCTTTTTAACTCACTTCTCGTCAACGAACTTTTCAACTTCTGGTGATACCTTATTTTTTTATTTGTATAACAAGAGGATTTTTTTTAGAGGGACATCTCATCGTCTTCGAATTTTAAGAAAACGATCTTTCGAAGTTTCTGAAATCGAAGCTTCGAGTCTTCGAAATCTTCGACCTACGAAGGAAAGTTACAGCCCCATTAGAAACGGACATTCGAAGTTGTATACCTGAAAGAAGTGATTCGTCGAACAGTGTTACGAAGACTACGACGACCCGTGTGGGAAAGAAAGCTTCGCCGCGCCGGACAGATACGGAACAGCCGTAATTGCAGGAGTGTGGGCGAGGAAGGATGATTTACAATTCGCAGCTAACGGGAAGGCGGTTGTTTATGCGATAGATCAACGTCACGAATTGGAAAAGGATGTTGGAGCATCGACAGGGAGTGCTCGAACCGGTTCGACGTACTCTAAAAATAACTAATATCTCCAGATAACAGTTTGACCTGTTGATTTTCGAATTTCTAGGAAATCAGGATAATTTCTAAGAAATCATATTTTAACATGTTTGCTATCGCGATTGATTTTAATAATAGTTCGGATAGTTATAATCGGACTACGGATTTCTTTATGTAGAAGTTTCAGGTTGTTGCAGTAGATTGAACTCTTCTTTAGTGAACTAATACTTTAGGAAATACTTTACGATCGTGCTCGGCATCTGATTAAAAATTCAGCCGAACGTGTTTACGCTGGATTTAAGAAAACAGTTCGCATAAAAGCAATATTATTCGAGTCAACATTGTAGCCACGCCGTGCATTTTTTTGTACATAATACCGCGATTTCTCGTGTGCAGCTCGTTTTCCGAATTCAGGAAGTTTAAAAATTTAGTTTTAAAATAATTCGAATTAAAATAAAAATACTTCAGATGATAGTATACTTAAAAGTTAGTTTACGAATGTTTTTGCATACAATACATTGATCATTTTCGTAATTCCTTTTTTTTTATTTTAAATTAAAAATAATGTATAAAAGTCATGAACACAAAAATATTCGGAAATATTTTCTTTCAAATTGAAATTTGAAAATACAATGTCTTATGATTTCTGTCAATTCCTCTGTTCCCATAAAATACATTCTCGATATTTATCTTATGTTATATCTCCACAGTTATTTTAAAATTACAAAACTTCTTTTACTAAAGAAAATGTTAGAATTATATCACTTTGTAATGCGCCCATTTTGTTTTTATTTGTTCCGTTACTTTTACAATGTACAGCTACAAGTATTGTCTTATAAAGGGTGTCAATTTTAACTCGAACACCTAAATTGATTTTAATAATAGTTCAGATAGTTGTAATCAGACTACGGATTTCTTTATGTAGAAGTTTCAGGTTGTTGCAGTAGATTGAACTCTTCTTTCGTGAACTAAATATCTGTATATTTTGAACGATACCCTTATAAATTGAAACGACTCACAGTGGCCGAAATCCGGCTGAAATGGACAAAATTCGATAACTCGGTGAATTCTGCAGTAAATTTTTAGAAAATTGGAATCTCTAGGTTGTTTTGGACGTAGATCTCAAATTTTTAATCAAAATTATAAAATTTAAAATGGTCGATTCAATACGGCGGACCGAAAAATTAAAGCTGAATGGATTTTTTTGAAAATTGATGTATACGAGTTATTGGGGATGCTGATTTTGAATTTGTATTCGAAATCTGGTTTTTTAATTTTTTTGTTTTAAATTTTTCTTTTCTTTTTATTTATATTAATGCGGGAATATTTAATTTTACGTTTTATTTAGTTAACACAATTTTATTCTGCCTCTATCTAAATAGTAATATTATGTTCTTCAAGATTTTCACAAGATTTGTTCAATTTCAATTGCGAATTTTAAGGTTATGCTATATTCCATCTAGCGGACAAAATGTAAAGTTCGAATGTAAAAACGAGTACATTATATGACAACTTCTGTCAACGAGCACATATCAACTGGTATATTTATTTTTTTAAATATTTATTTGTTAATAACAATTTGTTATTAACTTTAAAATGTTATTAACGCATGAAATAAACTTAATTCAAGCTAAATCATGAGTAGAGTTCGATTATGTTTATATCTAATCATATGAGTGCCCAAAGTAGGGAAAACAAATGAAGAAAAATTCCGCAGATTCGAATGTATTTTTCTAATACAAAATGATTTTTTCGACTTAAATCATGAGCAGAGCGGGCTATGAGGAACCTTCCTCTTTAGAATAAGCCCACACACAGCTCAAAATATGTTAATATGAGGACAAAAAATGTTTTCCCGCAAACACTAATTTCATCAACAAAACAGTGTTTGCGGGAAAACATTTTTTGTGTTCGTATTAGCATGTTATGAGCTGTGTGAGGGCTTATTGTGAAGAGGAAGGTTCCTCATAGCCCGCTCTGCTCATGATTTAAGTCAGAAAAACCGTTTTGTATTAGAAAAATACATGGGAACCTGAGGGTGGTTGTTTCGACTTGTTTGCCCTACTTTGGACGTTCATATTATTAAATATAAACATAATCTTGTTAAATCATGAGCAGAGCGGGCTATGATGAACCTTCCTCTTTAGAACAAGCCCTCACACAGCTCGTAACATGCTTGTATAAAAACAAAAAATGGTTTCCCGTAAACACGGTTTTCACTTGTTTTTCTAGTAATATTCTAGTAATATGCTAGTCATATCCATGGGTACGGTACCCTCTTAACAATAAGACTCGTGTCCCCGATCTACCTTCTTCTTCTACGACACTATTCCCCCCTTAGACCATACATATCTATAGACCCGGTATAGGTATAGTATGTGTATAGGAAAACCTTAGACCATACAGAGTGTCCCAAAATAAGTGTAACTCTCGGAAATGGGAGGCTTCTTGGGTCATTTGAAGCGACATTTTACTTTACAAAAATGGTGTCCGCGGCTTTGTTTAGGAGCTATTAATGAAAAACACGGACCAATCAGAGAGCGGCTACAGCGGATTGATTCTGGTTCGACCAATAGCAACACCACGGGATTTGTCGTCGAGTCGGACTGCGTTCGCTATAGCCGGGCTCTGATTGGTCCGTGTTTTTCGTTAATAACTCTTAAACAAAGCCGCGGACGCCATTTTTGTAAAGGAAAATGTCGCTACAAGTGACCCAAGGAACCTCCCATTTTCCGCTCCTATACTAGTTTTGGGACACCTTGTATAGAGAATCAATTACTTCGAGAATTCCGATAAATTGGAGAATCTCTTCTTATTCGGGAATCCCGATAAATTTGAGAATCTCTACTTATTCGGGAATCCCGATAAATTTGAGAATCTCGAAATTTTCGGGTACCCGTCCCGATCCCGAAAAAATGTCGTGTTCCCGACTCGACACGATATTCCGGGTTCACGCACACTCCTGGCTTTTAGATATGATCAATATAAGAGATCTTATAGCTATTTACATCTGACAGGATTGCGTGACTAAATATCGGAAACGGCAGAACAAAATCCTCTTCCTCGATAAGTGTTTCGCATTGAAACAGTTCGCACATCCGCATCCGTGTTTCCACGTTTCCAGCTGCCTGCAGAAATACATAATGCGTACGTGCTGCGAACGTGCGTATACTTTCGAGATTGTACACATACTACACATATTACGTACAGGGTGTCACAAAATTATATGTCACGGACACAACCTACACTAATTTTAATTTATCCTCAAATTTTAAAATTATATTGGAAATTTAATTTAATTATATGAACATTATAATAACTTACACTATAATTTTAATTTATCCTCAAATTTTAAAATTATATTGAATATTTCATTTAATTATATGAATATTATACCAACCTACACTAATTTTAATTAAACCCACCCCCAAGTTGACCTAGAACGTGATACACAAGGTCAAACAAAAACCCAACAATTTTTTTAAGATTGAAAATTATTGTAAGATTTAAGACTTTTAATCTTATAAAAAAATCGTGTGCGTGGAAACCACGCGCGGCATAAGTGAAACTTATTGCTTATTAAGTATAGATACAAATAAATTATTATATCTAATAAGCAATAAGTTTCACTTCTGCCGCGCGTAGTTTCCACGAACACAATTTTTTTTAAAATTTTAAATACACTTTTGTAATTTATATATATACAGTAGCGGACAAAAGTTTAAGACCACTCTAAAAAAGACGATACCTTTTTTAATATTGTACTATACGATTTAAACTTTTTTGGGAAGTTAGAGCAATTAGTTTACTAAAGGATGTGAAACGAAATTTTTTCAAAAATTGCAATTGATCGAAATTGTTGAAAAAATACTAAAAGTTGAGTTTTCAACTATTTTATGTAGGCCTATATTGAAAATTTAAAAAATACGTTTTGTAGATCTGTGTCAATTAAACATATCCTGAAAATTTCTTCAAAATCGGTCGACGTTGCAATGAGCTACAAACGTTTAAAGATGGTAAAAATTGCAGATTTTCACGATTTTCGGCAATAAATCATGGGGAAAAAACGGGAATCAAATATTGTAGCATTATTTATGGGCTCAGGGTCACAAATAAGTAGATCGTTGCATTCGTCGTGACGCCAGCTATAAGATTATGAAATAAAAATTGTACTTTAACATTTGAAAAATCAAAATAATTCTTATTTTTTGGCGAAAAAATTATTTTGAAATTTTATATATATATAATTTTGTATATGTTTCAATACTATTCAACTTTTATTGGAACCATTTTGTCGTCAGATTATCCGAACTCTTGAAATGTAGTGATAATGGAATGCTTTGATTACGATTTTCGGCAATAAATCATGAAAATCTGCAATTTTTACCATCTTTAAACGTTTGTAGCTCATTGCAACGTCGATCGATTTTGACGAAATTTTCAGGATATGTTTAATTGACACAGATCTACAAAACGTATTTTTTAAATTTTCAATATAGGTCCACATAAAATAGTTGAAAAATCAACTTTTAGTATTTTTTCAACAATTCCGATCAATTGCAATTTTTGAAAAAATTTCTTTTCACATCCTTTAGTAAACTAATTGCTCTAGCTTCCCAAAAAAGTTTAAATCGTATAGTACAATATTAAAAAAGTTATCGTCTTCTTTAGAGCGGTCTCAAACTTTTGTCCGCTACTGTACCTCTTGTTTTTTAAATATATATCTAATACATTTGTAAAACACTTAAAAACACTTCAATAATGAAAATACACTTCAATAATTAAATATTGAAAATATCACTTCAAATGTACTGCGCGGCCTTCTCTCTCACTCTTTGTACCCCACGCCGACACGTTTGATCCTACTACCGATCATTTTATTCGTTGCCATATATACCAAAATGTTCGCTTTCATTCTAAGATCGTTGGTTGTCCAAGCGATTAAGGAGTTGGACTACCAATCGGTGGACCGGAATTCGAATCCCGCCGGGGTAAGAAATTGTTTTCCTCCGTTCATTCTCAGTTTAAATTTTCGCGCTCGACTTTCGACTTCCGTCACTTCGACTTCCGTTTCATCAGAAAATTGTTACCCTCAGAAAAGAAGTTTCGCTTCAAAAATTTTTGATTTCTGTTTGACCTTGTGGTTCACGTTCTAGGTCAATTTTGCACTGCTCAAATCAGGGGCGTAGAAACGCGCTAAGGTGTCCGCGACTTTCAAATTTTGTGACACCCGGTACGTACACGTATACTCGGTATACGCAGATGTTCTATTCATTCGCGATCCCGATGCGGCGATAACTTCGAATACAAAAGTGAGCATAATTACGACACGGACATCTGACTTCCTCTTATCGGACGCTGTTAATGATATACGTAGTTGTTTGTACATGATTACGGAAAAGAGAACCGTGTATTCGATGTAAACGAATAACTGCGTTCCGCGAACTCGGCATCCCTGTAAAGGAAATACTTTACGATCGTGCTCGGCATCTGATTAAAAATTCAACCGAACGTGTTTACGCTGGATTTAAGAAAACAGTTCGCATAAAAGCAATATTATTCGAGTCAACATTGTAGCCACACCGTGCATTTTTTTGTACATAATACCGCGGTTTCTCGTGCGCAGCTCGTTTTCCGAATTCAGGAAGTTTAAAAATTTAGTTTTAAAATAATTCGAATTAAAATAAAAATACTTCAGATGATAGTATACTTAAAAGTTAGTTTACGAATGTTTTTGCATACGATACATTGATCATTTTCGTAATTCCTCTTTTTTATTTGAAATTAAAAATAATGTATAAAAGTTATGAACAGAAAAATATTCGGAAATATTTTCTTTCAAATTGAAATTTGAAAATAAATATCTTGTGTTTTCTGTCAATTCCTCTGTTTCCTTAAAATACATTCTCGATTTTTATCTTATGTTATATCTCCACATACAGTTATTTTAAAATTACAAAACTTCTTTTACTAAAGAAAATGTTAGAATTATATCACTTTGTAATGCGCCCATTTTGTTTTTGTTTGTTCCGTTACTTTTACAATGTACAGCTACACGTATTGTCTTATAAAGGGTGTCAATTTTAATTCGAACACCTAAATTATTTCCGCTACTAATAAAGGTAAGAAAAAATATAAATATATATTTAATATGTAATAACAAAATATCCTTTGAAGGTCATTTTAACGGTATTTTCAAGGTCACCGTATTTTGTTTGCAAAGGCTATAGCCGGGTTTTGCGGTGAAATTCACCCCCGACGAGATTTTAATCGCATTTGAACCATTGGATAGCCTAACCAAAAAGATTCTGCCAAGTTTCAGCCCCATATCTCATCTGTAAGGGTAGTTACTGAGAAAAATCGAAAAACCAGTTTTTGACCCATTTTCCCTATTTATTGACATTTAAAAATTCTAAAAAAAAATCTGACACATTTCGGATACCAAGCCTCATATTCGATATCATTTTCAGATTTTTTAGTTGCAAACTATGGTTCTAATCAACGAAAAACACGAAAAAAATCGAAAAAATGCAGATTTCAAATAAAAGTTGATCCCGCACCGCTTCAGGATTAATTTAGCAATGAGATATTTTGAAAAGTATTATGCTCAATTTTTTTCAGATTTTTTTGAGGGGTGGAACGATGTTCAAAAAAATAAAAACACTTTTTTCGACGTTTTTCGACGACAGTCTCAGACTGTGTAACCGCTGAAGACTTTTTGGGCTAGGTTCAAATCCCGCTCGGGTCAAATTTTTTTTTTTAATTGATCAGATGTTTTTTTTGCTTCGTCATCATACGTTTAATGTTGAACCATTATAAGAACATTTTTTAACTAAGTTTAAACTATTTTTAAATAATTTTTTGGAGTACATTTACGGGCTGTAATACTGCTCTTAAAAATTGTTTTAATTTAATTGTGCATCGCCTTTACTGTCAGGTCTTTTGTCTTTCCTGGGTGCTTTAAACAGTTATTAGTAGTAAAATTATTTAGTACAGTTATTAGTAGGTAAAACCCTCGTTAATAGGCTCCCTAATCGTTTTTTAAACCGGTGGTTTATGACCTACCTAGACCCTAATAAAACACTGGATTTTTATAACTGTTCAAAGCACCCAGGAAAGACAAAGGACGTGGCAGTAAAAACGATGCACAATTAAATCTAAACAATTTTCGGTTGACGTTGACACACAGCGCTAGACACATATCCAGGGTGTTCGACTACAGGTGGGAGAAAATTTACGAAGTGGTTCTTAACGATGACACAAGACGAAAATGAAGAATAAAAAAGTTGCGATTTTGGCTTCGTTATTTAGCTATTAACAATTAAAAATCAGCAACGCGTTTAACAAAAGTGTGCGTTGTGTACGTCAAGGAGTCCAATGTTGATCAACGATCTGTTAAACATTTTCACCTCGCTGGGGCCCCAAATGACAACCAAGGTATGCATGCATCTGTCACTTGATACGTGACTGTCGCATTGTTAATAGGTAAATAATGAAGCCGAAATCGCAATTTTTTTATGCTTCATTTTCGTCTTATATCATCGTTAAGAACCAACCCTTAAATTTTCTCCCACCTGTAGTCGAACACCCTGTATATACGTACACGAGGATTGCAAGGGTTCCGTATTTTTCAATCCTTGTCTCTATAATGCACATTTCCGTGTTCTAGGTACTCACAATCGTTAGATAAAAGGTTAATCTATTAGGGACAATTTACATTATTGGACAACACGTAGCGGAGTCGGTAGAAGCAAGGTGACAAGCGACGGTGCTGCCGCCTATCGTAATTGTCGAATGACATTTTCATAAACCTACGACAGCCGAATAATGTATACTGCGCCTCGAAAACGCAAAACTAGGCGAGTCTTGGGATAGTTCCTTAAGAGGGTACCGTACCCATGGATGTGACTAGCATATTACTAGAATATTACTAGAAAAACAAGTGATAACCGTGTTTATGGGAAACCATTTTTTGTTTTTATACAGGCATGTTACAAGCTGTGTGAGGGCTCATTGTAAAGAGGAAGGTTGATCATAGCCCGCGCTGCTCATGATTTAACAAGATTATGTTTATATTTAATAATATGAGCGTCCAAAGTAGGGCAAACAAGTCGAAACAGCCACCCTCAGGTTCCCATGTATTTTTCTAATAGTGTACAAAACGGTTTTTCTGACTTAAATCATGAGCAGAGCGGGCTATGATGAACCTTCCTCTTTACAATAAGCCCTCACACAGCTCGTAACATGCTTGTATAAAAACAGAAAATGGTTTCCCGTAAACACGGTTTTCACTCGTCTTTCTAGTAATATGCTAGTCATATCCATGGGTCTGGTACTCCCTTAATAGATCGATCTTTTATCTAGCGATTGTGACTACCTAGAACACTGAAATGTGCATTATAGACCTCGTGTACGTATACGCGTCTACCGCTGTGTATCTCTCACACTCGAGAGTTTTTCGTCAAGGTCAAATTCGGATCTACACCGTATGGTAAAAATTGTGTAACGTGACGAGGAACGCGACAACCCCAGGGGCACCGGACTGCCTCGGCACTACCCTGAATGAAAGTTTAGAAGGCCGCAAGGTCGAGATCTTTCTGTACCCCTAGTAACGCGTTATTGATAGGGTCAGCAACGAGTTAGTATAAATACCGGTAGATTACCGCGCAGCATTTACTTTAGCTGCGCCTGTGGTAGAGGACGAGGTAAGACCTCGGCCGCCCATAGTTTAGTGAGAGTACAAAGCAATGCTATCGGACGCCTAGCAACCCAGGAGAGAACAGGGGTTGCACCTGGACGCCTCTCTAGATGAATGGGAGAGGACGACCATGAACGCCGACCGCCCGCCGAGAGGAAAGAACAGGGTAGTTTCCTGGCTGCCTGAGAGTAGGATCATCTGATTCCTCTGCACGTCCCGGAGAGGACGGCCATGGAGGCCGGCCGCCGAGCGGGCAGGGGAAATCAGGTGAATCCGAGTCAACACCGCACAGTGGAGTATTTCGCTGAAAAACGGAAATAAAATATTGTAGCGTTATTTATGGGCTCAGGATCACAAATAAGTAGATCGTTGCATTCGTTGTGACGCCAGCTATAAGATTATGAAATTTTCTTTTGGCGAAAATTTTTTTAAAATTTTAAATATATAATTTTGTATATGTTTCAATACTATTCAACTTTTACTGGAACCATTTTGTCGTCAGATTACACTGTCCAACAAATTTCAACTTTTTTTTGATGTTTCGATTCTCACTATGCAATTCTTATAGAGTTTTCCGCGCTGATTCCGAACCTGGTCTTAGTTTTTCTCCTAGACGCACAGTTTTTGAGAAATTTGAGGTTGAAAAAAAAACATATTTGTCGACTTTGAACAAAGATTGCGATGTTATTATAAAAGATATTTTATTGTTCTTTACAGCAAAAGATTCTCTAGACTTTCCCGAATCCATAGATGTGCAATAGTAATACATTATGATTGTTTAAAGATGTTTAAACAAACATTAAAGACGGAGATGCACCGCTTTTGTGCCGTTTTTTGATGATATTTTTTAATTTTTCTGAAAAAATAAGGGTCCAGCGGAAAATCGAACTACACCACGCGATGGAGCAGACTTTTATCTTGAGAAACCACCCTGTCAGATTTTGAACATCGACATTTTTACCTTACCAGAAAGCAAAATATCATCACCCGACACGAGTTGCCGCCAGTGCCGTATCTCGTCGAACGACCGCGCTAGTTGCACACTTCAAAGGGTGGTTTCTCAAGGTAAAAGTCTGCTCCATCGCGTGGTGTAGTTCGATTTTCCGCTGGACCCTTATTTTTTCAGAAAAATTAAAAAATATCATCAAAAAACGGCACAAAAGCGGTGCATCTCCGTCTTTAATGTTTGTTTAAACATCTTTAAACAATCATAATGTATTACTATTGCACATCTATGGATTCGGGAAAGTCTAGAGAATCTTTTGCTGTAAAGAACAATAAAATATCTTTTATAATAACATCACAATCTTTGTTCAAAGTCGACAAATATGTTTTTTTTTCAACCTCAAATTTCTCAAAAACTGTGCGTCTAGGAGAAAAACTAAGACCAGTTTCGGAATCAGCGCGGAAAACTCTATAAGAATTGCATAATGAAAATCGAAATCATTTTTGGCTGTTGGACCGTGTTATCCGAACTCTTGAAATGTAGTGATAATGGAATGCTTTGATTACTATGTACTGACAATGAGTTGAGATAGGTGTACAAACTCTTCCCAGATTTTATTCTGTTATCATCTAAATTAGTATTGTTATTAATATTTCAACATTATCAAGTTTTTTCGATTTCAAAACTTTATTGACGAGTTTGGTATACAATTGAGCTGAATTAAGCACTCTTTCTGGTACCATTACATTCTATGAACCTTGCGATCATAGTCCAACAAAAATTTCTTCCGAATTTTTCCGAATTCGAAGGAGTGCTTAATTCAACTCAATTGTATACCAAAATCGTCAATAGAGTTTTGAAATCGAAAAAAAACTTACAGAATGATTGGTAATGTTGAAATATTAATAACAATACTAATTTAGATGATGACAGAATAAAATCTGTGAAGAGTTTGTACACTCAGTACATAGTAATCAAAGCATTCCATTATCACTACTTTTCAAGAGTTCGGATAATCTGACGACAAAATGGTTCTAATAAAAGTTGAATAGTATTGAAACATGTACAAAATTATATATTTAAAATTTCAAAAAAATTGTTTTTCGCCAAAAAACAAGAATTATTTTGATTTTTCAAATGTTAAAGTACAATCTTTATTAACAGTTGTACGTATAGCGATCGTAATAAGCTTTAAGCAATAATTAAATGTTTTCGGCGCATTGGTTCGATCTAATAATACTTTAACACACTATTCGCAAATATTCACAATATTTCATCTCGACGTTTCGATCTAGATTTAGATCATTTTCAAGAGATTAATTTAACAACATTGTGTCTGTAATGAAACCAAACGTAATTATATTATTTAATTATTTAAACTTGTAATGATTGAACACACGCGTAACATGTTGTAAGAAGAAAAATAAAAAAGTAATAGAAAACTAAAAAACCATGTTACTTACTTGCGTAGTGTTGCAAAATAACTTTAAAATAAACAATTTAGAAAAATCAATAGTCTTTGTAGGACCACATGTTGCTGCCTAGACAGTCACTATGGTAGTGAGGAACGCAAAGAAAGCCAATAAAACCAATGGCTGATCGTGTATCGATCTATTGGCTAGAATCAATGTAAGGCGGTAATTTCAAAAATAAACCATAGCATTTTCCATACTTCACCATGAACTTATACCTCAAAAAAAAACTTTTCGAGGTAATTTAATAAATGTGCACATTTAATGGTATGCCACATAAGAAATATACATTTAAATGTATACAAAAATTAATTAAAGAGTGGCCAAGAACGAAAGGACTATTTTATTTAGAAAAATTTACAATCTTTATTTTATAATCTTATAGCTGGCGTCAAGACAAATGCAACGATCTATTTATTTGTGACCCTGAGCCCATAAATAACGCTACAATATTTGTTTTCCGTTTTTCAGCGAAATACCCCACTGCGGCTTCGTTTTTCCCATAAGGAAAGTACTGTTGAGATTTACGGGACGCCTGACGACGGAACTTCGCACTAGAAATTTAATTATAACCAAAATATTGTTTCTTTATTACGGTTGCTAACCTTTCTTCAAAGGTGTATCGAAAAACTTCCAACGTTTGTATTTAAACATTTAAACGTTTGTGTTTAAAATATATCCTTTATCCATAGAATTTCCTATTCCTATCATTGCGAGCGAAACCATCCCAACCTATATGCTACAATTGCAGTTTTTCACGATTTTCGGCTCTAATTGCAATCAATCTAAAGATTCTTACATTTTTCAATGTATGTCGTTTTTTCCCTCATCGACCGATTTCAAGGAAACTTTCACAATACATACATATAATTGACAAAAAATGTCAAAATTTTCAATATAGGCCCACGTAAAAAAGTTGTAAAATGCAACTATTTGTATTTCCTGTACAATTTCGACCAATTGTAATTTAATAAAAAATTTCTTTCGTTACGATGTAATAAAAAAGTCCAAATCCTAAGTTTTTAAGAAGTTATATTATGTTTGGAAGCAACCGCACATTAATGGGAGTCACTGTACATGTAATGAAACAATAGTTATAATAGTTCTATTTTAAGAATAGTAACTGGAACCGTCAGCAGGGAGTTTTGAAGTGTCCGGCTCGCAAAATAATTTATGCCGGACGGAAGCATTAGAATACAGGATCGATTAAAACTTTCTACTTCGATAAAAGAGGGGAACTGGAGCACTGCGTCGCCTTTAACTACTGCAATCTAGCGTAGCATTTATAGTTGCCACCTTATAATTTATGGTTACATTTATAGTTGCTAAGAACAGTTTTCTTCACTAGCAACTTCGAATCCACGAATCAGGGCCAGATTAACCATATACAGTAATCCCTTGATTTTTGTCCCAGGGGCTGTTCGTGGAGCGGACAAAAATCGCGATGTAGACTTGTTTTTCTGATTTACGACTGGATCTACCGCTCTGATCGCGCCGAGCGAGAGTGGCTGCAGCGTATCGCCGTCGCCGGCAAAGTTTAAAGGCCCACGTGTTCTCACAATGTAATGTCAATTCAAAATGCTTTATTTTTCATTATTTTTTACGAGACTTTTATTGGCTTGTTTCTGGCAATATTCTGATTAAAACAAGACCAAACACCATATAATTTGGTCCATCTTTACTCTACATATGAGAAGCATAATTTATAATTTATCATACATTCAACATACGCTATAGCATATGTTTAAATAAACATATAAACTTCTCGAAAATATGTTCTCAAAGAATTAAAGAATAAAAAATATTTAAACGATTACATAAACGAATACCTAACCAGATAAATTTTCATTTAATAAGTCATTAATAAATGTATTAATCGCATTGATATTTTAAAGAATAGAGCATACAATACAGTTTTTCTTTCCTCCTCACTCGCTGTCCTCTTCCATATCCTACAGTTACACCATAAAGTCAATGAAACCAAGAAGTAATGAAAAATAAATCATTTTTAATTGGCAATACACATTGTGAGAATACGCGGGTCTTCAAATTGCCGGCGACGGCGACTGTTCGTGTCTCTTTCTTTCTCATGCGAAACTTTCACAGTCGATTAAACCACCAAACACAATTGAAGTTACAGTATTTTATCGATATAAGTCCCTAGCACGGGTCTGCCGAGGGACATTTATGAGCCAGAGACACTGTAGCAACTGTAGCTACCTTCAGTCAACTCTCATCAATATGAACTTTCTCACTATTGTGAAGTTGCTTTTTGAATTATTTTGTTTTAAAACAAATGTTTGAAAAAGTGTTTAAAAATGTTTAATCGATAAACTGAATTCATTGGAGAAGGGCCATAGTGTCAAGATTTAAAATTGTTACTTTTAAATAATTTATTTTCAATGTTATAAGTTATAAATAAAATTAAATAGTTAATTTCAGTCTTATAAATTGATTTGAGGATCCAATTCAATAATCCCTAGTTATCCTCTAAAACACTATCCTTTGAGTTTTGCCGAACGTAGAGAAGGACAGCCGAGCTCGAGAGGCCTCGGTCGTCGAGAAATGTAAACATAGCTAATCCAAATTTCCAACTTCCTTATTTTTTATTATTTTTTATGGGACTTCAACGACCATATTTGTGGCATTTTTCTAAGAACAATGATATCACATATGATATAATTCCGATGATATCTAGGTGTGTAATAGACAGTCAAAGTTTCGGGCGCGAGGAAGGACAGTTACTGGCGAGCCTTTGAAATGTGCTGGCGACTAGGACTCTCTGCGTCTCTTTCTTTCCCATACGCTATCCTTCCTCGCGTCCGAAACTTTAACTGTCTATTACACAAGTAAATATCATCAGAATTATATCATATGTGGTATCATTGTTCTTAGAAAAATGCCACAAATATAGTAATCGCAGTTTCATAAAAGAATAATGAAAAATAAGGAAGTTAGAAATTTGGATTATGCGGTCTCACCGAGACACCCGTGCTGCATGATGTCATACTTCTCGGCGACCGAGGCCTCTCGAGTTTCGCGGCCCCTCAAGAAGGTATACCCTGCAATAGTGGGGATAGATCTGGGACATTATCGGCCAAACTTTTGGGACACTTACGGATAGAATACTGTATATCGTGTTTGGTCTTGTTTTAATCAGAAAAATGCCAGAAATACGTTTTGAAAGTCTCATAAAAAAATAATAAAAATTAAGATGTTTGAACATTCGATTCGTTGTGTTAATGTAGTGGTGTTCACACCACTAGTGGGCCTGGACAAAAATCGAGTCGTCGAAGCTGGGACAAAAATCAAGTCTGTATGTAGTAAAAGTAGCAAATGCTGTGGGCCCCGCGTATCTGAGGACCCCTATTGTTTGTAAAAGTTTTGTTTTATTTGATTATCATACAAAATCTGGGGTCTCCTGGTAACATTTGCTATAGGTCTCGCACTGGCTTAATCCGCCTCTACCACGAATAAGAAAAACAAACACTTGTAATACTTTTCTTATAACGAAGATATGTTTATGTCCTTTCGTAATTCGTACAAATTCACTAAACACATAATTATCGTCCCACTATCCTAATCAAGTAATTGAACGTCTCCACATTTTTTTTATTAATGTAATTAGAATCTTAAGTTTGAGATTATTTTGCCATTTATTATTTTTCAATACATTATTATACTTTATATAATACAATACAAATTACATACATATATATATATATATATATATATATATATATATATATATATAAATAATAATAATATATATATAGGATTTAAGTTATCAATAAAATAACACGTCCGTAAAACATCAACAATTTAAGATTTAATTTTGAAAATATCAGATACAATATCAAACCACGTCTTTACTTTTTCACACGTCAAACGAATCTGAATCAAACAACACAATTAATAAAACATGAAGCACGAAAATAAATCAATAAATAACAAACATCGAATCGTCGCGAGATTCGATGGAAGTCTCGCCGATTATAGACGACTTCTCCCTACATATCTACATAAATAATCGTACGTTAGAATACGAGCAGTTTTAAACATACAGGGTGTCCCAAAATAAGTGGAATTCCCGGAAATGGGAGGTTCCTTGGGTCATTTGAAGCGACATTTTCCTTTACAAAAAAGACGTCCGCGGCTTTGTTTAGGAGTTATTAACGAAATATTTAAATAAAAAAAAATTGTTTAAACCACGTTTTTAAGACGGACTAAAAATAGTTATTTAAATAAAAATTAAAACGAACTAAAGATAATTATTTAAATTATTTAAATAAAAAAAATAAATAATGAAACAAATTTTAATATACGGACTAAAAAGTACAATTAAGACGGATTAAAAAGTATAATTTAAAATACACTAAAAGATATGAAATAAAATTTTCCCTAGCCTTATACAGATGTTTAACTCCATACAGATAGTACTAAAAATTTGTGATTGTGCATTTTTAAAAGCTATGAAAATACTTGTAAGATTTAAAACGAAAAACGAGGGCGAAAGATAATAGTAAAGAGTTTAGAGAGTAGCTATCGTTAAGAAAACTCGCATAACAATCCATATTATTTGCAGTGCAATAAAATTGTTACTGATTTAAGTGAACTATTCATGCATCTATTCCATGCGCCCCACGTTTTTCGTTTTAAATCTTGTTTAAATCTCGTTCGCCATAGCCGGGCTCTGATTGGTCCGTGTTTTTCGATAATAACTCTTAAACAAAGCCGCGGACACCATTTTTGTAAAGAAAAATGTCGCTCCAAATGACCCAAGGAACTTTCCATTTCCGGGAGTTACACTTATTTTGGGACTCCCTGTATATAGTTTCTTTAAACTTTTAACTCACAGGCTTTCAGAAACGAGTAAGTTAGTTTACATATTTCTACCGTAGGTATGGAGAATGGAACATTTAATGAGAGTGGAAGAAAAAGATGCAGTTTCTATAATTGCCTGATAAACTCCGTTCCTGATGACCTACGTTCATCAAACGTGGGACACTGCCGTAGCACATGGTCAATATCCTGTGACTCATAACCGCACTGACATTTTGGATCGTTTATTATGCCAGTTCGAGCCAGAGAGCCGGTGAGATTGTGGTGTCCTGATCTACTTCTGTTTACCGTTGTGATAATCTCACGTTGGAGATTTGCGTGTCTGTACCACGGTTTTGACTTCCGGTTGTGGAGGTGTGTAAAGTAGTTTACACCTTTAAATATACCTTCTTCCTTTATGGTATGATAAGTATTTTGTGTTGTCGCTGATTTAGCTGATTCCCTTAGGGAATTTTGGCAGAGAATGAAGCTGTCACGTTTGTCGCTGTTTTAGCTAATGTGTCTGCACTCTCGTTGTCCGGAATCCCAATGTGAGCCGGTACCCAGTAAAATTTAATTTTACTATCGTTTGTGGTTTCGGATGCGAATTTGAAAAATTTTTTCCTTATTTCGAGGATATAGGGATTCGTTTTGTGTTTATATTAGTTTGTCCCAACGAGAGTAGAGCGCTAAGAGAATCCGTAAAAATGAGAAAATTCTGATTGGGATGATTCAAAGCTATTTTTACAGCGTCAATCAGGGCTATAGATTCCATAGTGAAAATTCATGTGTTTTTGGTTACGATTCTTACAACGGTTATATCTAAGACATTATACAGAGTGTAGACTCACGCACTTCCCGCGGAAACTGAATTTTTTGACTTGCTACCGTCCGTGTAAACAGCACAGGATTTTTCTTCTTTAATTAGGTTTTCAATGAATAAGTTGGGATTTTCTACATGACAATATTCTACAATATAAATATTCCTAATCAGAAAGTAATATTCTTGATCATCGTTATTGTGGTTGTTAGTGGAGAAAATATGACTGACTGAATTTTTTGTGTTTCTTATGCATTCGTATAAAAGCCTGTTACTATTCTTACGCTTGCTGTACTTGTTATCAATAATTTTTTGAAGCCGTGAAATGGTTGCATAGACAAACGAGGTTAAGGCATAGAGGCATAGACAAACAAAATACGGCCAAGTTCGTTAGCTTATAAATGCCTGTTGCAATACAGAAAAAAGCGTTTGTAAAAATGAGTTTAAAAGAACGCTATTTAATTTTAAAAGAATTACATGGAGAGCTGAATTATTCAACTTGGCCGTTACTTTTTAAACCAATGATCATAAAAGGTGTTTGGTAGCGGCCAAGTCCCTAGCTTTTTAGTTTTCTCTAGCTTTCCTATTTGGTTTAGTTGAGTGGGAAAATATATACAGCTGCCATAGTCCAGTATTGAGCGAACAAAACTTTCGTAAGGAATTATCAACGTTTCTGGATCTGATGACCTTGTCGCATTCCGAATCCCACCATGATACCGAATTTCGATGGACTTTGTCATTAACAATTCTCTTTTTTGGAGTGTTTGCTATTACAGCATTTGTTAGTACAGTCTGTTGCCAAAAATCGATCGTAATTTTCTTTATAAGTTGATTGATATTTCATCCCAGTTTGTTCTTAATGATTTTAATCTAAAGTATTTCTTGTGATATATATATATATATATATATATATATATATATATATATATATATATATATATATATATATATATATATGTCGGGGCGTAGCGACAACGGCAAAGATTTATTGTTCTTGTTACCGTTTTATTGTTACTTCTACTGTTACGTTACGTTTATCTTGTTCAACAGTTCATAAATTTGTTATGTTCAAAAAAAATTGTATTGTTATGTTTGAAGAAATGCGAGACAAGGTCCTTTAAGAAAATGACCTTGTTGAACGTGATCACGGGTGGTAGAATAGATACGTTTCTGATGACCTCAGTGTATATAAAAGTTGTCATATAAAAACATGACAATATCAATAGAGAAGTTGAATCATTTACGTTGTCAACGGTTGCAAAAATCTTGGGGAAACTTCAGAATCAATAAGAGAGTTGACAGGAAGAGACGTGATATTCTACAGGACCCGTGAGCTCGTTGACGTATTAAAATAATACCTTATCGAACAAGGAAGGATCAAAGCCGGCTACCGACGACATATATATATATACAATGTTTTTAGTGGACACTGTTATAAATATGGGGTAGTGATCAGAGCCTCAAGTTTCGTCATTTACTTCAACATTAGTCTTATAAGTTATGTTTACTGAAAAGAATATAAGATCCCAATTGGACCTGATATCGCTATGAAATTGAACGTAGGTAAATAGATTTTGAATTGAGAAGACATAAATCGGATTTACTATGACTATTAAAAAGTCTTTCGCCGTTAGCATCACTGTTTTTGCAATTCCAACTTGTATGATGAGCGTTGAAGTCACCCATCAATATTGCTTATTGGTTTTTATCTACCTGATAAAGGGTGAGGTTTATATTCATAATTTTTATACCAGCTAGTTCTACAGATTGATCAGGACACTTTAAATTTTGAAGTTTAATAAATTGTTACGAATTAGAATAAGAATACCACCCCCTCTGGAGTGCAGCCGATCTTTCCTGAAGGTCTTGAAACCAGTAAAGTGGAAGTTTTTATCCAATTGTGTTTCTTCTCAGAGCCAAGATGCTACGAATATCAAGATTGAAGAGGATGATGGGAGGTTCTTCTTTTCTTCTTAGAATGCTTCTTGGATTCCAGAACATTATCTTTAAATCCTTATGGTGACAGGTAGTCATACCAGAGTTGATAGTATGTTCTTTTATTACAGGTGATAGGTAAAATCTAATAATTTATCGGATGATCAAGATTGGTCAGAGTCTCGTTCAGAGTCAGAAAAACTTTGTAATAGGAGTTGCTTTTTAATTCTTGTATGTACATCTAGGTTTGAAACATCGACCCTCTGTATGTTGTTGAACTATGCCGATCATTTCGATTAAACCATCCATATCTTTGGTAAATTCCAAAGCAACTTCTAGTGAGTTATGTTGTCCTCGAGACTCTTCCAGAGACAATTTAAATTGGGTGTAATCCAGAACAAAAAGGTCAGGAGAGTGCTCTAAGATGTCTTTAATTGACGAAAGAATTTTGTGAGGTGTCTCCGCCAGTAAATTTTGCTTTTTGTTGAACGGTTTCATGAATTTGTCGTTCGTCGTCGTTGGTAAGGGAGAAGGTGAGTTTCTTTCGTCAGAAGGTTGAAGTGTACATTCGTTTACCTTGGGGTACTGTTTTTCATAAAAGCCCTCGGATGACGCGGATGATGAAACAGGTCTTTTAATACCTTTTTTCTTGTGAATTTAGTCGTTTGTACTTGAGAGAACACCCGGTATGTTGTCAATACTATCTTCCTTGACTGTACGCGTCGGTTGGATAGACGCTGGTCTTTCCTGAATTTGTTTCGGGCATGACTTTGCCGCGTGCCCGTTCTGTTTACATATGAAGCAGCACGTTGAGTCTGTGCTCAAGTAGTTCCAGTATTTTGTGTCGTCGTAGGTTATTTGCAACGTGTCAGGAAGAAGGTGCTCATCTTCTTCTTTGATATACAGGGTCATCCGTTTTTAAACGGACAAACGTAAACCAGCTATAAAGAACCCCAAACGGAACAAGTTTTACCCCTTCCACTTTGTTTGTTTCGGCCTTGATTTCTAGAAAAATGCAAAAAACCATAATTTTTTTAGTTCACATACACTTGAGTATCTCGGGACTCCAGTGATGAATCTTGATAATTTTTCCTTTGTTTGGTTTAAAATAAATAGGGGCGTCTTTTTTGTTAACAAAATATTTTTGTATGACCTTCGGATCTTTGTTTTTTTTGGCATAGGGCACGTCGTGGAGTCTGAATGAAAAAACTTCGAAAAACTTGGATTTATGCGTAATCAACCGTTTAATTCAAGACAAAAAATAACAAAAAACTATTAACAAAATTCAAAATTTTAAGATTTTTCAAAAATTAACATAAACGATTTTTTCGAAAACTGAACGTTTTTACTAACCATTTAGTTACAAATGTAGAAATTTAAGAAAAAATCATCAAGATTCGTCACTGGAGTCCCGAGATATTCAAGTGTATGTGAACTAAAAAAATTATGGTTTTTTGCAATTTTCTAGAAATCAAGGCCGAAACAAAAAAAGTGGCAGGGATAAAACTTGTTCCATTTGGGGTTCTTTACAGCTGGTTTACGTTTGATGAATCCAGTGATGAATCTTGATGATTTTTCCTTTGTTTACTAACTTTGGTTAGTAAAAACGTTCAGTTTTCGAAAAAATAGCTTATGTTAATTTTTGAAAAATCTTAAAATTTTGAATTTTGTTAATAGTTTTTTGTTATTTTTTGTCTTGAATTAAACGGTTGATTACGCATAAATCCAAGTTTTTCGACGTTTTTTTTATTCAGACTCCACGACGTGCCCTATGCCAAAAAAAACAAAGATCCGAAGGTCATACAAAAATATTTTGTTAACAAAAAAGATGCCCCTATTTATTTTGAACCAAACAAAGGAAAAATCATCAAGATTCATCACTGGAGTCCCGAGATATTCAAGTTTATGTGAACTAAAAAAATTATGGTTTTTTTTGCAATTTTCTAGAAATCAAGGCCGAAACAAAAAAAGTGGCAGGGGTAAAACTTGTTCCATTTGGGGTTCTTTATAGCTGGTTTACGTTTGTCCGTTTAAAAACGGATGACCCTGTATACATACTACTTGGCGACGAAATGAAAGAATATGTGAGCGACCAGGTTTGTTTAATCCTGCTCTGATGTAATTCATTTGGGAAGCCAATCTTATGCCTTTACTTTTTAACATGTCGACTAATATGTTCGTGTAGTATAATCGGATTTACATTGGAGATGACAACTCTCTTATTTTCTTCCATTAGAGGTCTAATTACTAATAGGTGGTCCCTAATTTGCACTGATTTATCAGTTAGGTTTCATTTCCAGTAGACTAAGAGTCTACTGGATAGAAAAGCACAAACTCTACCTCCTGAGATTTTTGGTCTCGGTACGTGTTCTTTCGAGCCTCGAGCTGACCAAAAGTATGTGAAAAGATCCGAAAGGATTCAAATAATAACCACAGATCTTAAAACATCTACAGATCTTAAAAATTAATATATTATTAAATTCTTATATAATATTTATTGATTTAATAATTTGTTAGTTACAAATGTATCCGAAGCTTCGGATACAAAAGTATTTAATTAAAAGTCGAATACAAGCTACTTTTGTATCCGAATCTTCGGATAACGAATAATAGATACGTATAACAGCTCCTTGATTTCGCACCAGTTTCTTATGTACTCTCATCCAACCTCCCAGCGGCTCCTGATTACGCATCAGGTTCATCCGCACCCTAACAACTCCCTGATGTCGCATCAGGTTCGTCTGTACTCTCATCCAACCTGCCAGCGGCTCTCCAATTACGCACTGGGTTCGTCCGCGTTGTTATACAACCTCCTAACAACTCCCCGATTACGCATCGGATTCGTCCGTGCATTACTTCTAGTGACTCCCCAATTTTGCATTGTCTTCGTTCACGAAGTTTCACAATTTTTAACAGCTCCCTGATTACGCAACAGGTTCGTGTGCATACCTCCATTCCTACAGCTCCCTGATTACGCATCAGGTTCGTCCTAGCTGTTTAATATCCTAGCGGCTCCCCAATTACGCATTAGGTTCGCCCGCGTACCTTAACTATGTAACAAATTGAGATCATATTCCTAGGGTAATAACTCTTCGTCGAACACTCGTGCTGCTCGCGACCCTGGCTCGTAACACCTTATAGTCCAGGATCCCTCATACATTTTTACAATTGATTACTATCAAGCTAATTTTCCGTGAGTAGCTTCATTTGGATGAGACCCCCAACTTTTTCTTACAAAAATTCTCGATTGTGATAGCTAACAGAGGTAGCGGGAATAAAATATGTCGATTTGACGATTCCCAAAAATTCATTACTAACTGGGTTTTTTTTGTTGAATCTCAAGATAATTATTTAAATTATTCGAAAAAATATTTGTCCTACAAAACGTATGGTTTGATCAACCAGTCCCCTCCTTCTAACATGTATCGGTAACGAGGTCATCAAAAATGATTACAAACCTGCTAATTTATTTACTGTTGCTTAGTTAATGTTTATGTAATTTAACAACCACATTGTTCTACAAATTGCGTGGTACATTATCCCGGTCCTACGCTCAGAAATTGTTAATACTACAAGACCGTTTTTCTTATTACTAACTGTAGGACAAAAATATTACATAATAGGTCAGTGTGTTCTCTGTCCAAATGAAACAATATCCTACAAGAAAACAGGTATGTATCACTAGTCCGACAAGAATTGTCATTTTTGTTTTTCTATTTGTAACATAACATAAAGTGAAAACATCATTTTCAAAATTTAAATAACTTCATGTTCTAGTAAACTAAGTACAAAAATTTGTGTTTTTACATATAAAAAAAAATTAATCTTCATCAGATTACTATTACTGACCATTAGAGGAAAACAATCCCTACTTTACAGGACCAGAAACCTATATCTTCTGCTGAATTTGGTTCCTCGCGAGCATTACCTTTCTTATTCTCATTTACTTCTGTACAGTTATTACCGAGTCATGTCTAGAGGCCTAACACCTTTTATATTTCGTCTGTAGTTTGCATTTTGTTCAGAAATTGTATCTAATGAAATACATTAAGTGTTTGGAATACAACAACTGCTCAGTTTGGAAGGTGATCCATAATCACGATTAAAACAATAAAACGTCATACAGAATTGTACGTGTCATGGAAAATAATGCTTAGCCATAGACTATCGTCATTTTGATAATGTCTGCATAGATTTACATACATGTAATCATGAATCGATAAATTTTTTGCATGATAAACCACTTTTGTGTACTATGAGTTTATGAATCACGATGCACTATTACGTTGTAATAAATTACTAAAATGCTGCGCGCAATGATCAACTCTGTACTTGAAGTAACTATTACAATACCCAGAATATTCTAGGTAAATGATTTTAACAATACTCAAGCAAGTTAATACATAATAAAAGAAATAAAATATGGAAGTATACAATAGAACGAACCAAAGACGCAATTTCAAACTAATTATTGTAGAAATTTAAAATTAATCATGTATTCGTTAGAGAATTCGTAACTATTAACCTGTAAAAATACAAACCGATTTATACTACGAACGCAGACACGTAATGGTTTCGTTTCGGATAATTTTTAGATTTTTCGCATCTTTTTTTGAAATCGTTACCATGGGTTGCTTTCTTTCTAGAAACGGGACATTTCTACGTCCCGAAACTATGCTTGGGGACAACAAGACAGGCCACCAAAAACGGGACGTATGGTCACATTAAGAGCAAAGAACAAGTTCATGGTATTGGTTGTGAAATAATCCCCTTCTGAATGCGGATAGCGGTCCAGAGGGGGACCATAGATTCACGACCTTTAAGTTGAAAAGGAGGTTCCTGCAGGCCTCTGGGCAGTGAAGTTTTAGTGGGTATGTCCTACCCTTAGTTTTATTTTGGATGGATGAGTCCCATACTACCCTCCCCCTAAACCAACACCAGGAGGGTGGGGTGCGTAACATTCATTGCCTCACAGTCCTTAAACAAAAAAAGGTGTGCCCCACAATAGGATGGGAAGGCGACGTGACACAGCGCGGTCTCCTCTGCCGGACTTATTGTTAGAATGGGACGCTACTGCATATCGAAAACAAAGACCGTTGTGCTTGTTGATATTCTAGCTGGAAGAATAAAGCTTCGAAGGATTCAAGTTTAACAAATGGATTTAATAATGATAATAAGGTGTTTTACAAAAGCGTGTTCTCAGACAGAGTGTTTTACAGAGAGTGGACAAAGGCGCTAGATTTAACAGGCATGCCAACGCAAACCAGCAACCAGGGTCTTTTTAGTTTTCCTTGTTTTTCTTCCTTTGCACAGGGTTGGCACCTCTCAATGATTCAGTGTCGTATGCCTAGTGAACTTGTCCAATAATATTTCAACAGTGCTGAATTGTACCAGAGAGTAAATGAGAGTGCTCACGCCCGGGTTTTGCCCTTGCCACTTTTGTTTGCACATCATGTTTAGCCTGGAACAGAACCTACATCATTTTTAGCAGGATAAAAAAACTTTAATTATCTATCACAAGTAAATATATCATCGGAATAATAAATAATAAGCTAGTTCTGGTCCTGGTCACATATGTAGTAAGTAGTAAAGTGGGTTCTGTATCTTGCTAAAGACGATGTAGGTTCTGTTCCATGCTAAAGATGATGTAGGAGCTGTTCCAGGCTAAACATGATGTGCAAACAAAAGTGGCACGGGCAAAACCCGGGCGTGAGCACTCTCATTTACTCTCTGATTGTACTATATTTGTGCTGCATTGTGCTCGAATATTATAACTATAATATGAAAAATAAGATGAAAAATTGAGAAAAACGATTTCTTGAGTAGCCCCTCACTTTTCACTTTTTTCAATTTTCTCAATTGTGCTAAGTTGTGCTAGGTTCTGATAAGATTGTGCTAAAGTATTACTTTAAAAAACTTATAAAGAAAGAAAAACGTTTTCGACATCTAATTAACATTTAGGTAAGAAACAGTTATCCAAACAGCATATAATCATATATCTGAGTTGTGCTGACTTGTGCTAGGCTAGCACAAGTCAGATATGCGATTTTATCGTTGGCGGATGAGTAGAAAGTCGAAAAATGATATAGCATCTTAGCGCGAAGGGCCGCGGGCAAGAGTAAAGTGCCCTTTATATCGTTGTGCTGGGGATTTTGAAAGTTGTGGTGACTTGTGCTAGGCTAGCACAACTCAGATATATGATTATATGCTGTTTGGATAACTGTTTCTTACTTAAATGTTAATTAGATGTCGAAAACGTTTTTTGACTGTGACTTCTTTATTTATAACTTTTTTAAAGTAATACTTTAGCACAATCTTATCAGAAACTAGCACAACTTAGCACAATTGAGAAAAGTGAAAACTGGGGGGCTACTCAAAAAATCGTTTTCCTCAATTTTTCATCTTATTTTTCATATTATAGTTATAATATTCGAGCACAACCTAGCACAACTTAGCACAATTGACTTCAATTGAGAAAATTGAAAAAGTGATAAGTGGGGGGCTACTCAAAAAATCGTTTTTCTCAATTTTTCATCTTATTTTTCATATTATAGTTATAATATTCGAGCACAATTCAGCACAACTGTTGAAATTGTTTAATTCAACAAGTGGGGGCTAACTTCTATGAGATGAAAAGTTGCTTAGAAATAAGAATTCTACAACATATTTAATAAGAAAAAATATATAGACACACGATATAAGTGTATTTCGAAGCTGTAAACTTGTAAAGAGTGACATGCATGCAAAACGATTGTGTGTAGAGAGATTTTCTCACAAGAAGCAAACCTGTCTCGCAATGCTTTCGGTTATTGTTAAACTTTGAAGTTTGATACATGACTGTAACTATTCAAAGATGTATAATGACTACACTGTGGACCTTTATGCAAAATAAACATTTTCTACCTGAATTGAAACAAGCTGGAGTGAAATAGAAATTTATTTTCTCTCTTGATATGTTTAATAAGTTGAAAATAATATATAAAATATTCTTAAATTCTTCTAAGTATGTTCACTGTTTTAAATTACATGTATTCATTTTTGTCAGAAATGCATAAAATTCGCTGTCGAACAATGATGAAATATACAAGTGAAATCACAATCGATTGCACGATCATCCGATATACTTTTCCTTATTGGGCAACATGAAGAAAGTTTACACTGAAACTCTCAAATACAGAGGCTGATATAAAGCTACGTGTATGTATTATCTCTGAGTATGATTCAATATCATCTGATACATTAAACAATGTGTTCCAATTATTAGTCCATCAATGTATATAAAAAATGTCATGATACTAATGGTCGAAATGTTGAGCCTTTTCTATAATTGAAGCTCACATTTCGAAGAAAAAGTAACGTAGTGATTCAGAATAAAGGAAATAATTCTTATCGATCGAAAATTGAAATATAAAATATGTTTATAATATCGATGCCAGGTTCGATCATTTCAAGAAGAACAACAAATATGCAATTTAAGTATTTAATTTTAAACTTTTTAAATTTTAAACTTTCTCTGGTTTACCAATTTTGGTAAATTACATGGCTGTGTTACATGAAAACAGTATATTTAATTTCGAAAATCTATATTATTAATTTCTTTTTCAGACGCAAAAATTTTATCTCTTCATAATGATCCACATTGAGATCGAAACGTTGAGAAACTTAAATACTTAAATTGCATATTTGTTGTTCTTCTTGAAATGATCGAACCTGGCGCCGATATCATAAACTTAGTGATTCAGAATGGTTAAAATGAAAAAGTATCTAGAAAACTATTAACTTTTTGACAGAGGTTAATATTTCTCGTTTATAGTGAATAACTAAACATTGTTTTAAATCAATCTTAAGATCGAGTTATGGTTTTATTGGATTTCGAATATTTACATGATTGAGAATGAATTTCGAATAATTTCGAATAGGTATCCACATGATTGAGAATGAGAATGAATTTCGAATATCTACATGATTGAGAATGAATCTCGAATATGTACATGATTGAAAATGAATTTCAAATATCTACATGATTGAGAATGAATCTCGAATATGTACATGATTGAAGATGAATTTTAAATATCTACATGATTGAGAATGAATCTCGAATATTTTCAGTGAGCCCCGAAAGTATTCGAACATCCTTTAAAACAGAATTACTTTTTTATAATTGTACCAAACGACCTGATTTTTTATAATCAATTAGAAACATTGGTCTATGGTATGATTTGCAAAAAAGATTTTCCAAAAATTATAATTTACAATTATAATTTAGGCTACATGCAAAAATAAAAAAGGCATTTTCTAAAATTTTTTATTTGAGCCCTTAATGAAAATTTTAGAATGTATGTTTTGTAGATCTATGTTAAGTTATACACATGCTGAAAATTTCATAGAAATCGGTTGAAGCAAGAAAAAACGACACGCGTCGAATGATTCTGTGAATTTTGAACAGAAACTGATCAAAAGTCGTGTAAAACTACGATTTTCGTCATTTTTAACCACTTGTAACTCGTGTGTGTGTTAATTGATTTCGATGAAATTTTCAGCACGTATATAACTAACATAGATCTACAATACATATATTTTAAATTTTCATTACGGGCCTTAGTGAAAAATTTTTAAAAAATTCCGTTTTCATTTTTGCATGTAACCTTGTAAATTATATTTCTTGTAAAATCTTGATCATATCACATCAGGTCGCTTGGTACAATTATAAAAAACTATTCTTTTTTATAGGCATTCGAATATTTTCGTGGCTCACTGTATAATATATATACTACTCTATCGAAACATAAAAATTGCATTACATATATTAATGCATTACGTATAATTCTTATGATTTAACATGAGAAAATAAAAAAACGTAACGAAAAAAACAGATTATGTAATTTACATACTACTCTGTCGAAACATGACATAATAAAACGGTAGTATTATGTGTACATACAAAATCTATAGAAAAATTAATTCTTATAATTTAACATGAGAAAATAGAAAAACGTAACGTAACGAAAAAATCATAGATAATGTAATTTACATACTGCTCTGCCGAAACATAAAGTTTTTATTACAATACAATAATAATATGTATGTACATACATAAAAATCTACATAAAAATTAATTCCTATGATTGAAGATCAAATTGGTTTATGGTAGCTCTATGAATACTCTAAAAATACCATAGGATGCAACAACGACTGCAATCACTGCAAATGAGAACGAATGTTTTAATTCTATAATATAATTTTAGATTTAATAGATTCCAAAACTTCATTAGACTGTAGAATTTGAAAACAAGTGGTGCTGCTAAAATTGTATTCGTTATACAGTGACTCCTAGTAGTATTCGGGCACTCTTAAAAAGACGACAACTTTTTTAATGCTGGACTACACGATTTTTAATTTTTTGGAAAGTTACAACAATTGGTTTGTTACACAACGAGTCTAAATTTTTTTAAAAATAATTGCAAGTTGTCGGAATTGTAGAGAAAACAGGTTTCGTAGATCTATATCAATTAGACATATTCTGAAAATTTCATCAAGATCGATCAACGTTGCAACCAGCTACAAAAGTTTAAAGATACTAAAAATTCCAATTTTCGTGATTTTCGGCCTCTAACTGCAATAAATATAAGGATTTTTACATCTTTTAATGCCTGTTGTTTTTTCCCGCACCAACCGATTTCGATGAAACTTTCACAATGCATATAATTGACACAGATCTATGAAACGTATTTTTTAAATTTTCATTATAGGCCCTCTAGGTATTTATCAGTGTAACCAACCTCCACACTGAAAAACAGTTTGGCAACAGTGATGAACATACATTTGTATCAATCTAACGCTTCAATTTCGCTATCAATACAGGTTTTTTTCTTGTTATCAATATCTTTATTGCTATTAATGGATCCGAGTATCTTCAAGCCCTTTATATTTCTGTTGTTACAAATCTACGCTGATAGTTCTCCTGTCTAAGCGCCATCTCGTTTGAGTAGCTGAACTAAAATTGGTTCTACTTGCCCTTCATTGCCCTTCATGAACGGAATCTGGGGAACAATTGAATGCGATCACGGGAAAACATTTTTTGTCCTCATATTAGCATGTTATGAGTTGTGTGAAGGTTCATTGTAAAGAGGAAGGTTCATCATAGCCCGCTCTGCTCATAATTTAAGTCGAAAAAATCATTTTGTATTAGAAAAATACATTAGAATCTGCGGAATTTTTCTTCATTTGTTTTCCCTACTTTGGACACTCATATTATTAGATATAAACATAATCTATCTAAATCATGAGCAGAGCGGGCTATGATGAACCTTCCTCTTTAGAATAAGCTCACACACAGCTCAGAATATGCTAATATGAAGATAAAAAATGTTTTCCCGCAAACACTGATGTCATCAACAAAACAGCGTTTGCGGGATAACATTTTTTGTTCTCATATTAGCATGTTACGAGCTGTGTGAGGACTCATTGTAAAGAAGAAGGTTCATCATAGCCCGCTTTGCTCATGATTTAACAAGATTATGTTTATATTTAATAATATGAGCGTCCAAACTAGGGCAAACAAGTCGAAACAACCATCCTCAGGTTCCCATATATTTTTCTAATACAAAACGGTTTTTCTGACTTAAATCATGAGCAGAGCGGGCTATGATGAACCTTCCTCTTTAGAACAAGCCCTCACACAGCTCGTAACATGCTTGTATAAAAATAAAAAATGGTTTCCCGTAAACACGGTTTTCACTTGTTTTTCTAGTAATATTCTAGTAATATGCTAGTCATATCCATGGGTCTGGTACCCCCTTAAAAGGTTGTAAAATGCAACTTTTAGTATTTCCTATACAATTCTGATCAATTATAATTTTTAAAAAATTTCTTTACACATCTTGTAAACAGGTAAAAATAATTATTTTTACAGCGTTTGAATATTAACGGGTGAAAATAGCCCGTGAATATCCATCTATTTGCAACACAGAAAAATATTGAAGTAGAGAATATAGAATTTTATTTAATTTCAGCCTCGATAGATTTGTGAGATTACGATTCAAAGGAAGACATTATATAATCTGTTTCAAGAATTCCATATGGCCTTAGAGACTCCACTCCACCACGTGACAGTTAAGACAAGAATAATCTTGAATGGATCAACATTCATACCATTTTTTATTCTGATTTGCCACACACCTCTCCGAAGTCGTTGATACTGATTCAGCATTAAAATATGTAAACGAATACAGGAGAAAGGTCATAGGCTGCGAATAAACTTTTGTCATTGGTTGTATGTTCTGACAACACGCTTTGTAAATCAAGAGTTTACACTCTCAATCCATTTACAACATTATGTGCGTGATGTAATTCGTTGTATTATACTGTAAGTGCAAGTATATTGTATTTCACGAAGCGATGTCATTAATATAAAACAATTCTCATTAATAAATTCAATTCTTTAAAACACATTGTGAGCAAAATACATTATTCGCGCAGTTTCGGTCGAAATGTAAATGCGTATACACTAACGGTCAAAAGTTTGAAATTACTTGCTGGTTTTTATAAAAATCAAATGTATCGATAAATTTTGAAATGATCTACTATTATAATATCAAGTATTAACTAGATGAATAATATTTCGAAACAGATTTCAACATTTTCTTACGTCCATAATGCTCTTGTGTAGTTTATCCACCTAGCATGTGTGTATAACAATGTTCCGAATGCACTGAAAAGGAATGTCATACATCTTTAGCAATAGTCATACATCTTTGGCAATTTCTACAAGAAGCATGGAAAAATGTCAAATTAAAACATTCAAAAAATTAGCATGTAGCCAGGATGCTCTGAATATGTCAAGCTGTTATTGAATATAAAGGCGGTCTTTTAATGAAAGAGCAATTTGAAGACAAATACTGATGACAAATACAGCATACTGCTCGTAAGTTTTTTGCCAAGTTAATTTTCCTTGATTGTTCTAAAGGCATTCAGTTCTTCTTATAAACCTTCTGTTCCTCTGAATTTACGCCGTGACTCCAAACTTTTGACCGCTAGCGTACGTATACAGAAATTGCAGATTAATTATAAATTGTAAATTATATTGTATGATAACCAGTTTCTCTGTCCTCGGTCACCATAACGGTAAACAAATGTCGAAAGACAGAAGACATACAAAGCTGAAAGGTACACAGGTAGCCGTTAGCCGAAAGAGGTGCAGGAATACATTTATGCTCTGGACATCCTTCAGGATCGAGTGTTAAAATTAAATTAGTATTAACCCGTTCGCTATCAGCAGTCAAATATGTGTGACACATCGTCACATATGTAATATATCACCGTGTAGATGACTGAATGTTTGCTATTTATCACCGTGTGGATGACTGTTTCTATCGTATGTTTATTTGTTATATATAATTTTATTGATTTATGTGTTATATATAATTTTATTAATTTATATGTCACGTTAAGGCTTTTGTTAACAAATGTATGTTTCGTTCAGGAGCACCGTCTGGTTAGCAGACGACACTCGCGTGTTGACGTGTGTGAGTGCACACGTCGCTATATCACATATACGTACACGAAAATTGTAAGGGTCCGGGATTTTACGTCTGAGATCTTAATAATGCAATGACTGGATTTCTTAGTAGTCAAAATCGCTAGATGAAAGATCAATCCAGGGTGCTATTTGGCTGAAAAGTCGTACTTCAACGTTCACGAGCTATGATTTGCAATATTTGACAGCACGCCCGTCAGTGAGGACGTCATAAATGAAACAGAAATCAACGCTCGTAGCGGAAAATGTCAGAACTATATTTGAATGTCAACCTCAATGTGGCTTTAATTTTTGTAGAATTAAACGTACAGAATTTTTAATAGAAGTACGACTTTTCAGCCAAATAGCACCCTAGATTGATCTTTCATCTAGCGATTTTGACTACTAAGAAATCCAGTCATTGCATTATAAAGACCTCAGACGTTTACTCCGGGACCCTTACAATTTTCGTGTACGTATATGTGATATAGCGACGTGTGCACTCACACACGTCAACGCGCGAGTGTCGTCTGCTAACCAGACGGTGCCCTTAAATAAAACAGTTCTCTGCGAGCAAGCGACAGATAACAACGTGTTGTGTCGAACCTCCGAGTCTCCTTACACATACATACATCTCCTTACACATGTATACGTGAGAGACGTTTTTGGTCAATTTATGAACACATATTGAAACGCGTTGTGTTTTAAAAAGAATAGTTAAGTTCTAAAACGGTGAAATATACGAAAAATGTGCTATGTAACTACGTAATTATAAATATATAAATACGTAAAGCCTATTTCTATTACAGCAATCCCTTGATTCTTGTTCAGGGGGTGGTTCTTGGAGCGGACAAGAATCGCGATGTAGACTTGTTTTTCTGATTTACGGCTGGGTCTACCACTCCAATCGCGCCGAGCGAGACTACAATAGAGCAACGGTGCCAGCGACGGTTACGCGCAGCGTGTGGCTGCACGTATCGTCGTCGCCGGCACAGTTTAAAGGCCCACGTGTTCTCACAATGTAATGCCAATTCAAAATGCTTTATTTTTCATTATTTTTTTATGAGACTTTCACTGACTTGTTTCTGATATTATTCTGATTAAAACAAGACCAAACACGATATAATTTGGCCCATATTTATTCTACATGTGAGAAGCATAATTTATAATTCATCATACATTCAACATATGAAATAGCATATGTTTAAATAAACACAACGGAGGAACGCGACTCTTTCTTTCCTATACAAAACATTCACACTCGATTAAACCAATAAATACAATTGAAATTATATCGTGTTTGGTCTTGTTTTAATCAGAAAAATGCCAGAAATACGTTTTTAAAAGTCCCATAAAAAAATAATAAAAATTAAGATGTTTGAACATTCGATTCGTTGTGTCAATATAGTGGTGTTCACATCGATACACCCGGGCCGAGAACAATAGTCGCCGTCCTGCGGTGCGGGACAGCGTTGACAGGAAGTGGAGTGAATAGGCCTGAACAAGAATCGGGACCCCCCAAACTGAACAGGAATCGGAACTTTGCTGTAGTGTCATATAATCCCGAATAAAATCATAGGCTGGTAGGTAACGGGATAAGGGGGTACCAGACTCTTGGGTATTACTAGAATATTACTAGAAAAACAAGTGAAAACAGTGTTTGCGGGAAACCATTTTTTGTCTTTATGCAGGCATGTTAGGAGCCGTGCGAGAGCTCATTCTAAAGAGGAAGATTAAATACGACCCGCTCTGGTCATTATTTAGTTACATATTGAAATAGTTTTGCGATCGAAAAGAATTGATAATAGATAGATGGTTTCGGCGCACAGGTTCGATCAATTATAAACTAAATTTCCATGTTTTATAACAAATTTGCAAGTTGAAATCTCGACGTTTTGATCCTGATGAGGATCATTTTCAAGAGATTTTTGCGTCTGAAACAAAGTGTAACATTGCAAAAATAACTGTATTTTAAAAGAAAAGGAAAAAACAAAGTTTTGAACTCGAAAAATGAACTTATTTTTCTTACATATTATATAGGAAATAAATTTATCTTTTATGAATAATGTGTTACTTCTTTTCTTTTAAAATACAGTTATTTTTGCAATGTTACACTTTGTTTCAGACGCAAAAATCTCTTGAAAATGATCCTCATCAGGATCGAAACGTCGAGATTTCAACTTGCAAATTTGTTATAAAACATGGAAATTTAGTTTATAATTGATCGAACCTGTGCGCCGAAACCATCTATCTATTATTATTTAGTTACATTACGTTTATTGTTAATAATATGAGCGTTCAAAGTAGGGGAAATAAATTGAGACAACCAACCTCAGGTTCCCATGTATTTTTCTAATACAAAACGGTTTTCATTACAGAGAGTAGAGTACCCACGTGACATTACTAGAATCTAACCAGAATACATATAACTTGATTTTGGGCCAAAACAGGGGTTTACGCGGGAACGTTTCACGTCCTCATACGATTATATTTTGAGCTGAGTGAGGACTCATTCAAAAGAGGAAGGTTACACGCAGTGCGCTCTTTTACGGTTTACGGCATCAATAAATAAATAATAATGAGGGATAGGTCGATCCGATACCCCTGACTGCGGTCGGTAAGGACGCGACATGATTCGAGGTAAAAAACATCGGTACCAGGAGCCGCTATTTCGCGCGGGAATAAATGTAATAAAAAAGAGGGCGCGACAATTGTTTTGGCGGGCAACGGGGCGACGGTGGCGTTGGAGGAAGGTAGAATAAGTAAGATCGTCAGAGTACTACAGGTTGTCGTTTTTTTCCTTTTTGTTCTTTTGTCTGTAATTTAGAATTGGTTATTAAAGTAAGTTTTTTTTGAAACCATCGCATTCGCTAATTCGTGAACCTCGATCAAATCGATCCTACAATAATTATTAAGAAACTTATATTTTTTGTAAAAAATTCCAGAAAAATGAAAGTGTAGACTAGACCTCCTCATAATTGTATTTTTACCAAATTTTTATTAGTTCGCTGTCTTGTCTGCCTGTTTGTTTGTTGTTTGTTTGTCTGTTCGGTACAAATCTTGAAATTGGTTTTAAACTAACTTCCCTTTGAGCTAGAGACTTGAAACTTTAAACATAGCTCAGAACTGGATGACAATGCAATATTAAAAAAATTTTTTAAACTGTGCGTTGAGAAAATAATAATAATAACAAATGTAGGATTTCAGCGGGAATCGAACCCGCACCTCACTAAATACGCTGGATAGTGCGTCATTGCGTTCCGCCATCCCCACTCCGCGCGACAGTGCTCCCTACTCCACTACGCGTTCCCACTCCGAATCATCCCCACTTCACTGACCCACTTCGCACCGAAGGAGCTCAGTGTGGTGTTTAAAAAGCGAAAGAATCGTTACACCGTTACCGCTTGCAATTTTTTTCGATTTGTCGCGGTCGCAATACCGTCTGAAATTTACTACATGCCTCTGTTATAATTTCATAAAAATGTTTAAAATCTATTAAAAAATTTCACAAACTCATGTCTAAAAAGCAGAAAATGATGGAAGTTCGTCTATTACTCCACGCGTTACGAGGACGTTGCGTACTCCCTCTTAATCTATTGGCCACTCTATGTCAAATATCATCTTTTGTTCTCTCGCGCTTTTTATGTGATGCTTGTTCACGGTAGCACGTTGTTGTACGCACATGGCCTATCACGTGGCGTAATATATATTATATCTTTTTCTTACATAAATATATATGTGTGTGGTTGCTTAGTTTGTATTAAAGTATGTGTTACGTAATAAACAGTATACGTTTATTTATATCCAACAGAAAATAATTTAAATAAATATAAATTTTTCAAAAATACCACGTTTTTAAGACGGACTAAAAAGTATAAAATAATTTTCCTAGCCCACTCAGATTCCTAACCCCACGCAGGTAGACCTGCAAATTTGTAATTGTGAATTTTTAGTAGCTATGAAAATACTTGTAAGATTTAAAACGAAAAATGTGGGCGCAAGATAATACATAGTAAAGAGTGTAGAGAGTAGCTGCCGTTGAGAAAACTCACACAACAGTTCATTTCATTTGTAGTGTAATGAAATTGTTCGTGATGTTGGTAAACTATTAATACATCAATTATCTATTGTATGCGCCCCACGTTTTCCGTTACAAATCTTACAAGTATTTTCATAGTTATTAAAAATTCATGATCACAAATTTTCAGGACTATCTGTATGCGGTTAGGAATTTGAATGGGACTAGGAAAAATTATTGTATACTTTTAGTCCATCTTAAAAAGTGTTATTTTTTAAAAATCTATTTTTATTTAAACAATTATTGATAGGATAAAAGATCCTAGATTAAAAACTTATATTTTTAAATTTTCAATTGTTTATGTTTAAACGATTTCCACACTTGTTTTGCGGATATTCCGGAACAAATATATCTTTTTGTTTTACATCTTCGGGTTTATAGTATTCGAGTCTCCGGGTTCGAATGTGTGACACATTGACTCTTCTGCTAATGTAATACTCAACCGAATATTGGCGATAATATACATTTTAAACAATATTTACGGTTGATTAAAAAGAAAGAAAAAACCATTATTAACAAATGTTTACCTAGAATTGTTATCACATGACTGTTTGAATGATCTTAAACCTTCGCCATAATTAACACGTCTATTTTGAAGTATAACTGGACTTTCAACACATTACACTTTACATAGTATCAATATTCGATGTATTCAACGATAAAATCATTGCCAATGCAAAACTATTTCTGTCAAACCGTTATCTGTTATCTCTTCTTTATATCCACCGTTAGCCATGAACGTAAAAATACAAAGAAAACTGTTGCATGTGATAATTTGTTGCAAAAAGTTTCACGATTTCGATTATTTATAACTTCAACTTGAATTCAAAATGAAACAGTTACGTGCTGATTATTATGAAAATATGCTGAAGTACAGTGGGTAAAAAAAGTATTGGCACACTATTAAAAAGGCGATAACTCTTTAAATATCGTATTATACGATTTGAATTTTTTCGGGAAGCTACAGCAATTAGTTTGCCACAGGATGCGAAAAAAAAATTTTGTCAAAATTTGCAATTCACCGAAATTGTAGCAAAAATACTAAAAGTTGATTTTTCAACTTTTTTACGTGGGCCAATATTGAAAATTTAAAAAATGCGTTTTGTAGATTTGTGTGAGTTATACATATGAACTGGTAAAGATTCATCGAAATCGGTTGATGCGAAAAAAAACGACAGTGGAAAATCTTGAAAATCTGCAATTTTTAACACATTTAACCCTTTGGTTACCCTGGACGAGATATCTCGCGCCCCGATACTTCCCGATAAATGCTCTTGACGAGATATCTCGCGCCCCGATGTAGTTGTTACGAGCCAGGGCCGCGAGCAGCACGAGTGGCCGGCGAAGGGTTATTACCCTGGGAGTATGGTTCAAAACTGTTAGTTAGAGCGGACGCACCTTGATACGATTGTCAGGGAGCCGCTAGTATGAGTGAGGTTTCAGGGATGAACCTACGTGTGATGGAGGGGAAACTCTGACTTGAAAAATTATTAAGGAGGTTATAGAGTTTAGCGGACGCACCTAATACGATTGTTAAGGAGCCGCTAGGAGGTTGGATTCAAGGGAAACGGACGATCCTTGATACGATTGTCAGGTTGCCGTTTAATTTGTGTGTGGACGTATAGGTAACGTGGATGATCCCAATATGAAATCGGGTAGGTACTAGGTTGGAAAATATCCCGATTAGGCGATTGGAATGTCGTCTATGAGTTTGATAGGTGATAGGGTTGTTAGTAAGCCTCGTAACAAGTATAATTTAAATCGATACAATCCGAGCGATAAGATTGTATCATGTGGGAACGTTCAATTACTAAATTAGGATTGGTATAACAATAATTATGGGTTTAAAGAATTTACAAGTGATTAGGTAAAATTCAGATATATTCAACTTGTAATAGTTTACATTGATATATATGTATATGTAAATGTCGCGAGATAGAGTGTGCAAGAATAATAGAATATTACCTATGATGCTTGATGTTAACGCACTAGCAAAATGCGGGGGTCTCGAAGTGACTTTACGAAATGCCTTAATAGATTTGTTACCGGACTGGTGGAATCTATACGGTTCAAAGGTTGATCCGAAGGGGAACTTCAGCTCGATCTTACTGGAAATCGACTTGCGAGAATACAGCACGACGCGACACGATTCGTGACTACAGAAGTACTACCCACTGAGAGTAAAAATGTACGGGTTTATATACCCCAAAATTGAAGGGGGTGGTCTGTTCATGATCTAATCGCCGCTTAGGACCAGACTCTAGTTTTTTGTCGATTTCCATTAAGTCGAACCAGAAGTCGGTCTTCGTTAAAAGGGATCAACTAAGATATGAAAAGGTTATCTAGGACGTTTCCTGCCAGAGACGATTTTGAAGAGATTCCTGTGAGAAAGTCAACGGAATCTGTTCGCTAACCGTCACATAGTTGTTGTTGAATCTTATATATTACATTATCCATTGTTACTTGCATTTTATATCATGTATAAACATGATTTACTTACCTCCAGGGACACTCCCCATTTTGAAGAATAAAAATTAGTATAGGATGTAACATAAATATATTCACTTTTGGACACTTTTCTCACTCGCTAATTTACTGTGCGTAGCTGCTGCCTGTACGATGATCACTTTCAGACTGAATTTATCGCTCAGGTGGAAAAGTCAGGCCCTTTTCCTATTAACCATCCAATAGCCCAACTATCTGGGTAGCCAACCCACGTATACAAAACTCTTGATTTGAAGATTAATTTTTTTTTTTGCCACGTTCTGGAGTAAATCGACCACTGTGCACCAGTGCGCTATTTGTTGTTGCGATTTCAGCCACGCGGTCCGTGTTTACATGCTGTCCTTTTCTACGTTCGCCGTGATCGACGCGGCTACAAAAAAATAGTATCCGTTCCCGATCTATGTCACAGCACAGAACCGAGAATCGACTTAGATTGGAACTTTACTTTAATAGCTCCTCACGATCTAAAAGAGAGCACGGACCCGAGCGTCTTTCTTAGATCGAGGATTTACTGTATACATATGTATACATTAGGGAGGAACTGGATAAGGAGAGAAAGGAAGGCGAGGGCAAGAGGGATGAAAGGGAGAATGAGAGGGAGAGAGTGAAAGAGAGAGAATGAGTGTGAGATACAAAATAGGATTATAATTACTTTTTATATTTTGTTTTATATTTTATATTTTGCATTTTTATATTTTATATATTTTTTAGTCTATATGTTTGATATTCTATATTGATATTTTATATTTTGATAGATTATAATAGATAATGTAGACAAATGAAACGAAACGAAATTGTAAAGGGAACGGGACTCTTTGTAACCCGTAATGGGAACAAATAGACTATTACATACATACATGTATACATTAGGGTTTGCAATACCGGACTAAAAATACAATAGCGATATTCGGTATTTTTTTAAACGTTGTACCGGGATACCGGTACTAATACCGGTTATAATTATGATATCGGCGCCAGGTTCGATCCTTGCATTTACAAACACTGAAGAAAAAAACTTCTTTGCGTCAATGTCTAGGATGTTTGGCAATGAAATAGCAAATATACTCAGGAACTGGTCACGTATTAAGGATCGAACCTGGCGCCGATATCATAATTATAATTTATATTTCAAATTTTCGATCGATAAGAATTTTTCCTTTGCTAATACCGGTGTTAGGAATTTTCAAAAAGGTACAAGAACACATTTGTTTCTGTGCCATATTTATCAGTTTTATAAAAAAAAAAATGAATTAAAAAAATATAAACAATTACGTTATGTACAAATATTTAATAAAGAAACATATGTTATAATCAAAAATTATTAATAAAAGCAGTAAAATAATAATTTTTAACGTCAGAAACAAAAAATATAATATAAAAAACAAACCATTAAAGTATTATAATACAAAAAAGGAACAAACGTATAATATTATTATTAAGGAGATACTAATAACTAAGAGTAAAGAGATAGTATAGATGATAAGAGTAAATATCATTAAAAACATAATGCATCTATTAGACTGTCATAAATCCTGGAACGGATTTTTCTGAACAAATTAACTGGAGTTGGAAATGCTTTTTCCCCATCCACGCTGGTTGGTGGTACTGTTACCAGTTTCCTGTATCTCGATCGACAATTGTTAGTAATGAGCGATATACTTCCTCTAAATATTAGCCTCGATGTCCTTCATCTTTTAACAACTTCGGTCACTCGTCAGACGGTTTTAGATAAATCTTTTTTTTGTATTACTTTTGTATTATTCTTTGTGGAAATTTTTTTATTTATAGCTAATTGTAATTCAGTAAATAATTGATGCTGGTACTACTGTAAATACGTATTTCAAATAAGAGTAGATGCCTGAAAAGTAATATTTATTATTTATAGCTAGTACCGAAAATACCGGTATTTTACCTTAGCAAATACCGATATCACGAAATTGCAAAATAGCACGAAATACCGGTATTCGGTATACCGGTGTACCGGTATTGCAATCCCTAGTGTACATATAATTTACGTTAATATTCATAAAGATTTTAAATTAATATTCACGCCACACCTGCAATAGATTTTTATGTTTTTACGTAATTATTGGAACCTCCCGTGGTGTTGTGAAACACAAGCGTTTTGCAAAAGGATAAGCGTGACTCATTTCAAGGCGACGATATACGCAACAAGGTACACATAAGTGATAGAAGGATGACATGAAAAATATTTACTCGGAGCTGTAGGATAAAAAGGCACGTTGCTGTAGCGGTAGACTGTAATGTTATCATGAGGTGTTAAATATTAATATACCGATAACAATTTTCCTCGTCTCGCATGCAATATGCAAATGTAGTGGATCTTACCGTCGATGTATTGAAAACCAACGTTTCATCCGGATTAAAATTGCAGGTTTTATTAATATTTATTTTGACATTCATATACAGTGCAAACACAGACGCAGTTCAATCAAACGCTGTATAGAATTTTTCAAGAAAATATGTACACCACTAATCATCAGAATGTGTACATACATATACATATATATGTATAATTCACACGTGCAATAAGGAGCATAACTGTTTCAACACCCTTGAAATCAGAATAAATTTTTTATGAATGGACGAAACGAATTCATTTTCTCTGTCAGGCTAGAAGAATTAGTTTAGTAAATTACGTCTAATAAATAAGTTGGAAAAATGCATTGGTCTGAATCGTGATGAACAATAGTAAAAATTGATTTTTACAACTTTTTTAACTAGGTCAATAACGAAAATTTAAAAGACGCGTTTTTCTTCCTTGCGCCCGAAACTTTCATCGCCGATTGAACCACTAAATACAGTTGAAATTGTCTTGTGTTTGGTGTCTTTTTAAGCAGAAAAATGCCACAAATAAATTGGTGAAAGTCCCATAAAAAAATAATGAAAAATAAAGAAAATTTGTAAATGGACTAGAAGTGGTTCACACCGGTATACCCAAGCAGAGATCAATCATCGCCGGCTTTGAGGCCTTGGTTGGCAGTGGAGTGGTGAATTTGACCGAAATAGTGGCCAAAATAGGAAGGAGTACTCCAATTTAGTTCAAAGTTGATACTGTGGGTTCTTTCGGGTCGCTGATTATGACTCTGATGTCGAAATTACAAAAATCAATATGGCGGATGCGTAACTCAAAAGTTTATTGGATTCCCGTGAAAATTAATATTTCCGTATTTCTTGTGCCATTAAAAATGAATCTGATGCCACAATTACAGAAAATAAAATGGCAGATGCGTAACACATAAAATTCATTGCGCTCTCTTGAAAAGTAATATTCTCATGTTTCTCGTGTCGTTGAATATGAATCTAATGTCAAAATTACAAAAATCAATATGGCGGATGCGTAACTCAAAAGTTTATTGGATTCCCGTGAAAATTAATATTTCCGTAACACATAAAATTCATTGCGTTTTCTTGAAAATTAATATTCTCATGTTTCTCGTGTCGTTGAATATGAATCTAATGTCAAAATTACAAAAATCAATATGGCGGATGCGTAACTCAAAAGTTTATTGGATTCCCGTGAAAATTAATATTTCCGTATTTCTTGTGCCGTTGAAAATGAATCTGATGCCACAATTACAGAAAATAAAATGGCAGATGCGTAACTCAAAAATTCATTGCGCTCTCTTGAAAATTAGTATTCTCGTGTTTCTCGTGTCGTTGAATATGAATCTGATGTCAAAATTAAAAAACGAAATGGTGGCCAGGTATGTGAAAAAATTATGTATTTCCACAAATATTTGGTAATAGAATGTTTGCAAGGTACATTATTGGTACAATTTATTATCAGATGACTTCAGATAGCGAGAAATGTAAGCTTTTAGTGTTAAATATTGTATCCCAGGTAATCCTTTAGTACTAAAATATAATAGAAGCTTTATCAAGAATTTTCGAGAAACTGATAGAAGAAAGATGAGCAGAATTAAAACTATGGAGGATATCTTTAATCGATTACTAGTTTCATCAGATCCATATATAAGTAGTATTAAGACATTGTGTACAAAAAAAGGAAACAACATCCCTCCAAGGTACACAATTTTTCAAAGAACCTAATGTAAAACAAGATACATCGTGTGATGAAACATTGGAAAGTTACTTGCATCCAAATTATATTGTATTTTTCATAATTATGATTGTAATTGGTTTTTCAAATGCAATATTTACTATTAAAATCTTACACTGTTAACTATCCGAAGCATTTTATTGTAATATGTAACAATAATGTACCTTACATTTGCGAATATTAGTTTTGTCTACGATTTAGGGCAAATTCGACATTTCGGAACGTTACCGGTCGCTAAAGAAATGACAATAACTCATAAGACCGCAAGATACCGCAGGTAAATGAAACGTACGCTTTTTTAATTGCCTTAATAGCTTCTTCACCAAAAAAATGAACGCTTGATCACGATTGATAAGCAACTTCTTTGTTAATAAAATGTACCAGATGTGTAGGTTTCGCTTTTTCATCTCCCAGAGCTTTAAAAAGTGAAACAAAGCAATAAAATCAGAATATTGTATTAAACTAGCTTTCCCCCGCCACGCGTTGCTGTGGCACAGTATTTTTTAAAAACATGTACGTATTCAACGTGTTTGTTGTAATCTATTTTGTTCAATTCCATTTCGCTTATCGCGTTGCTCTGTAGTTCTCTCTCTTTCCCTCTCTCTCGCTCTTCTTGCTCTCCTCACTCTCTCTCACTGTCTCCCGCTCCCTCTGTCACTCGTTCTATCTCGTTTTCTCTCTCTCTCTCTCTCACTCACTCTCCCTCCCCCCGCAATGAGTCCCTCAAATTTAATGTTGCTGCTACCAGTCAAAAGATAAAAGCAGAAACGTGCCCAAAGGAGGCCGAAAAAGTCGTATTTGGTCAGTTTGTGACGTCATCAATTGTAAGCAGCAGAATGTAGAATATTGCGGTATGAACCATTAGACGCGACATTTCTTGAGGAAGGATTCAAAGGAAACTGCATTCGAAAAAGTCCATTCGGTGAAAAGTTATAAGCAGAAGCGTGCGCAAAAGAGAGGGAAAAAGTTGACATGTGTTCACTAATGACGTCACAACTTTTGAACCAATACACTTTTTTGAATGCGGTTTTCTCCTAAACCTAATCGAAGAAATGCCGCGTCTAATGCTTCAAACCCCAGCTTTCTACGTTGAGCCGTTCTCAAGTGATGCCGTTACAAACATATATACATACATACATACATACATACATACATACATACATACATACATACATACATACATACATACATACATACATACATACAGACAGACACGATTTTATTATATACAGGGTGTCCCAAAATTCCTCCGACACCCGAAAATGGGAGGTTCCTTGGGTCATTTGAAGCGACATTTTCCTTTACAAAAATGACGTCCGCGGTTTTGTTTAGGAGTTATTAACGAAAAACACGGACCAATCAGAGCGCGAACTAGACGCGAGTTAGCACAGTCGGCCCGACGCGCGACGCGCCAACTGTCACTTGGCCGAACGTGTCATCGCATGTCGAAATCGCGCTCTGATTGGTCCGTGTTTTTCGTTAATAACTCCTAAACAAAGCCGCGGACGCCATTTTTGTAAAGGAAAATATTGCTTCAAATGACCGAAAGAACCTCCCATTTTCGGGTTTCGGAGGAATTTTGGGACACCCTGCATAGAGATTACGATATGCCCAACAATAGCAAGAATGATATACGAGCGTTACAGCGCGATAATAAATCGCGAATGTAATTTCAATTATGGTTGCAAATACCGGGTCTTCTAAAACTAATAACTTTGAACTTGCGTATTTCCGGCAGAAGTAAGAATTAAATATTGGTTGTAACAAGGAAACGTGCTCTGGAACTTAATAAATAAAGTACTACATATTACACAGATTTTTAAACAACGGAAACAATGTTTCACTTTTGGCCATGATTTCGGTGAAACTCACCGCTGTGCGGTAGTTGAGTGGGTAGGCACCTGACTACCATCGCGTGCGCGGTTGCTGACAGTAAACGCGAATTTATCGTGTATAATGATTCAAAACACACGACAAAAATGTATTTGGATCAACTTCAATGTAATAATTCGTTAAAAATTATGAAATAGCTATCCCCATTTGAACCCCATAGAAAAATTATGGTATCAACTGTATAGACACGTACGATACTTTTACCATTGTTACCTATGTGGACGCGACCGTTGGTGACTTTGGACCCCTCCGGAGATACGGATCGAACCAGATGGCCTATTCAGAAAAACAGGGAGTCAATTAAGATGCAGCCTTTTTTGGCAGCGTTCGGAAACCGAGGATTGTTTGAGATTTTTAACCCTTTCGCTACGAGCTGCTTCTCCGCCGCAGTACTCCTGCCGAACGGGCTGCTTCTCCGCCGCGGTGCTCCCGCTGAACGGGTTGGTTCTCGCCGCGGAGAGAAAACCCCAAGAACACAAATATAACCTCAAAACGAGGGGCCACGGAAATCGTAATCTTGCCAATAACTCCAATTGCTGGTCATATATCCAGTACGCAGCATCTTATGCAGAGCAACTATAGTCGCCCGTAGTACCTCAGTGGCGTTTTATGCAGAGCGACTATAGTAGCTCGTAGTAGCGAAAGGGTTAAGAGTTTTGGTATAGGTAGGAGTAGTGCACTCCGAACCCACCGATGTGTCTTTCACCACTGGGTCGTCCGTATAAGGTGTACACTCCGGATTAGCTAGTGTGTCTTTCACCACCGGGATATCCGTTTGTGCCACTGTCGGAAAGGATAAGGTCGTGGTTCCGCTGGCGCGTAACTTATTTGAAATAATTAGATACCCTTGAGCGGTAAAGGTGTATCGTCGTAGGATGCTAACGACTGTGAATCGAAATAGGAAGGTTATGATTAAACTGAACTCTAGGTTTAAGTTTAATACACGATAATATAATCTTGAGTAGAAAGGAGTACAAATGTATAGAGTGCAAATTGTCGCGGTGTCGCGGACTAACCTCTCTGTTTACGCACCGAGGAATGCGGGGACTATCTACTACAGAATCCCGTTGATGGGATTCGTACCGGAAGAGATGTAATAGTTTTGCTCGAAAGAGAACTAATACCCGATCTTGCTCAATAGAAATCACGACGTGAATCGGCGTGTACAGTGTAAAACTCTGGAGTTGAAAGCCCGAATATGAAGGGATTCGGTGTCCTTATATAGTCCCCAAAATCGGCTTAGACAAGAGTTGGGACTATTGATGAAACAAGGTTCCTGGAAACAATGCAGTTCAATGCATTGCCTCTAAGTGCCTCAAAATCTTAAGGGGGTACGGTACCCATGGATTCTAGAGTATTTATCAGTGTAATCAACCTCCACGCTGAAAAACAGTTTGGCAATAGTGATGAACATACATTCGTATCAATCTAACGCTTCAGTTTCGCTATCAATACAGATTTTTTTTTATCAATATCTTTATTGCTATTAATGGATCCGATTGGCTTCACGTCCTTTACACTTTTATCGTTACGAATCTACGCTGATAGTTCACCTGAGTTCACTTGACTAAGCGCCATTTCGTCTAAGTAGCTGAAGTAAAATGGCTTCTACCCACCCTTCATGAAGGGGATCTGGGGAACAATTGAATTCGATCACGCGGGAACGTTTCACGTCATATGATTATATTTTGAGCTGAGTGAGGGCTCATTCGAAAGAGGAAGGTTGCACGCAGTGCAGTCTTCTCGATATTTTAGCAAGAAAAATCTTTTTGTGCACGAAAAATACATTAGAATCTCCGGAATTTTTCTTCATTTGTTTCACCTACTTTGGACACTCATATTACTTCGTATAAACATCATCTAACAAAAACATGAGAAGACCGCACTGCGTGCAACCTTCCTCTTTCGAATGAGCCCTCACTCAGCTCAAAATATAATCGTATGAGGACGTGAAACGTTCCCGCGTAAATCCCTGTTTTGGCCCAAAATCTAGTTAGATTCTGATTAGATTCTAGTAATGTCACGTGGGTACCCTACCCTCTTAATGAATGTCCTAATCTGAATAGACTCTCTGTTTCGATACGTACCTCCAGAACAACCAAAGGCTACCAGCAGTCGCTGCCGCATACGTAACAATATTGTTACGGGTCTACCGACATACTAATGTTATGTGTCTGTCGGTATACCCGTTGTATAGAATTGTTAGAAGATTCAGGTTGGTTACAGCGTCGTTAGGAAAACAACGCAGGAACGAATGAGAGTCGAAAGACAGCCGCGAGAGAAAGCGGACGTCCGAGACGTCAAAGGCGATAAAAGCGATATAGCAAAAGATAAGTTGCCTTCCTACGAAGAATAACGTATTACAGTTATTGAAAGTGTATTCATTTATTTAGTTAAAGAATAGAGACTTCGTTACAATATATTATACAATGTTTATTTCAATTTTTAGTTGAAAAAGGAATTTTAAAAAACAATGTATATTTTTCATCACATTTCTCCACTTTTTGTTTTAATGGAGTTAATCGATTTAGCAAGTGAGCGGCTCAGTTACATAGAGTCTCTGTACTCTGTACATTTCAGGTATGTTTTATTTTGATCCTAAACTAGTAGTAATTTATTATAATTAAAGAGACAAAACGTTTTATGCGAAATTTCACCGTCTGCTTTGGGGAGGGTCCTCTTACCCTACTTCGAAATCAAAAGGATACTATTGTCTTCGAAACAGTTACACAACTGCAGTTACACAACTGTCGTTCGCAGAAACGTGTGTTTCTGATACATTACTCATGTACGATTGACAGACATCAACGAGAACTATAGCCGCGTGGATCGTTAATTTGCCGGTAATTAAATGATTGAATCTCGTATTTACGAGTTCGTATGCGCGAACTGTTTGTAGCATAGTCACGAATTTTCAGCAAACTTGCGAGAAATGCGAGATGCTTGCGAGAAATTCGCGTACCTCGCGCAAACCAAGGCAGCCAGTCCGCTAATACGGTTGCACATCAAACGGGTTGCCAGCGTACATCGATTCAATGAAGATCCGCGGTTATGACATCAGCGGGAACATTGATTTCTGTGCGAATCAAATGACCCATTTGAATAAGCGAAAAGCGTAAGCGCGGTATTCGCTCTGCCAATAAATTACCTTTTGAAAATCGCAAAGAAAAGAATATTTAAACAATGACAGCGACGGAATGGCAGTCCCTCACTCATGCCCAACACACCAGAATAAAGCGATCTGTTTCCGGTGGAACGTGAATTGCGAAACACAGCGATTCTAACTGCTGTCACAATTTTTTAACGTAAAATTTCAAAGCCACTGAAAACGACCAAAAGTTCATTCCCCTTGTCCATTTAGGCTCGAAATACAAATTCGCATATGGGTGTATTTATCAGAAAGAGGACGAAAGTATTTTACTATACAGCATATCGCATCCTCGCAAGAAAAGTAACACAAAATCCAGCATTTGAGAAAAATCAACTTAAAGAATACAGTGATCCGCGAATGCTGTGAGAGCCTCGGGGGTATCGATGGTATCGAGCCTGAGGAAACGATATGGTACACTACGTTCTTTGACGTGTGCCGAATATATAGAAGGACGGCGCGTAAACGACAAAGAGGGACTGGATATTGAGGCAGCCGGCACAGTTTAAAAGGCTGCAATCGATGAAAATGTCAATGCAAATAGTAAAGTTTCCATATACAGGGTGTCCCAAAACTAGGAGGAGCGGAAAATGGGAATGGTTCCTTGGGTCATTTGAAGCGACATTTTCTTTTACAAAAATGGTGTCCGCGGCTTTGTTTAGGAGTTATTAACGAAAAACACGGACCAATCAGAGCGCGATCTAGACATGCGATGGCAGGTTCGGCCAATTGTCAGTTGGCGCGTCGCACAGTGCGGTACCTTGTGGACAAAAATCTAAAAATTCATTGTCTAATATCCACAGGATTCTATGTTGAAACTATGTTTTAACATCTAAATTATCATGTTTATCAATAGAAAATTCAAATAATTCAGTAGGGGATTAGTTGCAAACGATTTTCTTCTAAAAAAATGCTATATCAAGCAGTTTATAAATCCGAACCGTCACTTACTTTCATGGTATCAGGAAAAAAAATTTTATGAATTATGTCCTAATAATGACGAAATACATTTCGTCAAAAGAAATAGGTTTATTTTTTAATAACATCTTCGTAAATTTTGCGAAAAATAGTAAAACATTTCTAATTTATTCGAAAATAATACAGTTTCGATTGGACATAATTATAAGACACTGCTTAAAAGAAAAAGAAAATGTACAAAAGTTCTGAAAATTTATACACATTTTGAAATGTTAATAATGAGTAGAGCCTCCTTTATTTTGAACGACTTCGATCATTCGTTTCGGTAGAGTTTTAAATAAGTGTTTTATATACTTTTGATCCAAGTCTTCCCAACCTTTCAAAATTGCTACTTTCAAATCATTAAGACAATTATATTGTTTGCCACCTTCGTATACTCTTCTACTCAACTGACCCCACACATTTTCTATAATATCGAGGTCCGGAGACCGTGCTGGCCAATCTAGAATTGATATATTTGCAGATTGAAAATAATTTTTTACAACTTTAGCTGTACGAACAGCTGCATTGTCCTGCTGGAATATGAAATTTTCTCCAGCCTCTCTTCCAGCATGATTTGGAATCTGTTCTCGTATCAGTTTTAAATAACCAGTAGCTTTCATTCTGCCATCAATGAATTTGATTTCGGTTTTCCCATTATACCCGATTCCTACCCATAACATCACAGATCCTCCACCACATTGACGGCGACTTAAAATTCTTAAATTGTTTCTTTTCGTAGATCGTGAAAATAATATTTCCAACCATCAGGTCCATCTAAATTCATTTTCTTTTCATCAGTAAAAAGCACTTTCCGCCATTTTTTCTTCCACTGTAGATGATTAAGAGCAAAATCCAGTCGACGCTGTTTGTGTACTATCGACAAAGGTGGTTTAACGGCAAATTTCTTTCGTTTCAGATGGTGTGCCTTTTGTATAACTCTTTTTACAGTCTTTACAGATACATCTAAGCCACGTTCTACTAAAATTTTCCTAGGTGTAAGAGCTGAATTTGATGCACACCGTAAAACTGCTCTTTTATCTCTTGAAGTAAGGGATGATTGTCTTCCAGATCTCTTCTTTTTTCCGTAATTTTTTGGATTATTTAAAAAATTACGAATTAAGGGCGTCGTCTGGTCAGCAGACGACACTCGCGCGTTGACGTGTGTGAGTGCACACATCGCTATATCACATATACGTACACGAAAATTGTAAGGGTCCGGGAGTAGACTTCTGAGATCTTAATAATGCAATGACTGGATTTCTTAGTAGTCAAAATCGCTAGATGAAAGATGTGTCTAGGGTGCTAATTGGCTGAAAAGTCGTACTTCTACGTTCACGAGCTATGATTTGCAATATTCGACAGCACGCCCGTCAGTGAGGACGTCATAAATGAAACAGAAATCAACGCACGTAGCGGAAAATGTCAGAACTATATTTGAATGTCAACCTCAATGTGGCTTTAATTTTTGTAGAATTAAACGTACAGAATTTTTAATAGAAGTACGACTTTTCAGCCAAATAGCACCCTAGACTGATCTTTCATCTAGCGATTTTGACTACTAAGAAATCCAGTCATTGCATTATTAAGATCTCAGAAGTCTACTCCCCGACCCTTACAATTTTCGTGTACGTATATGTGATGTAGCGATGTGTGCACTCACATACGTCAACGCGCGAGTGTCGTCTGCTGACCAGACGGTGCTCTTACTTCTTTTCATTTTTAGTGAAATTTGTTTTAAATTCTCCCCTTTTGCTCTCTTTGAAAGATTTCTATTTTTTCCTCTTCAGTTAGAACTTCACCACGTGGCATGTTTTTAGTTTTAATGTTTTTCTATTTTGTACTAACAAAATCACTATAATACAGAATTCACAGTACGAAACACACGAATACATTTTGATTCAACGACTGTCTGTAGTCGACTAACGTTAATGTCTTATAATTCTGTCCTACGGAAAAAACCAAACATTACAATTCTTGGAAATGTTTCGACGCTCTGTGTTTGTTCACGTTCAAGCTTATACATATTTTTTTAAAGAATAAATGGGGTGTCTTATAATTATGTCTACCAGTGTAACTTCAAAACTGTGGCTTTACTGTTCCCTTTGTGTTTATCAACAATGATTTCGAAATACATTTCGAAATATAGTTTATTGTTTGTTATTTATTATATACTTATATAAAAAAACAAAACATTTTATTATTTAATAGTGCGTCGATCCGCCTTTATTTTCAATAACTTCTAACATTCGTTTTGTAAGGGAATGATACAATTTTCGAATGTAATCTTGTGATATATCTTTCCACTCTTTTTTAAGGCACTTTTTTAGTCAAATTCGTATCTCACGTCGCGCGAAATAGCTCAGAAAGCTGGTGTACGAACAAATCCAAGGAATGTCCAGCGTATACTACAAACAGCCACAAACATAAAAGGTATGAAACTACGACGAAAACCTGCACTAACAAAGAGACATAAGGACCATCGGTTAAATTTTGCAAAAGATCATATAAGCAAATTCTAATGTTTTCGGCGCATTGGTTCGATCTATTAATACTTTAAAACTTTAACACACTATTTGCAAATATTCACAATATTTCATCTCGACGTTTCGATCCAAATTTGGATCATTTTCAAGAGATTAAATTAATAACATTGTGTCTGTAATGAAACCAAACATAATTATATTATTTGATTATTTAAACTTACAATGATTGAACACACGCGTAACATGTTTTAAAAGGAAAAAACAGGTAATAGAAAACTTTAGTTTTAGTTTTCTAATATAATAGAAATAATAATAATTTAATAGAAAATAGGTAATAGAAAACTTTAGTTTTAGTTTTCTATTACCTGTTTTTTCCTTTTAAAACATGTTACGCGTGTGTTCAATCATTGTAAGTTTAAATAATCAAATAATATAATTATGTTTGGTTTCATTACAGACACAATGTTATTAATTTAATCTCTTGAAAATGATCCAAATTTGGATCGAAACGTCGAGATGAAATATTGTGAATATTTGCAAATAGTGTGTTAAAGTTTTAAAGTATTAATAGATCGAACCAATGCGCCGAAAACATTAGAATTTGCTTAAAGCTTATTACGATCGCTATACGTTTAACTGTAAAGATCATATACAATGGAATAAGAAATGGAGACGAATCGTATTTACACATTAAAAGAGATTTAACAAAGATGGTCCAGATGGCTTTAATTATTATTATCACGATGTAAGAAAAGAGAAAATAACACAGATACGACGTCAGATGGGTGGAGGTGGTATTATGCTCTGGGGAGGAATTAGATACAATGGGAAGACCGATTTAATATGTGTTAACGGCAAAATGAATGCTACCGTGTATCGTAATTTGATACGAGAGCAAATTAGCAAGTATGCAGCACGAATTGCTACTGATAATTTAATCTTTCAGCAGAACAATGCTGCAGTTCACACCGCTAAAATCGTTAAACAATATTTTTTATCGGAAAATATTTCAGTTTTGGACTGGCCAGCGTGCTCTCCCAACTTAAATATTATTGAAAATTGTTAGAATAAACTCGCTGCAGCTGTCTATAAAGAAAATAGGCAATTTGAAAACATTGCTCAACTAAAAAAGTGCCTTAAAACAGAGTGGAACGATATATCACAAAATTACATTGGAAAATTGTATCATTCCCTTCCAAAACGAATGTTAGAAGTTATTGAAAATAAAGGCAGATCGACGCACTATTAAGTAATAAAATGTTTTGTATCTTTATATAAATATACAGGGTGTTCGACTACAAGTGGGAGAAAATTTAAGGGTTGGTTCTTAACGATGGTATAAGATGAAAATGAAGAATAAAAAAATTGCAATTTCGGCTTCGTTATTTAGCTATTAACAACGCGACAGTCACGTATCGAGTGACAAATGCATGCATAACTTGGTTCTCATTTGGGGCCCCAGCGAGGTGAAAATGTTTAACAAATCGTTGGACTACATTGAACTCTTTGACGTACACAAAGTACACTCTTGTTAGACGCGTTGTTGATTTTTAATTGTTAATAGCTAAATAACGAAGCCGAAATCGCAATTTTTTTATTCTTCATGTTCGTCTTATATCATCGTTAAGAATCACCCCTTAAATTTTCTCCCACCTGTAGTCGAACACCCTGTATAATAAATAACAAACAATAAACATGACAATTTTGAAAGTGTGCTATCATTTCGCCGACCGTATTTCGAAATCATTATTGATAAACACAAGGGGAACAGTAAAGCCACAGTTTTGAAGTTATATATTCTATTACCACGAGGTACTGTTTATATACTATTTGTCAAATTTATAAGATTCTGACTGTATCCATGAGGACTTAATGATAGCACGCATGTGCTATCTTTTTGTCCAACGGTGTATATTGACACTTCAATTTCGAAAATTTTTCAACCATTTTGAATTTCGTCTAATAAATTTTGCTATAAATGCATAAAGATCCGCAGTCTGCTAACAATTTTGCTTACTTATTCGAGCAGATAGTAGAAGACGAGGTTTATTGACTTACTTGCGGGAGTGCAATAACGACGTTAGCATTCCCTTCGCCTTTGTAAACACAGTCCTGGACGGAGAATGTCGTGAGAGGAAGTGGAACTTCTGAATTCGCCGGATAATCGTCGCTCGGGCTTCCGGTGGAAGTGGTCATCGATTCCGAAGAAAACGCAGCGGTCGCCACAGGATTTCCTTCGTTGATTCTCATTGTTCTAGCCCCTGCGCTGCTGCGAACACGGACAAACACACTTGTAAACAACGATCGCGCGAATCGTTCTCCTGCCAGTCGCGCAGAATCTTGATTCTGTGAACCGGCTAAATAAAACATGACGATTACACAGCCAATCGTTGTTATATACAGTAATTCCCACATTGGTGGGAATATCAATTTCCTTTAGTGGGAATATTAATCAGGACACTCTTAAAAAGACAACAACTTTTTAAATATTAGTAAGAACATACTATTTGAACTTTTTGAGAAGTTAGAACAATTGGTTTGCTAAATAATGTTAAGAGAATTTTTGAAAAAATTTCAAGTTGTTGGTTTGATTTTAAAAACTTCATAAGCATCAGATTTATTTTCTGAAATTTCAAGCAAAAAAAAACTTCAAACGAAGATTTCTCTATGAAATATTGATTTCCAGCATATAGTCCCATTGAGACTTTTGTTTAGCTCGACGAGTAGAATTGATTAAGACAATAAAAATTTTTGACCTTGAAAATTAATTTTGCGGGGCCACATTTATAATGCAATGTTGGCAATCTCGACGAGTTCTATCACCTCCCAAAAGGATGACCAATAATTTTTCCCCACCCGTAGCAATGAAACATATTCGGAAAATTTTGTCAAAATCGGTCGACGTTGCAATGTGGTGCAAACTTTTAAAGATGGTAAAAATTACAATTCTTCACTATTTTCGTCTTCTAACTGCTATAAATCTGAGGTTTCTTACATCTTTCAGTGTCTTTCGTTTTTTGCCGCATCAACCAATTTCGATGAAACTTTCACAATCCATACACATAATTGATATTGTTTAAATTTTCAATATAGGTCCACATAAATAAGTTGCAGCATGCAACTCTTAGTATTTTCTTTACAATTCCGACCAATTGCAATGTTTGAAAAAATTTATTAATGCAAAATAAATACTGTCTGGATCGATTGTAAGAAATAGAAACTGAATAGAGTACTATTCCCACCCTTAATAATTTTAATAGATGAGAAGTCGTATATTGTTATCTTCAATTTTTTAAATTTTCCTGCAATTTTGAATTTCATCTACTCAATTATCCTACAAATGCATGAAGATTTGTAGTTCGCAGTCTACTACTCACACACACTTTAAATCCGAATAACTTTTTTATTAATGGACCAAACGACTTCAATTTCTCTGTAAAGCTAAAAGAATTAGTTTAGTAAAGGACGCTTAAAAAATATGTTGAAAAAATGAATTTGGTCGGAATTGTGAAGAACAATAGTAAAAATTTATTTTTACAATTCTTTTAGCTGGGCCAATAACGAAAATTTTAAAAATACATTTTGATGTAAAGTGCACGTGTGATCAGTTACGATCCTAACTGTATTTCAATGCAATTCTAAGTATTATTAGTTTGCATATTGTTATGCAAACATAATATTTACACATTATTTTATTAAAAATATGCATCGTCTTATAATTTGTTTCTTTTATCAAGAGTTTTAAATGTCGTTATCTCGATCGTTACTAGCCAACGATGTCAATAATCAAAATTTACGATTGACAGTTTTATGATTAATTTTTCAATGTTGATACGATGATAGCAATTCACGAGGCTAGCTAGTCTTTCCATAAACGCAATGCAACATAAACCCATACTGTCTTTTGGACCTGTTAATTAGAAGTAAATTACAAAGCCACATTTATATAAATGTATACGAAAATGTTCTCTGCGGTTTTTTTTTAAGGGATTAGTAATGACGACCTCAAACCAATAAGAGCGCAGCGATCTGTCGCAGAGTTGCAATCCGCTCGGTATAGCTTCAATCTTATGGTAGTCGTGTTTTTCGTTAGTAACTCGTTCACAAAGTCACGAAGAACATTTTTGCAAAGGAAAAAGTTACTTGAAATCTCCTCAGAAATCGCTCTTTTCGAGGAAGTAGAACACTTTTGGGGCACCTAGTATGTACAGTAATCACTTGATTCTTGTCCCAGGGGCTGTTCGTGGAGCGGACAAGAATCGCGATGTACACTTGTTTTTCTGATTTACGGCTGGGTCTACCGCTCCAATCGCGCCGAGCGAGACTACAATAGAGCAACGGTGCCAGCGACGGTTACGCGCAGAGTGTGGCTGCACGTATCGCCGTCGCCGGCACAGTTTAAAGGCCCACGTGTTCTCACAATGTAATGCCAATTCAAAATGCTTTATTTTTCATTATTTTTTTATGAGACTTTTATTGGCTTGTTTCTGGCAATATTCTGATTAAAACAAGACCAAACACCATATAATTTGGCCCATATTTACTCTACATGTGAGGAGCATAATTTATAATTTATCATAGATTCAACATACGCTATAGCATATGTTTAAATAAACAACTAAACATTTCGAAAATATGTTCTCAAAGAATTAAAGAATAAAAAATATTTAAACGATTACATAAACGAATACCGAACCAGACAAATTTTGATATAAAAAGTTATTAATAAATGTGTTAATCGCATTGGTATTTTAAAGAATACAGCATACAATACAGTTTCTCTTGCCTGCTCACTCGCTATCCTCTTCCATATCCTACAGTTACACCATAAAGTCAATGAAACCAAGAAGTAATGAAAAATAAATCATTTTTAATTGGCAATACACATTGTGAGAATACGCGGGCCTTTGAATTGCCAGCGACGGCGCCTGTTCGCGTTTCTTTCTTCCTATACGAAACTTTCACAATCGATTAAACCACCAAATACAATTGAAATTATATCGTGTTTGGTCTTGTTTTAATCAGAAAAATGCCAGAAATACGTTTTGAAAGTCCCATAAAAAAATAATGAAAATTAAGATGTTTGAACATTCGATTCGTTGTGTTAATGTAGTGGTGTACACACCGATATACCCGGGCCGAGAACAATAGTCGCCGCCCTGCGCGCAGTGGTCGATTTACTCCAAAACGTGGCCAAAAATCGAATCTTTCTTTGATTTATACGAAACTAGGTATCTAGGGGTTTTCGAGATCGCTGATAACGAATCTAAAATCAAAATCGCAGAAAAGTAAAATGGCGGCTGTAAAATGGAGATTGAACCTATGAAAACTGTCAGAATGGGACAGAACTTGGTATTTTGGGGTTCCTGAAGTCGTTAATTATGAATCTCAAGTTAAAAGAACAAAAAACAAAATAGCGGAACCAGTTTGGCGGATGTACGTAGTAAGAAAGTATTAAATACAGGTGAAACTTGATTCATTAAGATTTTCTGTCTTGTTAAATATGAATCTAATATCAAATTATGTAAAGAACACAAGTAGCCGGCTAATTATTAAATTATAGAAGAAGAAATTCTTGTGTTAAATATATGTTTTGAAGAATGGAAGGTTATAAATTAGGAAGCATTGTAATTATCAATGTATCAAATTGTTTATTCAACATCTGAATACTCAGAATCGTCATCTGTTACATTTTCTGTTGCCAAATTCATATTAATAATTAATAATTGTATAGCATCCTCATGTAATGCTTTTGATTTTTTTCATAGCAATGTTCTAATGCTACTAATGTACGGGTCAGATACAATTTGTTGTCCAATAAAAGTTGATCAGTATTCACTTTGCTACAAATTACAATATAAAAAATTGAGAAAAAAATCTTTTTTTATAAAAAAAAAGTTACTTCAATTTTTTAAATATTAACATGTACCTTTTATTTCATAATGTTATAACTGGTATCGAGACGAATTCAATGACCTATAATAATATTACTTTAAACCTTGACATAAGGCTACAACAGTTTAGATCACAAAAAGCGGGCTTCCAGCCCATGCAGTACATTACAAAAATTGCAATAACAACCACGAATGCACCTCGCTGCACTCAATGTCTGTTGATCCTACTGGTGATACTACAAACTAAAGGTGTGTACAAACCACATGCTGAAAATCCCTCAAAATCATAACTCTTTTCCTAGGTTTCTAAATTTTTCGTATAAAATTTTGTTATGTTTTATATATTACATTATCTATTGTTACTTGCATTTTATATAATGTATAAACATGATTTACTTACCTCCAGGGACATCCTCCATATTGAAGAATAAAACTTGGTAAGATATAACACAAATATATGCACTTCTGGACACTTTTGTCAGTTGCCAATTTACTGTGCGTAACTGCTACCTTAACGATGGTCACTTTCAGACTGAATTTCTCGCTTAGGTAGAAAGATCTGGTCCTTTTCCCATTAACCATTCAATAGCCCAACTATTACGGTAGCCAACCCACGTATACGAAACTCTCTATTTCAAAGTTCATTTTTTGGATTTTTGACCACGTTTCGGAGTAAATCGACCACTGTGGCTGCGGCGCGGTACAGCGTTGACAGGCAGTGGAGTGAGTAGGCCTAGACAAGAATCGAGTCGTCGAATCTGGGACAAGAATCAAGTGATTACTGTATTGGAGCGTTGCGTCGTATTCAGTACAGTAAAGTCACGATATTACTCCGCGGCCTTCTACCCAGAATTTGTCTAGTGCCTACCAACTCCACTGCCGGTCGAAGCCTCAGGGCGGCGATGATTGATCTCGGCTCGGATATATCGGTGTGAACCAGTAGTAATCCATTTACATAACTTCTTTATTTTTTTATGCGACTATCACCAACTTATTTCTCGTATTTTTCTGATTAAAGTGACACCAAATACGATACAATTTCAATAGACGATGTAAGTCTCGGATGCAAGGAAGAACAGCATATTTCGATGCGTGTCGTTTTTTTTCTGCATCAACCGACTTCGATGAAATTTTTAGCATGTGCATAACTAACGTACATCTACAAAACGCATAATTTAAATTTTCATTACGAACTCTAATAACAAACGTCATAAATGGTGCTTCTTTTACTTGGAATTTTACGTTGCCGCGAAGCGTGCAAGAATATGGAAAATTCAATACAGTATTAGCAATAGCTTTTGCGAATATCTCGAAAACCAAAAGCGATCCCCCTATATTGGAACAGGAAAAAGTTGTTAAAAATGTCAAAATCTATAACATATTCAAATTTTATCAAAATCGGAGGTACTTTTTAAATAATTACCAAATCTTTTTTAACGCTTATTCTGAGGCGCCACTAAAAATTGCTGTATCATAATTCAAAATATTGTTTACATTATATTAGGTATTTTATGAAGTATTATGCCAATTTCATATCCACGAAATTTAAAATATCATAGGGAATGGAAATATTCTATGACGGAAGAAATGTTTTATTTTCAAGTTAAAATAGCTCCGAGTGCAAAGGGTTAAACAACCATTTTTTAGGAGAAATGAGTAAAGATTAGTATGAGTTTGAGGAAGCCCTTCCATAGGACTCCGCGTGACGCTTCCAGGATTGGGAGTGCTAGGGTTAACAAACTTAATACACATTCACATAATTGTGGTCGCAGCGCTGCAGCAACAACATTTGTCAACTTACCATTTAAAGAATAAAATACATATTTAAAGGTGCATCAAACTGAAAAATACAATCTGTAAATAGGTTATATAATACTTAACACTAAGCCTACTAAGCATTAAAAATATCTGTTGCTTCATAACAATGGTAACTTTATTGAATTTGTCTGTAATCTTCAATATCAAATTATTTATTCCATATATTTTCCATAAATGAATGATTATAATTTCAATAACTGGAGGATATAAGACTTGAGTTAATAATTCCGAGTTAATAACAAAAAAACCTTTAAACGTTTGAAGAAATATTCAATTGGAAGAACAAAAATTTAAAGAAAAATAGGAATATTTATTAATAGAAAGAAAGGATTACTTAACCTCTAACAGTGGTCTTTTAAGAATCATTTGTGATAACTTTTACTTTACAATTGCATGCATTCTTCAAAAGTAATCTAAACTGCATTATAAATGTCTATCTGTCATGTGTATATATGAAGTGTAAAACATATGTCAGTGATAATGAAAGTAAGCGTACAAGTCATTAATTTTCAAGTATCGAATGTATGTATCTACATTTCTTTTATTATAAAGCAAAAGAACGAAACGCATCGATAAAACGGGAATGATACTATGTATTAAAATTTAAATCGAATTTATAATCTTTAATTATCAGCAACATGAAATTGTTCAAATGCAGTTTCTATAAAAAGATAATATAAAATTGTTCTCTGTCATCAATATTTTCTAATTTCATTTAATTGCATTTATTTTCCTTTCTATCGCATTCACATTATCTGCGAGTAAGGAGAAAGTAGAATGCTACAAATGAGACCTCTACTTATTTCTGGAATTCTGTTATAGCGATGCTGTTTCGTTTTATACCTAAGCATTTATTAGCTGTTTTACACACATTTGAGAGAACATGCTGTGCAATACGTTATTGAAAGTTCTTTTTTAAATGTTCGATTACGTTAGAGATAACATCTTAAATGATAAGTTTAATCATTATTTTCATAAATATTGTTCTATAGCATATGCAATGAAGTTTAAGATTTTATATTTCTTTATATCATATTACCCCTTGCCACGTTATTAATTAAAATTTTAACTTCTCTTCGTAAGTTTTTATTGCCAAATTTTATCCAAATTGGCCATCTCGTAACCTTTCAGATGTTTCTAGTACCAATTTTGAAAATTTCATTTCGAGGAAAACAAGTTTAAAGTATGAAATTACAATAAATCTTGATCTAAGCTGGACGGAGTCGTACGATCTTAGTCAGATCACTTGAGCTGTCTCGGTCGCCGAGCAGTGTAAAGTATAAACATACCGCATAATCCTATACAAAGTCGAGTATATCGATGTGTACCACTACTAATCCAGTTACAAAACTTCTTTATTTTTCATTATTTTTTACCAACTTTTTTATCAACTTAATTGTGGCAGTTTTCTGATTAAAATGACGCTAAGCACGATATAATTTGGACTGTATTTAGTGCTTTAACTCTTTGCACTCCGAGCTATTTTAACTCGAAAATTAAACACTTCTTTCGTTCCAGAATATTTTCATTCCCTATGATTTTTGAAAATTTATGGATATGGAATTGGTATAATAACACATACAATATCTAGATGTTTAGGAATTGATTAGATAACGATATATTTAATAATCTAAACAATATTTTGAATAATGGTACATTAATTTTTAATGGCGCCTCTCAGAGTCATCATTCAAGTGCTAAGAGTTAAGGGGCCCATTCACGGTCAAATATATTGCGCAACAATTACAGTAATCCCTTGAAAGTTGTCGGAGATGCATATTTAAAAAGTTATCGCCTTTTTAAGAGTGAACGAATACGTTTTTACTCAGTGTATGTTTGCAAATAACTATTTTCTGCAATGAAACTAATGAAAAGCGATCACCGATTGAGATTAACTCATGTAGGTTAGAAAGCTGCGTGCAAGTTGCTCTGTCGTCTATAGACCAATTGATGACAAAGAAGCAATGCGACATTTCTCATTAAATCAACTTTCTTCACATTTATCTTTCGCCATTTTTTAAAATAGTATTCCTATTAATGACCGTTTTATTTCTGTAATATATTATATTCAGTTTATTTTGTTAATATAGAGATAATTTGAGTTCATCATTCAGTGTTGGTGTTATCATAAGTTTCTTACATGCGGCCCGCACAATATATTTAATTTGTAGCTGGCCCCTATATAAAAAAAGGTTGGTCATCCCTAACATATAGCATGGTTTCGAAAGAGCTTTCATGTGATTATAATAAATTTTTTGGAAATAAAATCATTTATTTGCAATTCCTTTATGTTATGATACTTACCGAATTCGCCTTGAAATCCTCTAACAGGTAAACGTAAAAAAATTATAGGTATACTTGCAGAAAATTCAAAGTGATCTTGAGAAATCCGGAAAAAAAGAGTTGACAAAAAATATGCTGTAATCGCGTAAAAGCTCTCTTGAAACCGTGCTGTATGAGATAAAAACATTTTTGGTCGAACTATTAATAACAGAGTAATCTTTACTGGTCACGATTCGTGGTTCACCATGTATGTATAATGTATACTGGTTATTGTTAGACTAAGAAAATAACCGAAAAATATTTTGAAGAAGCCAAATTTAAAATTTAATACTGTTTTAGATAAATCTTAATGTATCTCAACTACTATTACTATAAGAAAGATTTATAAAAATATGATTTCACGTAAGAGTCAGCATGACTTCGTTTACCGTACAATTCAACTGACAAGGAGAGTGCAAGGACCACGTCACACCGATTTAGTTGAGACTTTGTATACTTATAGATCTCGATCTCCCATGTACGAATATATACCATTATAGGCGCAAACGCTCAATAGTTTTTGAGATATTCATAAACAAAATTCTTACATTACTGCTTACATTTGCTATTGTAAAGGAGGTATACAACGAACGAGGCTTAGTGTACCGGCAATATACGAGACTTCCACCCGTTGAACTAGGGTTCGATTCTCGTCTGATGAAAATTTTGTTTCCATATTTATCTATATTATTTATTCGCTGTGTAACATTGACTTGTTTGTAACAGATTGCACATTTATTACAAGTTAAAGAACAAAAGTATTAATAAATTCTACAGGGTATCCCAAAATTCCTTCAGCATCCGGAAATGGGAGGTTCCTTAGATCATTTGCAGAAACATTTCTCTTTGCAAATGTGACGGTTAGTGAATACATTCCTTTGACTTTCTCACAGGAATCTCTTCAAGATCGTCTCTGGCAGGAAACGTCCTAGATAACCTTTTCATATCTTAGTTGACCCCTTTTAACGAAGACCTAGCTCTGGCTCGACTTAATTGGAATTGACAAAAACTAGAGTCTGGCCCTAAGCGGCGATTAGATTATAAACAGACTACCCCATTCATTTTTGGGGTATATAAACCCGTGCATTTTTACTCTCAGTGGGTAGTACTTCTTTAGTCACGGACCGTGTCACGTCGTACTGTATCTTAAAGTTAATTTCAAGTAAGATCGGGCTAAAGTTCCCCTTCGGATCAACCATTAAACCGTATAGATTCCGCCAGTCCGGTAACAAATCTATTAGGCTTTTTCTAAAGTTACTTTGAGACCCCCGCATTTTGCTAGTGCGTCAACATAGAGCATCCTAGGTAATATAATTCTTCATACTTATAAATTACACTCACTCGCGACACATAAACACTTGTAACAATTACGATAACAATATATTTGTGTTATTTGATAACTTGTAACCTTATTAAACCCACAATTATCGTTCCACCAATCCTAATAGAATAGTTGAACGTTCCCACACGATACAATTTTACCGCTCGAATTGTATCGACTAAATTATTATTTGTTACGAGGCTCGCTAACAATCTTAACGAAACCTTAACATCCATTAGATTCATAGGCGACATTCCAATCGCCTAATCGGGATTTTTCCAACCTAGTACCTACCCGATTTCATATTAGGATCATCCACGTTACCTATACGTCCGTACATATTAAACGGCACCCTGACAATCGTATCAGGTTCGTCCGTTCCCTTGAATCCAACCTCCTAGCGGCTCCTTGACAATCGCATTAGGTGCGTCCGCTAACTCTATAACCTCCTTAATAATCTTTCAAGTCAGAGTTTCCCCTCAATCACACGTAGGTTCATCCCTGAAACTTCACTCATACTAGCGGCTCCTTGACAATCGTATCAGGTGCGTCCGCTCTAACTAACAGTTTTGAACCATATTCCCAGGGTAATAACCCTTCGCCGGCCACTCGTGCTGCTCGCGGCCCTGGCACGTAACACAAAAATGTCGTCCGCGGCTTTGTTTAGAAGTTATTAACGAAAAATACGAACCAATCAGAGCGCGACTACAGCGAACAGAGTCCGACTTAACGGGGTAGAGGCCCCACGTGACCATGGTATTTTTCATTGTGACCGATTGAATGAGATCACGGGAAAACATTTTTTGTCCTGATATTAGCATGTTTTGAGCTGTGTGAGGGCTCATTGTAAAGAGGAAGGTTCGTCGCAGGTCGCTCAGCTCATGATTCAAGTCGAAAAAATCATTTTGTATTAGAAAAATACATTAGAATCTGCGGAATTTTTCTTCATTTGTTTTCTCTACTTTGGGCACTCATATTATTAGATATAAACATAGTCTAACTAAATCATGAGCTGAGCGACCTGCGATCGACCTTCCTCTGTCAAAAGAACCTTTATGCAGCTCAAAATATGCTCATATGAGGACAAAAATTTGTTGCCCACAAACACTGATTTTATCAACAAAACAGTGTTTGCGGGAAACCATTTTTTGTCCTCATATGAGTATATTTTGAACTGCATAAAGGTTCTTTTGACAGAGGAAGGTCGATCGCAGGTCGCTCAGCGCATGGTTCAAGTCGAATAAATCGTTTTGTATTAGAAAAATGCATTAGAATCTGCGGAATTTTTCTTCATTTTTTCCCCCTACTTTGGACGCTCATATTATTAGATATAAACATAATCTAACAAAATCATGCGCTGAGCGACCTGCGATCAACTTTCCTCTTTAGAACGAGCCTTCACACAGCTCGTAACATGCTTCTATAAAAACAAAAAATGGTTTCCCGTAAACACGGTTTTCACTTGTTTTTCTAGTAATATTCTAGTAATATGCTAGTCATATCCATAGGTCTGGTACCCCCTTAAGGACAAGTCCCACTTAGCGCGGTGTTGCCGTTGGTAGAGCCAGAATCAGTCCGCTGTAGACGCGCTGTGATTGGTCCTTGTTTTTCGTTAATAACTCCTAAACAAAGCTGCGTACACTATTTTTGCAAAGAAAAATATCGCTTCAAATGATCTCAGGAACCTCCCATTTCCAGATGTTGAAGGAATTTTGGGACACCCTGTATATAAAGTTACCGTTACGTTCGTTGTATACCTCCTCTACAATAGCAAATGTAAGCAGTAATGTAAGAACTTTGTTTATGAATATCTCAAAAATTATTGAGCGTTTGTGCCTATAATGGTATATATTCGTAAATGGGAGATCGAGATCTATAAGTATACAAAGTCTCAACTAAATCAGTGTGACGTGGTCCTTGCACTCTCCTTGTGAGTTTTACATTTCTATTTGATCAGTGATTATTAGACTGCGTATCTTTATGCATTTATGGCTTCTGAAAAGTTTCAAAAAATGCCAGATCATAAAATTCCACAGAATTTGGTACGATTTTTATTTGTTCCAGAACTACAAAGACTACTATGTACCAATGAAAATAAGTTTCAACATGATTCGACATTCTTAAAATTTGCCTACAAAAATTGAAAATTGCATAAACATCCGCAGTTTAGTGATTAATGATACCAGAGGTTATCGTGACTGGTACTGTCACGAGCCAATAAAATTACAGTCTTCTCAACGGAATTCGCTTTTCTTAATTAATGAGTGATAAATGACCATCTCATATCGTAAAGAGATTCGCGTGAGACATCGAATCGGGTAAGAAAACGTTGATGGCTATCATTTCTCTACAAGTTTACACGATGCGGATTATTTTGTCGTGCTGTTCGAGGAAAGAACGGCGCGACGTGACGTATGAATGGAACTAGAGAAAGTTGCTGAAAGGTGGCACACCGCCATGTCACTTAAATCTCCGTGACTCAAAATTTTCGTGCGACAAATGTCGACCAGTCGAGTGTTAAACCATTAGGAATTATACATATGTACAGGGTGTTTATTTAAGAAAGGAAATATCTCGTGACTCACTGAAATTACAAAAGAACTTATTTACAAAAATTATTCGGTATGAAGGGAACAATCTTATGGTGTCATTTTTCGGGTCTATGATGGTGAAGAGGGGAGATTTCAAAAACCAAATAAGCTTTCGAAATGGAACTATATATCAATATAATAAATTGAATGATATCGGCGCTAGGTTCGATCAATTTTAGAAAACAACAAATCTGCAATTATTTAAACATGTTTCTAACGTTTCTACATATCCTTTTTGTCATACCACGATAGCATTTTCCGAAACGAATTCAACGATACAACACATTATAATTTTGAGTTTTAACGATCGTAAATTGTTGTTTATGCACAAATGATATCGGCGCTACAGGTTCGATCAAAGATACAAAAAATTAGCAATTTTTATTTAATTTTTTAGTTTCTATAATAATCTAAATTATTGACTTCCAGTTTTTATAAATATGTTAAGCACATTAACATCGTTATGTGAAATTTCACCCAGAAAATGATTGCTAATTTTTCTACCAAAAAAAAGAAATTTTTTGGTAATACATAGGTTGGAAATTTGTTGATGAATATTTAGAATTTAAAATTCGCGCCTAACATTGATTTGGTGTCTCTTGATCCTTGACATCTGATAGGCTAGTTATATCTACGATGTTCTCTTGTTTTCCGTCTTTCGTTTACACTCTTCATTCTGTGTTTTTTCATAATTAGCAAATATGAATATTACCTCTTGTCTAAACTATAAAATTTCCCGTGTTATTGAATAACTGTGTCTATTAATATTTCACAGACGCGGACTTTTCTTGATGATGGTTCAAAGTCGAACCGAAACGTTGAAATTATAATTCTGCAAAATTGCTAATTTTTTGTATCTTTAATCGAACCTGTAGCGCCGATATCATTTGTGCATAAACAACACATTATGTTATTTACTGTTACAAAACTTTTTAAGTAAGCGACAATAGTATCTGGTTCCGCGCTGTTAGCTGCACTCTGTAAACAAAGATCGACCTTCTTGTCATTTATGTTGCAGGGATGCAAAGTTGCAAGTTTATAATATAATTTCTGATTTGTTTTCTAACAGTAAATAACATAATGTGTTGTATCGTTGAATTCGTTTCCGAAAATGCTATCGTGGTATGACAAAAAAGATATACAGGGTGGGGCAGTAACTATTAGCACCTCAGATATCTTCGAAACTATAAGTCTCACAGAAATATTTGCTGAAATAAAATTGCACAGTACGAAGGAGGCCATCCGGTGGCGATAGTAGTTTCTTTTGCAGGTGGACGTACTTCGGACATTTGAAGGTCACCTCCATTTTTTTTAATGGAATGAGGTATTTTTGAATACATCAACCGATGCAGCTGGACATTCGTTACAAAAAAGTACTAACCTATGTATGTCGAAAAGTTAGTAGTTCACGAGATATTACAATTTAAATAACTGTAAAACACCATTGCAATCGTACTAAGACGTTAGTGTTACTTACTGTTGTAACGTCTTAGTAGGAAAGTAATGGTATTTTTGAGTTATTTAAATTGTAATATCTCCTGAACTACTAACTTTTCGACATACATAGGTTAGTACTTTTTTGTAACGAATGTCCAGCTGCATCGGTTGATGTATTCAAAAATACCTCATTCCATTTTAAAAAATTGAGGTGACCTTCAAAAGTCCGAAGTACCGCCACCTACAAAAAAACTATTATAGCCACCGGATGGCCCCCTTCGTACTGTACAATTTTATTTCAGCAAATATTTCTGTGAAACTTCTAATTTCGAAGATATCTGAGGTGCTAATAGTTACTGCCCCACCCTGTATAGTTCCATTTAGGAAGCTTAATTTGTTTTTGAAATCTCCCCTCCTCACCATCATAGTCCCGAAAAAGGACACCATAAGATTGTTTCCTTCATACCGAACAATTTTTGTAAATAAATTATTTTGTAACTTCAGTGAGTCACGAGATATCTCCGTTCTTAGATAAACGAAACACCCTGTATGTATAGGGTGGTTCACCAGATATTACCACCTTTATTTTCGTCATTATGATCATCATCATTCGCAGCAAAGAATGTTCATATAAGGTTGAATGGTTTCGAGAGATGCATACTTTAGTATTGTGAGTTTTTTTGTAGGTGGACACGTATTTTCTTTAATGGAATCGTATGTTTCTTCCTGCACCAATCGATGAAGCTTGATATTGATATTCTCTACAAATAAGTATTACCTATTAATTCTAGGTTTACGGGACCCGTCAAAATGACGGGTTCTAATATTCTTTTTTTTTTATTTGTGCAATAGAAACCTCAAATAAGAGGTTATTCTGCAATCAGTATTACATACATAATATTACAATAGAAATCTTGTCTGCTAATGTGTGGTTCTAATATTCTTAATTTGCGATTATTAAAATCGTAAAAATGATTCCCTGAAGAATTATTTACCAAATTTATTTCTTTAGGTATATATGTATTATTGGAAAAACGTTCCAAAATTTGGATGGACACATTCTTGATATGGTTATAAAATAATGTGAAACAGTTATTTCTAGAGCTCCATAAACCCAGTGTTAATATCGAGAAAGGAGATATTTTAATCTTAGCGTTGCTATGAAATCACGACACTGATAATAAAGATATCCTCTACAAAATCATTTTTATTATTTCAGTAATTGTAGAATAAAAAATCTGAAACCGGTTATTCTGACCGGTGGTAGTAGGTTTAGTATTAAATGAGGTGATCTTGCCGGAAAACGAATGGGATACCTCATCCTATCCAACGATTCGAAAATAATCGATTTAATGCATTTCTTGTTATTCTTGCATTGCTCATGCATTTATAACAGAAATAAGCGAATGCAATTTGAAAGAGTGAAAATATTAAAAGACTTTAAGAGTGTTAATATATTATTTTCACCACATTTAAATTATTAATGAAGAATATTGTATTTAGCTCCTGCATCGTGTAATTGATGCACAAACTATTTTGCATAAACATCCGGTGTCTAGCAATGACAAATCATGTAAAAATAACCATAAAGTATTTGAATTCGTAAAATTATCAAGAGAGTTGTGATTTCGTAACAACACTAAAAATAATATAAAATGGTAAATATAATAATAATAATATAATAATAATATATAAAAGGTCAATACTCTTTTGTAGAGAGTATAAAGCTTCATCGATGGATGCAGGAAAAACCATACGATGCCATTTTCAAAAATACTGATGACCTTCACATCTCTCCTACGCGTCCACCTACAAAAAAACTCGCAACACCAAAGCATGCATCTCTCGAAACCATTCAACCTTATATATGGTGTTCGACTACAGGTGGAAGAAAATTTAAGGGGTGTTTCTTAACGATGATATAAGACGAAAATGAAGAATAAATAAATTGCGATTTCGGCTTTGTTATTTAGCTATTAACAATTAAAAATCTACAAAGCGTCTAACAAAAGTGTACGTTGTGTACGTCAAAGAGTTCAATGTTGTCCAACGATTTGTTAAACATTTTCACCTCGCTGGGACTCCAAATGAGAACCAAGGTATGCATGCATCTATCACTTGATACGTGACTGTCGCGTTGTTAATAGCTAAATAACGAAGCCGAAATCTCAATTTTTTTATTCTTCGTTTTCGTCTTATGTCATTGATAAGAACCAACCCTTAAATTTTCTCCCTCCTGTAGTCGAACACACTGTATAAACATTCTTCGGTACGAATAATAATAATGACGAAAATCGGTGTGGTAATACCTGATGAACCACCCTGTATATGTATCTACGTTCACGTTCGAAATTGCGAAACAACTGCACGACCACTCTCGATTCAGTAGCCGACTATTGATTGATTCAAACTCGTTTTCTAGTTTCACATCAAAATTCTATAGATCAAGCTACTGTTGACCTGCGGTTCAGGTGACGTCACGACGAAGTACATTTCCGTTCTGATACCGCGTAATCTTTGCTCCCATAAAGTTTCGTCGATCGATTCAATAACAAAATCCATTCATTGAAGTGTTTGTGATTACACACAGCATATTTCTTGATATTCGTATTCCTACTTTCCATAGGGTTTGTAAGAATGAAATTTATATCAAAGACACATTAAAAAATTGGAATTTGTAGTTAAGACAATTCGAAAATAATATGACTTTTAAAAGCGAAAAAAATAGCAAAGTGAAGAAAAAAATGGAACATCAGAAAAATGGAAAGAATAAAAGTTCACTTGTCATTTTCTTGAAAAAGGAACAAGAAACTAACCAATCATCAGGCAACTTTCAACCTTATTGCGTTACAGTGGCGTTGGAACATACATCTTTTTTCTTTTGGGAAAAAGAATTTTTGCAAAAATGGCACTTACAGCCTTTTTTAATTCCTGTCTTCAATTTATAAAATGTGTGTCTATGCATGGAAAGTTTAGAGATGTTTTTCCATCCGTAAGTATGCAGGCACCTACGTATCAGATAAAATACATACATATATCGATATTATAAAAATATTATAGAAAACTTTAAGAAAGTTTGTGGAATACAAATTTAATACAATGCGATACGCTTTCATCTTATTCTTGTGTCATAGTATTGATTAATAAAGGAGAATATAATGAATATTTTGCATATACCAGAACTATCTTTCACTTCCCACTAATCTTCACGATGTCGTAAACAATTCTAGGCTATGTCAAAACCATTAGTCTGTTTAAAGAAAATATATATGTATACATTATAATGATGCAGAAGATAATTCAACAATGCTTTAACTGTGATAAAATCTGTGAATATTAATGAACTGTGATTACAATTAAACAGTAAATTATACAATACATTAAATCAAATATTTGGTGTAATTAATCATTTGTATTCAATCCAATGGACATACATATTACATACACTTCATGTGTAAATGTTTAGAAACATATGGCGGCTAGTAACAGAGAAGTAGATATAATTTTTATGATTAAATAAAAAAATAGGATTTTATCTAATCTTCGATCCTTTGAATTTTTGGTGTACTATTTATTATAGTAGGATAACATAATAATAATAAATCTCTGTATGATATACAAAATCAATATAGGATATACATATTATTTATTTATTTATTGTACCTATCTGTATAAAAACTGTGCAATCATCTACCTTCTGTTGTAGACAAACTATCCTAAGGTGGGAGCACCATATAGCAACTCTAGATTTCCTGAATATGAAAAGTTTTTTAAGCGAGTACCGGAATAATAATTTTCTTTTATAAAAGTGTATAATTTAGAATAATTACAGGTCTTAAAAATAAATATTGTACTCTTTTTTTCAAAATAAGTATTAGCGTTCACTTCGAGTAAAAACTGTCTCCATTATTTAAATTTTGTAAGCGTAACTGGGTTGACAGTTTTTGAATCCCAAAAGGTTCGATTGAAAATAAAATGAAGTAAGATAATGAAAAACTGAAGTGTTTCTCAGCGCTCATCTAACGTTGGACCAGTACTTGATAACTTTTACATATGTTGAATTTTAGCTTCGACAGAAAATGTATCAGAAAATATGTTCAGAAAAATAAATTGTGCGACTACAGCAAGTAAGTAAGCAAGTTGCACAACACCTTTTGAGGCCACAGAGGTGTGCATGTTGATGATGACTCGTAAGGTCGAAGGTTTTGACCGTCGCACGGTCTGCTACATAACTTGCAAAAGAAGTGTTACAATAAACAGTTCTGAAGTTTGCACAATCGTTTATACAACAGTCTTTTCTTACGAAAATTATTTTACACAACTGTTAGAAGCGATACATACAGGGTCATCCGTTTTTAAACGGACAAACGTAAACCAGCTATAAAGAACCCCAAATGGAACAAGTTTTACCCCTGCCACTTTTTTTGTTTCGGCCTTGATTTCTAGAAAATTGCAAAAAACCATAATTTTTTTAGTTCACATAAACTTGAATATCTCGGGACTCCAGTGATGAATCTTGATGATTTTTTCTTTGTTTGGTTTAAAATAAATAGGGGCATCTTTTTTGTTAACAAAATATTTTTGATTTTTTAGCACGTTTATTCCAAGAAAATATCATCCATTGAAGTCACGCATCCTGGAACCGTTCAGATAGCTACAGTCTGATCCAGAAAAAACCAAGATTCGAAGGTCATACAAAAAAATGTTGGGAACAAAAAAAAATGCTCCTGTTTATTTTCAACACAACAAAGAAAAAATCATCAAGATTCATCACTGGAGTCCCGAGATATTCAAGTTTATGTGAACTAAAAAAATTATGGTTTTTTGCAATTTTCTAGAAATCAAGGCCGAAACAAAAAAAGTGGCAGGGGTAAAACTTGTTCCATTTGGGGTTCTTTATAGCTGGTTTACGTTTGTCCGTTTAAAAACGGATGACCCTGTATACTGTACTTTCTTTGAATTTTATTTCGTAATTGTGTTGCACTACTACTACATTATAATTGTACCCTTGGTTAGCATGTTTGATCAGTGAGAGATAATATTACATTTCTGAAACTATTCAGGTTTTATTTTTATTAGGGTACATCTACATAGGATAATTACGTAATGGCTGTTTCAAATAAATTCTAAATTATTGGCTTTACAAACAAGATTTTAGACAGTAATTGATTTGTCATTGCGTTACTTTTTTATTTAAAATAATTCATTCAATGTTTTAAGTCAATAATGAAGTGCCTAATATTTCTTCTCGAATTGGGATAAAAGTATTAAATTTTGCTTAGAAACATATTGTACGTAGTAGGTTCTAAAATTAATAAATATGGAGGTATTCTCAAAATAGCTCACTAAGATTGCCGAGTTTTCGAAGGTTGGTTATCGTCGTATAAGAAAACATCCTCATAAATATAAACATAAAATTGAGTTGTCTGTAAATGCGAAACGGAAAAAACACAGATAAAAATGAAAGACTTTTTCACATTAAGCGAGTAATGTACACATTGAGTAATTTGCATTACATTGTATTTCAATTACATTTTATTTCAATTATATATTTTATTTCAATTACACTCATGGTTTCCAGAATTGACAATTAAATGAAGTGAAACGTTCGAATTATCTAATGCAATTACAATATCATTCAAATACTGTAATCAAAGAAATATCGAATAAGGGAACTCGAGAGTAGGCAGAGTGCGGCTCAACAGCGCGACGCGTACCCATCCAGGTAAAAACCCAAAGCACCTAGGGGTGCAGGTAGCGAACACGCTGGCAACAAGGGCTCCTTAGGACTAGAGTTTACCTGAGCGATCATTCTTCCAGTGACGCTCAGAGTGTCAAGTTTGTAGAGTTCATTAATAAATCGCACTTTTGACGGACAGTTTCACCGTCAATAGTTGTTGCTATTTACACGCCCACGCCAGTCGTCTTTTTTCATAGCATATACAGGGTGTCCAAAATAAGTGTAACCACCGACGAGATACTGTTAAAGACTGCCAGCGTCCGTGCTATTCCGCGGTCCGGTAAATGGGCGCAATGGGCGAGGTGATAACGGTGGCAATTACAGTGACCTGAAAGACCACATCGCTAAAAGTTACTCCACCGACGAGAATAGTATCAAAATAGTGCCAAAACATCGTCTAAAATATGGCGGAGAATGCAATATTTAATAATAATATCTTCAGTGGTCTTCTGCACTAACGAAATGTCGTCGGTGGCTTTTTGTTTTTCTGACTGGAGCCAGAATAAATCCCAGAGGGCGTAACAAAACACCGAATTTTCGCGGGACACGTAGTCCCGTAAGGCTGGCAGTCTCTCGTCGGTGGTGTAATTACCGAAAATGGGAGGTTCCTTGGATCATTTGAAGCGACATTTTCCTTTACAAAAATGGCGTCCGCGGCTTTGTTTGGGAGTTATTATCGAAAAACACGGACCAATCAGAGCCCGGCTATAGCGAACGGAGTCCGACTCGGCGACAGGTCCCGCTTAACGTGGTATCGCTATTGGCCTAACTATAATCAATCCGCTGTAACCGCGCTCTGATTGGTCCGGGTTTTTCGTTTATAACTCCTAAACAAAGCCACGGACGCCATCTTTGTAAAGGAAAATGTCGCTTCAAATGACCAAAGGAACCTCCCATGTCCGGGAGCTACACTTATTTTGGGACACCTTGTATATGCTATGGAAAAAGACAACTAGTGTGGGCGTGTAAATAGCAACAACTATTGACGGTGAAACCGTCCGCCAAGAGACGGTTATATACAGCGTGTCCAAAACCACCCGTCCAGTGGTGTTAGCTTCCCAGATAAGCATATCCCGTAAAAATGTTTGGAATGAAAGTTGCAGGAATTAATGGAGGACGTATATCCATTATCTCGTATTTGACCTTCGGATCCATTTTCAAGGTTATTTAGAGGTCAGTACGTATTTTGTAAATGAGAACCCCTACTTTTGACTACGAATACTGAAAGAGCTCGAAATTTCACGTTCAGATATGTACTTATCTCCTAGGTTAAACTGACTACTAGAAGCCATTCCGAGGTCAAATCACTGTTTGGTGGTAAATAAAAGATGACAGTAAATACTGGCATCAAGATTGGACGAGGCTTCTGATTCATAAACTCGTCTCCGACGTTAAGCTTGTTCTCAATTTCCAAGATCATTGAAAGGTCGATTTACATTATACTCGGTCTTCATGTTTGACCTCGAGTTGCGATAGAATACTAGCCTTGAACAATAACATTCGTAAATGTTCGTCGACCAGGCAGCTATTTGACCTCTAAATGTCCTCTAGCAGACATTTAAATCTAGGACATAAGTACATACTGACGTGAAATTTTGAGCTGTTTCAGAATCCGCAGTCAAAAGTAGGGGTTCCCATTTAAAAAATACGTACTGACTTCCAAATAATCTTGAAGATTATGGACATATGACCTCCATTAATCCCTGCAACTTTTATTCCAAACATTTTTATCGAATATGCTTATCTGGTAAGTTAACACCCCTGGACGGGTGGTTTTGGACACCCTGTATATAGCTAAGATACCATTTTCCTACAGTGTGTATAAAATACAATGTAATTCAATTACGTACAGTGAACCAATTTAATATTTGAACGCTCTAAAAAAGAGGATAACTTTTTTAATATTGCACTATACGATTTGAACTTTTCTGGGAAGCTAGAGCAATAATTTACTATAGGATGTGAAAAAAAATTTTTTAAAATTGTAATTGATCGTAATTGTAGAAAAAATACTAAAAATTTCACTTTACGACTTTTTTATGTGAGCCCATACTGTGAAAGTTTCATCGAAAACGGTTGGTGCGGGAAAAAACGACAGGGATTGAAAGATTTAAAAATCCTTAGATGTATTGCAATTAAAGGCCGAAAATCGTGAATCTGCGATTTTTACCATCTTCCAACGTTCCAAATTTTCAGTATATATTTAATTGACACATATCAACAAACAGTTTTTTTTTCATTTCCAATATAGGCCCATATAAAAAAGATGTAAAATGTAACTTTCAGTATTTTTTCTACAATTCCGATCAATAGCAATTTTTGAAAAAAAATTATTTTCTGATCCTGTAGTAAACTAATTGCTCCAGCTTCCAAAAAAAGTTCAAATCGTATAGTACAATATGGAAAAACTATCCTCTTTGTTAGTGCGTTCGAATATTAATTCGAGTTACGGTAATTTAATTACAATGTATTTAAATTAGCACAAGTCTGTCTATGATAATGTTTCTGCCGCACGAAGCGGTGTTCGCTATCAGGAACACCCCTATGAATTGACAAATAAAGTTTTTTGCGAATATCTCCTAAAAAAACCGTTAAAAAGAACTGATGTTCCGAATAATGATCAATACATCTAAAATTCATTAAAATGAGAAAGGAGATGGTACATCAACCCCATGGATTTGCGATTATGTATGTATCTCGAAAAACAGGTACAGAGCGCCGAAACCTTTAAACAGAATTGTTGTTCAGAATAATGACCTTGACAACATATTTAAAACTCAGAGAGGTCCTACATCATCGACTTCTCTACCGAAAATCAAACCGGTAAATGATTTAAACAAATATTATGATCGATAAATACGTGTACGATTTTCATTGCTAGTACTCACGTAAGACGGTCAATAATATTTACGAACGAATTCTATTCTATAACTATTTAATCATTGCAGAGTGAAAGCGTTATGCGTGAAACTGGCATTAGTGGCAAATTAACGTTAAAAACAAATCGATCCGTGCTGAATACGGTAGTCTTAGCGGACAATCACTCGATTTTTTTGAAGCATGCAACGGAACGCCATGCATACCGCCTTTCTATGTACAATGCTAGATGCGATACGATGAGTCATAGAAATGAAGTCACTTACACCGGTAATAAAAAGGTCCGTGAACCATAGACACTGACTTTCGAAACCTCTAATGAACGCACTCGTATGCAAACCCGTAACACATACAACAGATGCACGCAGCGCCACGTCGTGACTCGATGCGTCGAGCTGAGTCGTCGAGTCGCGTCGCCCGCGTCGCGACGGTTGAGAAAGATACACTTCGATTCGAGTGGTCGGTCTCTACCAGCGCACGGGTCGGGTCGCGTCGCGAACACGGTCGCATCGTTGTATAGTATAATTAGTATAGTACGTCGCTGGAAATTTAAATAGAGCCAACGCTCTGTCTCGAGGAACGTCGTTCTTTCTGCTTTCTTGTTCGGCGTTGTCATGCGTTAAATTTTCCACGTCAACGAAAACGATAAAAATCCAACCAACGTCATTGGTACAGTGATGGACAAAAGTAATGGCACAGGACGAAATTTCACATAGAAACGTTTATAATTGCATGCACTTATGGCAAAAATGTATTCCAGTGGTCGGCGAACTGCGGCTCTTTGTTTACTTGAGTGCGGTTCTTTTTAAGACGATTTTCAATCAGTGTGTTATATCTAAATTCAAATAATCGTTATGTAAATAGTTCAATTCTAACTTTATTCACAGTGTACTAAGTTTTAAACGATTCCTGTAAAGAAATTTCGCTCTCAAGAGTAATCTAAATCTTTGTACTTTCTATTTATTTATTGGTGCCGTAAACCATGTTTGGTTTATATAGCGTACATTAGTATAACACTTTACAGATAATAATGAAGTATATATTATTATATATGTATATAAAGTTAAATTAATATGAACGATAGACACTAAATTCTAATCTTATATTTTAAATCGTACTGTTGATATTTGACTCATTTGACTAACGAGTTTGTAGACCACTGATTAGTCAAATACGAAATTGAAAAATCGTTAGAAGAATTGTATGCTGTTTTCATATTATTTTCGACTAATTAGAATTATTAATAAAAGAAATGTATTATTAATTTACTCTTCTTTCTTACAATTGACTTGGACAATTTTTATTTTACATGAACTTTCGCTGTACACTTACAGTTATTGAAATAATTATTTGTTGTGTCTTTATGTATATACCTTCTTTACTTGTGAATTAGTCAGTTTACTTGTAAATTAGTAATACCTTATTTACTTGTAAAGCCAAACAGAAAGTGCGTATGTGGATGAAATACTGTGTACGTAATAAGGAAAACTGTCTGTTACAATCATCTTACAGCTGGGAAAACTAGTTTTCTAATAAAGATCATTTTGATAGTCACTTTAGATCAGGTGTGTCGTTTAAATTAATTCTAGGGTCACAATAAAAAAAGCAGTACAAAACATAACAATATTGTAAAAATACATATGAAGATTAAAAGTTGTTTTTGTTCAAATTTAATTTATTTGAGTAAAACTATTTCATTTTCTAAATTAATTATACACGATGATCTATTAATCTTGACTTTTTCACAGTTTTATTATTTTTTAACGTTGAAAATAGCGGTTCGTATGTATATGTGTTATAACTGCGTAGCTGAAAATATGCCTAATTGCTCAACACGTTGACATTGGGAAATTGGGTGACAGATAAATAATTGTAGAATTATGGAATCTCAACATCCATATACGGTTGTACCTTGATAAGTTGATTCACAAAGAAAGAACTGCAATGTTCGAATTATAGAGGTTTCGACTTATCAAAGTCTTTGAGTAAGAGAGGTTTACCCTATGAATATTCGATTTCCATGGGGTTTCTACAAGAGTTAATTTGCTGATTATAATAGTTTTAAAAAAAGACAAGCTTAATTTTTGGAGATGAGTTATTTATTATATACATATAGTAAACATAATCTACTAGGCTCTTACATATTAAAGAAATCTGTGGTTTTACTCTGCATTAATTAATAGATTGCTAATTAATGATATTTTCAAACGAAACCAAAGCAGAGAATACATTTTCTTCAATATCATTGCATCTTTTTACGAAATTTTGTCAAACATTTACTGCTGTTTCAGCTTGTTTGGTTTCCACACCTGTGGAAAATAATTTGAGTTAAAGGGCTTAATCGAAATCCAGTGTGATTCAATATTAAAACAATAATAAAGTCAAACCTCAACACCTCGAACCTCTTTAACTCGAAAACCTCCATAAGACGAAAATATTGTTCATTCCCTTCCGCTGCACTTGAAAAACCTCTATAAAACGAAATAAAACTTCCTTTGACTTGAATTATTTTCCACAAGTGTGGAAGCTAATCAAGCCAAAATAGCAGTAAACGTTTGACAAAGTTTTGTGGAATGATGTGATGATAGTGAAGAATCTGTTAATTCATTAACGCAGAGTAAAATCACAGGTATCTTTTTACATATTTGTAATAGTAGTATATAAGATCGTAGTAGATTACATTTACTATATGTATATAATAAATAACTCATCTCCAAAAATTAAACTTTTCGCTATTTAAAACTTTGGCAATCAGAAAATTATTAATTTTTGTACAAATCCCCTGTAAAGTCGAATTTTGGTAGGGTAAACCTCTCTTGAAGATTTTCGTTCTTGACTTGAGATTCGAGTGATCGAGTGTTCTACATTAAAGAAAAATCCAATAGCCAAGATATTGCTATGGAAGAGAAATTAGTAGTAAGATGGTGGGGTACTGAAAAGTGCTGGATAATCTGTATGTATCGCCAGTTAAAGAAACTTAACGCAGCAAAATGAATATGAATAAAGGTATTCATTTTTTAAATAAAATTCTATTCTCAGATGGAAATTATTTTCCTATACGTATCTAAGTTAATTGGCCAAATATTAGTTAAGAACATGTAAACTACAGTGAAACATGGAGGTGACAGGGTAGATAGGTACATATTTGGGGATCTATGTCTTCATCTGTGGTGGAGAATTGGTATTGCTTGATGGAGCAGTTAATGCTTCCATTTATTTAAACATTTTAAAAAATAATTTAAAGAAAAATGTCGATAAATTGAATTTATCCTGTAATTATTACTTTCAACAACACAACGCTCTTGCTTATAAATCATACAATGTTTGAGAATGAATTAATTATAATTAGACTGCAGACAGATAAAATATTATTTTTAGTGTAGTAGCCTTTGTACATCTGAAATATATCAAAATTTGATTAAATTGTGAAGCCATAAATGCATTAAATGTTTTTATCCAGATGACTGTGACATATATTTATATTCATTATGTACACAGTATTTTTCATCCACAACATACGCACTTTCTGTTTCAACTATTTGCACTCGGAACTTGAAAATTAAACATTTCTTCCGACTTAGAATAATTCCATTCTATATGACTTTTTTCATTTTATGGATATGAAATTGATAAAAATACCTCATACAATACTCATAAATATTTAGTAATTGATTAGATGCCAATATATATTACTCTGAGTCACCATTCCAATGCTAAGTATTGCAGATGAATATATGTACATATAATATGTAATTTTATAGTTATTTCAATAGTTATATGCGTTCGTATGTAGAATTTCGTACTGTGCTAATACTTTTGCCCACCACTGTGGACCGTGAAACTTTCTAAAAACTCGAGGTTCCATAATAATATTCAAATAATATACCACTCCATAAAATTAAAGAACTACTAAATTATTTTAAACGACTTTAATTTTCTTAGTTTATCACATAACATGAAAAAAATTTTGGAAAAATTATGAAGAAAAGAAATTACTTTTTACAACGTTGTCGAGCCTGTATTGAAAATTTAAAAGCGGCGTTTTAGAGATATGTCTTGGTTAAATATTCTGAATATTTAAAATATAAAAATATGTAATAGTAATATGATTAATATAGTAATAATATAAAGTAAATATGTAACATTAAACTTATTAAATTGTGAAAAACTGGTTGTCATTATCTTAACTGCTTACAACTAGATAACGGATTTTATGTATTTATGACAAAATTGAATAGGTGCAATTTGAAACAGTAAAAATATTAGATGAACTTAAAAATACTGTGATATATTATTTTCAATCTATTACAGATATTAAGGAAGAAAATAAATTTCTATTCCACTCCAGTTTATTGCAATCGAGATAGAAAATTTTTACTTCGCGTAAAGATCCGCTGTCTACTTATATTAACGTTAATCGATTTCGATGAAATTTTCAGAATGTATGTAATTGACATGTAAATATCTTTAAGACGCAGTCTTTAACATTATGAATACAGGCTTGCATAAAAAAGTTGTAGGAACCAGGAGTATTTCCTTCAAAATTTTGATTAACTGAAATTTTTAGAATATTTTTTCACATCATCTAGTAACCTAATTCACCTATTTTCTCAAAAAATTCAAGTCGTTTAATCCACTTTTAAATTAGATTGTGCTCCTTTCAAGAATGGACGCGTACTTATACGACTCACCCGCTGTATACCCTTGACCTTAATTTCTTCAAGAAACCGTTTTTGTTATAAAACGGAGTGACAAACTGGAGTTATATAATACTGAATTACAATAAAAATGCGGTGGAACTTGCAATTCAAGTTACGATGGATGTCGTTTCATAAGGTCATATTAAAACGAATATAAAAGTCATTTCAACTTGTAAAATTTCAAATAAGAAGTCAGTTCAATTTCTTACTTTATTTTAGGACAAAAAGGGTGATTGTAGAAACTAAATGCAAGGGTGTACATTTTTACCTTTATATTTATATTTATAACATGGATAGAATGTTGTAATACTTTTTATACGAAGTGATAGTTTCAAAAGACGATAATTTTTCGGTTACAATATAGTGATACTTTAATTTTGCATTTGAGATAGAATAATATTAATATTATACTTTATACACACTTCGGGGAAAAATACACCCGTTTCCTGTTCCAGATTGTATTGTATTTTTATTTGATAATTGGATGAAATTAACTTCACACTCCTCCAAAAATAGCATAGACAATCTTTCCGTGGATTTCATGCATTTTCATTCTACCTTTTAATTCATTAATTTTATATCTTAAATATGTATCTAACTACAGCACAATTTTCACGATATATTCCATTTTTTATATTTTATTGCAATTCTTGCTAAAACATACACACTTAGTTATGCAGACGAAATGAAGAAATGTTAATAAGAATTTTTCATGGTTTCTATCTTGGTAACCTACTTTCATAATGTAAGCGTTGTGTATGAAAACAAAGAGCAATGTGATTTAACCCTGGAGTAGGCGCATCACCAACACTTATGTTAGTAGGCGCGCATAAAATGACTAATATAGTATAAATTCTGTGTAATATTGTATTTTACTTGTTTCAGAATTGTTTGACATAAACAATTGAAAAGTTTTTATTATAAAATAAATAGTCACCTGCTAACGAAATAACTAAAATATTAAATATATAAACAAAATAAAATATTAAGGAACTATATAATATAAAATTTAAAATAAATGAATAAAATTAACGTAAGACCTCGAGATCCTCTTCAAATGAGAATAGCTCGACGGAAAAAAGCAACAGTCGAAGATTTGGATTATATTTCAATATACAGGGTGGGGCATTTTAAACAGGTCACCTGAATAACGTGGCTGCTATTGGTGTTAGGAAGAAATGTATCAGATGGAACTTGTATGGTATCGAGGAGGCATTATTCTGATGTTAGTAGCTTTTTTGAAGGCGGACGCGCAAAGGACATATGAAGGTCAACTTCATTTTTTTAAATGGAATGAGGTATTTTTTAATACGTCAATCGATGCAGCTGGACATTCGTAATAAAAAAGTACTAACCTATGTATGTCGAAAAGTTAGTCGTTCAGTAGATATTTCAATGTAAAAAATATAAAAATATCATTACTGCCGTACTAAGACGTTAGCGTTTACTTACTAGTGTAGTACGACAGTAATGGTATTTTATGTTTTTTATATTGAAATATCTTCTGAACGATTAACTTTTCGACATACAGTAATTTCTCAATCGTAGTCCCAACACCCGTGTTATGAACGGACTACGATCAAGTAGGGTGACAATTTTTTGATTTATGACTGCGTCTACCCTACCGCGCTGAGACTTCAAACGACAAGCCGAACGTAGAGAAGGACAGAATGAAATAGGATCGCGTGGCCGAAGCGTGTCCCCGTCGCCGGCACAGTTTAAAGGCCCGTGCGTCATCACAATAAAACACCAAGACCTTAGCTTCTTTATTTTCGACGATATCATTATGGAGCTTTCACCAACATATTCGTGGCATTTCTCTGATTAAAATCATACCAAACACGATATAATTTGGCCAATATTTAGTGGTTTAATCGACGATGAAAGTTTCGAACGCAACGAAGAAGAGCGTATTGGAAAGAAAGAGACGCGAAGAGTCGCCGTCGTCGGCATAGATCAAACACGCTGTCCTTCTTGTAAGTAAAACTTTCATCGTCGATTAAACCACTAAATATTGGCCAAATTATATCGTGTTTGGTATGATTTTAATCAGAAAAATGCCAGGAATAAGCCAGTAAAATCTCATAAAAAAATAATGAAAATTAAGTAGTTTGAAAATTCGATTCACTCGAGTCAATGTAGTGGTGTTCACACCGATATACCCGAGCCGACATCAAACATCGCCTTCCTGCTACCCGGCGGAGCGTTGACAGGCGGTGGAATGGGTAGGCACTGGACTACGATTGCAGAGGCGACCGAGGACTACGATTGAGAAATTACTGTACATAGGTTAATACTTTTTTATTATGAATGTCCAGCTGCATCGATTGACGTATTAAAAAATTCCTCATTCCATTTAAAAAAATGAAGTTGACCTTCATATGTCCTTTGTGCATCCACCTACAAAAAAGCTACTAACATCAGAACAATGCCCCCTCGATACCATACAAGTTCCATCTGATGCATTTCTTCCTAACAACAATAGCAGCCGCGTTATTCAGGTGACCTGTTTAAAATGCCCCACCCTGTATACGAAATATAAAGGTAAAAAAGATGAACACGCGTCTACTTCCGGGTTAAGGCAACATAGCTGCACAGTATAATAAGTTTATGTTTCTTCATTTACATCGTATGAATACAAGGTGCTCCAGATTTTTCTGGTATACACAAAAGTATTCGTATACAATATAAGTATAATAAAAAATCTGTGCAAAGTTTGAGCTCGATCGGATAACGGGAAAACGTTCCGCAAATGGAGTAAATATTAAAATAAAAAAAACGTCGAACCAAAATCCAAAAGTTTATTCTGAAATTTTAAAATTAAATTATGGTTTCATTATTTTTTATCAATGAACATTATCGAAAAATGCGATTTTTAACTTGCTGAACTTACTTTTTTACTTGCAGATTTTTTTGCCGCAGATTCTATTATATATTTTCATATTTTTAAGTCTGAAGAATTCTTGAATTCCACTTTCTCAAGGGCTCAAACTTTGCACAGATTTTTTAAAATTATTTGGAACAACTCTTGAGGGTGCCGTAAAAAAATTTTGACAAGAGTAAATATAAGAGCCATCCCAGTATAGACGCTTTTATTTTCTGAAGTATTAAAAACGCAGAGAAACGTTTTAAACGGACGTTGTATATTCCATGGTATCAAGGAGAACACGTCGCGATGATAATTCTTCGACATTGGAATGAGTTGGAGAGTCCTATGAAGGTCATATTCAAATTTTCAAACGGCACTCAATATGTTTTCTTAACACATTCTTATAGCTGGCATTGAATTCAGCTCATAATACTATGTGTTGCGGCGTGACTGGTGCGAAAATTGTTATATTCACGATGTGATGCGTGCTCGTATGATAAATATGCGACCTGGTTTCCAAGGTTTGTGATAGTTTATCACGGCAGTAATTGCAACGCTGACTTATAACAATGGATGCATTTAACAAAAAATAATAGTTATATAGTTAAGATTAGGAGTGATGTTTTTAATGCTATTTTTCGAGGTGATCTGCTGTGGATGGAAAAGACTTGGAGAGACTAAAAGTAAACTAGAAAATTCGTTCCACAGAATATGTAAGCGAAAATATATCAAATAACTGTATAACTGTTTTAATTCGAAAAGAAAATACACGACTGAAATATGAAATTAACGGAAATTAACGTAAACGTATCGTATTTAAATCAAACGTGATGACGTGTTTCGTATCTCGAGAAAAAGTCGAATCGCTACGTGAACACGTCCTTTTATATCCTACTTTTTCTAATGTTTATAAATTTTCTAGAACAAATATTGATTTAACAAGATGTGTCGCAATCGCAATATCACGGCACTCACGCATACATACACGATTCTCGATTCTCACATTCAAACAACAAGTAACATCATACAAATCATTCATTTCCTACAAATATATTAGGGTAATGGGGGGCATTGGCCTTGAGCAAGGTTGCCACCTCTCCGGGTGTTGAAACAAATCTCTGAGCTTCGGTTTTGTTGGAAAAATCTCCGGGTTGTAGAAAAAGCGAAATAGTAATAAATTGTACTAGGGTAACTGCACCAGTGAATGAACATTTAAGAAATTGTTCAGGAAAATATTTTATTTAAAAAAAAAACTATGTGAATTAAAGGAATCTCATATATGCCAAACAGCTCCCTACACTTCATTTGTCAAAAATAAATGAACACAAATACAATGAAATTATTATTATTCTTCTTTATTAAACGTTAAATCAAAAATATGAAAAATACCAGTGAATGAACACTACATTCTAGTAATTGAATAATGCTAGTCCAATCAATGAACAAAATTACTAAACAATATTCTCTTATTTATTTAACTCTTTAATCACAATTTTATCGCTAGTATGCCGTCCGGGTTAAAATTTGTTGAAATATACAAAAGCGTTCATTTACTGGTGCCCGTTCATTCACTGGTGCAGTTACCCTACTCTGTATTGTTTTTCAAATGTTTAAGAATATTTCATACAGCGACATCTATTGGGCAATTTCTATAATCTAAGTATCACTTCAAAAATAAACAATTTGGAAGATTTTGCAGAATCGAGAACATCCCTTGAACTCATGAAATTTTGTAAATTCTAGCCTTAACTCCTATTGCTTTTTTGTTGTAGATTTATCGGTGTATTTTTATACAGGGTGATTCTGAGAACTGAGACAAGTTACTGTTCTTTTTTAAGTAAAAATGGAAAAAAAATTATATCTCATAGTACATCCTAACGTCCTATGACCTTATTTTTTTATGTGGTTGTATCGATGTACCCGCCAGGTACAATTACACTTTATTCTTTAATGCAACCCAATTTTTTTAATTCAACCAATCAATCGTTTTTATTATCCTGCGTATAAAAGTACTAATCCAAGGTCATCGAAATGTCAATACCTTACGTGATATTTGACAATTTTGTTTCAGTATCTTTACTTTACTACAAGAAGTATCCAAACTCTCGATATGAATTGTAGAAACTAGATTGCGGATCTTCATGCATTTATAGCAAAATTAAGAAGATGAAATAAAAAATTGTTGAAAAATTTACTCCTCTATTAAAATCATTAAGGGAAGAAAGAACATTCAATATAGTTTTTATTGCTTGCAATCGATTCAGACAATTTTTATTTTGCACAAAAATTCGCAGTCTAGTAAGAACTAATGTCGTGTTTTAGTCTGACACAAAATCGTGAAATATCCCGTGAAGTATTAGATGATAGCCTCAGTTCGTGCCCGATTCTAAAATAAAATTCAATGGTTAGGTTTTAAAGATTGGTTAAATTAAAATTAAAAAATGGTTAAATTTTCTATAATTAGAAAAGAATGGTGACTATATGTATAATTGATTAATAAAGTTGTATTCTTAAAACTTTAACCATTACATTTTATTTTCAAATCGGGCACGAACTTATAACTTAGTAGCATGATAAAAGGGATAGATTGGTTTAACAAAAAATTGTGTTGCATTAAAGAATAAAGTGCAATTGCACTTATTCTTAACTTATAACTTAGTAGCCTGATAAAAGGGATAGATTGGTTTAACAAAAAATTGTGTTGCATTAAAGAATAAAGTGCAATTGCAGCTGGCGGGTGCATCGGTACAACCATATAAAAAATAAAGTCATAGTAAGTTAGGACGTATTATGAGATATAATTTTTTCCTCTATCTTTTTTTTCTATTTTCACTTAGAAAAGACCAGTAAATTGTCCCATTTCCCAGAATCATTCAGTATAGGAAAAAAGTTCCTTGTTTTAAAAACTGATATTTTTAACTTCCCGATTCACAGGGAAGTTACTGTAATTACCCCGAAAATTGAAAATCGAGTTTTTAGCAGATCTTCACGTTTCATGGTCTTTGCAGTCATTTTAGGGCCGATTCATACATATCCGGCCGGCGTTTTTCGGTATCCATGCATTTCCGGCCGATTTTTGAGGCAACTTGAGTAGGAATGTTTCTCATTACCATGAAGTTGTAAAGGAGAGCTACCGATAGTTCACCTGAGGAGGGATAGAAACCTTTTATTTGTTAGTTATGGCCTGTTCGACTCGAAGGAAAAGTATCGGAGGAAAATCGGACTCAGTTTTCCGGTTGTGGACGGTCTCACTTAAACCTGGGCAAGAATATTTTGTCGGACTCCGATATCGGAGATGTATGAATCGACCCTTAGACTATTTTTATCAAAATGTTTGTATGTGTGTGTGTGTTTGCGCGCGTATATCCGTTTGTATGGTATCAAATTTTTCGTTTTCTAAAAAAGTATCAACGCGATCAGAGTGATGAATGATGCAATCGATGTACCCCGTTGTAACTTAGAGTTGATTAGATTTTGGTCCATATTGGTCAAGTGGTTCTTTAGTTTTTTTTCGAAAGAAGTTAATTCAACAATGCAATTTATACGAGAGGACGGAAATTTTCCACCGAAGAAACAAACGTAATTATATATATTTCATTTTTATTTAAAAAAAATTTTTTTTTAATTTAAAAAAAAGTTCTTGTTAATTTAAAAAGAAATTTTTTTTTAATTATGCAACTAATGCTAATGTTACCGCTTACAACTAACGAATGGGGAAGTTCTTTGTGTGACTCTCCACGAGCCACACACAAAATAAAAAAAAAACTATTAATAGCTGTATGCCCCACTAGCAATGCGTACCACTAACCCTCTCGCAACAACAACCCTACCCGCGAGCTCGCGAAGCGAGCGAGCAACAATCACCAGCTAGTTTTTTAAATATATTATTCAAATTAATTTTTAATTGTCAGTGTAAATTCTTATCGTAAAGGAATGCTCTTCATTTTAAAAGAAGAACAGAGAACAAATATTAAACAGCTTAGCCAGGGCATCCAGATGAAAATAACCATCTTTCTTCTGCGAAACATACTGTTTTCAAACTGTCCAAGTTTAAGTGTTCGTTACGATTACAATTTTTATTTTATTGTATTGATTTCTTTATTTCGAGCTAGGTGGATATTTAAGAAGCAATGCAAACTTTGTACATGTCGATACGAGAAAGTTCATTTTTCGGCAAAATGTCACACGATTTTCTAATCCGGACCACTGTGCGCCGTGCTACTGGTATTTTATTTAATGACGGACGCTTGGAATTATAGGTGTGCCTCTGCTAAGTCGAGCGACAGCGATAGCTAATTTTCTCAAGAAATCCGCTTTTACTTGCCAGATGTGACCGGATCGTAAGGCAATAAATTCGTGAAAGAGACACCAGGAGACTTCTCTCGACTATTCGCCGATTCGAATTTCAGTCTCGGTTTATACTACGGTCGATTAAGGTGATATCATTTTTGATAGAGGCACTAGGAGACTTTGTCACCTAAATCAACTCTAGCATAGTATACCCAGACTAAAATTCTAATTGGCGTCGCAACATTACGTGTGACATTTTGCATAAGTCGTTATCAAGTTATGGCGTGGCACCGATATTGACACTAAATCATGCGCAGCGCGAAGAGGGCTTTGAATATTATATTGGCTCTAAAAATAATCGATTTGCATGATGTGTGCGTTCTTCTTTTCCATCTTAAGGGTACATACGATAAGAATGGTCGACGCGAGGTTAATGGCATCGATCGTACGCACAGTGTGGACAAACCTGGCATATTTCAATATGTACTCGTTTATATCACGATGTACAGGGTGTCTAAAAATTATATGTCACGGCCATCATAGCGTGATTCTACACCTACGATTTAGTGGAAATTGACATAAAAAACTCCCCGCAAAAATGACCTTGACAATCAAGGTCAAAAAATTTTTTTTGTTTAGTCGTGTTCTACTGGTCATAAGGACCAACTTTGTGAAAGAAACCATGGGTCGTATCTCAACCGTTCTCTTAAAAAATGATGTTGCATTTCTTATCATTTTTGCAACTTCTTTGTTCATGATGTTCGTTCTTTCATTTTAAAATTAGTGAAATAGGAGTATCATGATTCTGATAATTTCATGCCTAACGAGATAGCTTACTGATGATACTCACAGAATGTTGTCATGTGAAATATTTTGATTGAGACGACTACGACCATATAGCTGACAGTTTTTCATGCGATTCATTATCGCGGCTAATATCGATGATTTAGTCCATCGTAGAAGAAACATAAACTGAATAAAGTAAGTGTCTCAGATGTTGTGTTTATGTAATGCAAAAATTTTAATTATCGCACTTTCACAGCATTCCTTAAGAAAATGGACCATTTCAGTCGCCAGCAATTGTTTACCCGATCTGAGATGTTGGTCTGCAGCCTGCAATTCACTGAAGGAGCGAGATTAGTACGCTATTTATTTATATATCGTTGCTGAATGTAAAAATTTTCCAAATAAAGTTGAAAAAATGATAAGAAATGCAACATCATTTTTTAAGAGAACGGTTGAGATACGACCCATGGTTTCTTTCACAAAGTTGGTCCTTATGACCAGTAGAACACGACTAAACAAAAAAATTTTTTGACCTTGATTTTCAAGGTCAATTTTGCGGGGAGTTTTTTATGTCGATTTCCACTAAATCGTAGGTGTAGAATCACGCTATGGTGGCCGTGACATATAATTTTTAGACACCCTGTACAATAAATTTCGTTTGTCAAAACAGCATATTAGGAGGCAATTGATATTATTAATTATATTATAATTATTTTTATGCATAAATATTGTTAATTCTTTTTAATGGACTAATTTTATTCTTAAATTTCATTTTTTGTGAATAATTACCATTGCATATACATTAGGGTGGACCTTAGTTGCTCTTGTGCAAAATTTTTTTTAAAATTCATTTGATGCGACCTTTGCAATCTGTTCTACTCGGTAAAAAACTAATTCCCTCCAAATTTCAAGTCGGTCGGACAAAGGGAAGACGTGTCGCAACGAGTTTGTTTATGCAGAAAATTTTAATTTTGCGAAAAATGAAAAAGTACACATTTTTTCAATCCCACTGGTCATTAAACACTATTTTAATGTAATATTCTTATTACATCAAAGCAAAAATTAAATTGTTTAATGAATTTGTTTAAGCAAAATTTTTAATATTTATTTTTTAAATATAAAATTTGATCTCATATTAATATAAGGAAAAGTAGAAAAAGACAGTTAAATACTTATAATTAAATATTTTATTTATAGGCCTAATTATAATAAGAGTATAAATAATTTTTAAAAATCTGTACTTAATGTTGTTTTATCAATTTTTGGGTATTTTTCCCTATAATCGGTTACAATTTGTAATATGAATTGTTTTTTTTCTTCGTTTTTGCATAACGTTAAATTATAATCTTTCGTTAATTTTATTGCTCTTTCTGCAACGTCATTCGCAACTTCTAATTTTGTTATAATACCTATCGCTTCGGTATAATTATTATTAGTTTCCCATAGTGCTGGATCAATTAAAAGAAAATCTGAATTTATATTGAACCGTTTGAAAAAATTATTTGATTCAGATGATACGAAATGTTGTATTTCCAAATTCGGAAGATTTTTAATTTCTATAGTCGTTGTCATGTATCTCTTATAATTATTTGTATTGTTTACATTTTTTAGTGCTTGCACCATCGATCTTTTTGTTTCTACTGAAACTTTTTCATCAAAAAACGATAGCGCCGCATTCTCCGGTGACAAGTACCATAAATGGTTCACATTTTTTTTTAATGCCACATCGCTTATTTCTTCGTTAACATTTTTGTAATGAATTCTATATCTACACGTGGCGCCATAGCAGTCATTGGGGTCAAAATCCACGGCTCAATATAAATGTTAATTAGAAATACACATGTATCTCTAATGCTACTATACTCTTCCTGGTTGAGAGGAAATTCGTTTCGAAAAATAAATATTTTTAAAGTGTATATTATTTTAGCCATCCACCTCGCATGGTGAAATGCGCCAGGCATTTTGAATGAAATGCCACCCATAGGAATCCCCCTAAGAAAAATTATTGCTAATTCTAAAAGTTCTTTGTAGTCATCTCTTGGGTGACTCATTTTTGTGAAATTTTGCGACCGTTTGGCGCGCTCATAGCTCTAAATACTCCGTAATGTAATAAACCAAAATATTGACAATATTGTTGAAACTTTCAAATAAAATTTCTGATTATACAACCAAAAGATGATATTTTTATGTTATAACAGTAACTCTTATCATTAAAACATAAAATTTGAGTTGCATGTCAAATTAAAGGGAAATTACTGAAATTTTCAAACTTCAAACCGATTGCGACACCCTTTCCTGTTGTCCAATTGAGTTCTTCTTTTGCAGAACTTATTTTTTTTGGATCTAGAACAGATCTAGGGGGTCGCATAAAAAAAATCAGATGGTCGAAAAATAAGGTCCACCCTAATATACATAAGTAACCAAATTTAGATTTTTGTAAAAAATTTCGCCATGTGCCGCACTCTCTGGAGTGCCGAAAATCGAATAATAGTGTATTAATTGTAGAGCAGTGTTGCAATAATAATTCTGTATAATGAAAGCTGCTTGCCAAGGTATACGCATTCTTTTTACATTTCATAAAATAGATTTATTTTTGTATAAATTTTCAACGGTGGTTTTATTTATTTCTTGCATATAAAACTTCAAATTAATAATACGGCGGGAAGTATTCTGAGGTTCATACACATTTGGATATGTTACTTATTGTAGATTAAGAATTTTATAGTTTTGGTTGCAACTAACTGCTTTACTTATTTTATAAATTTTTTAATAAGTGCCCATATCTTCCCTTTAGGAAGAGGATCTATTGTGAAAAATTTATTAGCAAATTTAATTTTCTGCAAATAATTACCAACACATATGAATACAATAGGAACCAAATTCTTTTAATGAATTAAAATCCTCTTTAACGGATTTATTGCTATATTGTGACAGAGTTGTAAAAATGTAATCAACGATGGAAGATTACGTTTCTACTTCAATCGTTCATCGAAATTAACAAAAATTAAAATTAAACTTCTACTTTAATCGTTAATTGCGGTTAACGATTACATTCTTTTCAATTGTAATCGTCAATCAGATAATCGTTTAATGATTAACTGCTGAAACGTTGAAATGAAATACGAAATCAAAACTGTATGCATACTGAAAAAAATGTAAACTGCCTTTTTGTTGAGATATATTTCTGTGGATTCTCCATCTCCGCTCTCTGTCTCTTTCTCCCTCCTTATTACAATTTATGGTGTTACGGCCTCCTAGAAGTTAGCCCCCCACTTGTGGAATTAAATAATTTCAACAGTTGTGCTGAATGGTGCTATGTTTGTGCTATATTGTGCTCGAATATTATAACTATAATACAAAAAATGAGATGAAAAATGGAAATAACGATTTTTTGAGTAGCCCCCCAATTTTCATTTTTTCAATTTTTTCAATTGTGCTGAGTTGTGCTAGGTTGTGTTAAGATTCTGGTAAAGTATTACTTTAAGAAAATAATAAATAAAGAAGTTATAGCCAATAATCGTCTTGGACATCTAATTAACGTTTAAGTTAGTAACAATTATCCAAACAGCATATAATCATATATCGGTGTTGTGCTAACCTAGCATAACTGAGCACAACTTTAAATTTCCCGAGCACAACGATATAAAGAGCACTTTACTCTTGTACGCGGCCCTTCGCGCTAAGATACTATATCTTTTTTCGACTTTCTGGTTATCCAAACAGCATATAATTAACTTCCCGATTCATAGGGAAGTTATTGTAATTACCCCGAAAATCGAAAATCGATTTTTTAGCAAATCTTCACGTTTCATGGTCATTGGAGTCATTATAGACTATTTTTATCAAAATGTGTGTGTGTGTGTGTGTGTGTGTGTGTGTGTGTGTGTGTGGGTGCGTATGTCCGTTTGTATGGTATCAAATTTTTCGTTAACGTTTTCTGAAAAAATAACAATGCGATCAGGATAATGAATGATGCAATCGATGCGCCCCGCTGGAACTTAGAGCTGATTAGATTTTGGTCGATATTGGTCAAGTAGTTTTTTAGTTTTTTTAGAAAGAAGTTCATTCAACAATGCAAATTATACGAGAGGACGGAAATTTTCCACCGAAGAAACAAACATAATAATTACATATATTTTATTTTTATTTTTTTATAATTTAAACAAATTTTTTTTTATTCAAAAAAAAAATTTTTTTTTATTTTCCTTTTTTAATTATGCAACTAATGGTAATGTTACCGCTTAGAATAATCGAAAATTATCCCAATGCATGAGTGAGTTATTCATCGCTACTGCCGAGAATACATTTTCAAAGAATATCGATGAAAGTACAAAAACATTTATATTACAATCTTTAAAAAAACAAGCAGTTCAATACGAATTATTAACTGAGATGAAATTGAAAGTTAATATAAAAAAATGGTTAATGGAGCATGCGAGCAACGAGCATACGATGTTGGTTTAATGCGACGCATTACAGCAAACATTTTGATAAGTAGAAAACTATTGAACTTCCCTGAGAACGTATAATCTTCTTAAAACGTACGCTAAATAATGATAATAATATACTGCAACTAACGAATCGGGAAGTTCTTTGTGTGGCTCGTGGAGAGTCACACACCAAATAACATCCGTACTACTAACCCTCTCGCGAACTCACAAAGCGAGCTACAACACCCCCACCCGCGAAGCTCGCGAAGCGAGCGAGCAACAATAACCAGCTAGTTATATATCTGAGTTGTGCTAGCCTAGCAGGGAAATTGAAAGTTGTGCTGAGTTGTGCTTGTTTTGTGCATTTGTTTTTCAATATTTAACTATGTTCCACCCCCCCCCCCCGATCATCTTGAAACTTTTGTATATAATAGATATTGTTGTTGAATTTTTTGAAAGTTTTTAATTAGAAGGGTTGTTTGCAATTTCCACCCCTAAAAAATTTAATGATTTTTTTCTACCCCCAAAAATATGATCACAATTGCGAAAAAAACATATGATATGAATGACGTAAGTACGAGTATTTTCGTATTTTTTTATCTGAATATCTTAATTAACAACCGAGAAAAAAAGTGATATAGTTAAGGGTATTTACCCTCATATAATCCTTATATCAAGGGTTAGCGACTTGAAATTTTAGGGGTTATCTTTCAACCTAAAACCAATGTTTTCCACACAAGTTCAATAAAAATCCAGGGGGGTGGCCGATTCACTATTCTTAGTCTGCTAGACCCTTTAAATTGGCTTGTGTGTACTTGATCCGCGATGAATACGTATGTTGATTTGATAGAGATATATGTATTGAATTTTTTATAAATTTCAAATAAGACCTTAAGTATCTTTCTCTAAATTACTTCACATTAGTGCAGGCATGCAATTTCGCCGAGCCTAATAGGAAAGTCACGGACCACAAAGGTACAGTTATTTGCTCGTAATTAGTTACTTTTAATTATATAGTACATATATCGTGTCTGTGAATATCTAACAGCCATTGCTTTTCAGAATAGAAAGTATTTTATAGAAGTTGAGTTTGTTGTACAGTGCAACTATAATAGCGGGTAATAAATAAAAGATCAAATTTTTGCAGCACTCTGATAAAAAGTCTACCTGTAGACGAACCGTTATGGGACATATTAAGGGTGTAGATCCGCTCTCTAGTGTGCATGACTCACACAGCGTAGATCCATATACATGCACGAGGATTGCAAGGGTCCGGCAAATTACAAACTATGCCCTTTTCCTGCATATTTGCGACCCGTACGACGTCACAATCGTTAGATGAAAGATGAGTCTAGCGCGCTATGAAGCCACAATTTTGAAATTATGCGCTATAGAGGCGTAATCGACTTTATTAGACAGCAAACAGCTGAGCATCGAGTTGAGAGGCATGCAATATGGCGGTACTACGACTCCCTACGAACGCTTATGTCTATTTCAGCTAAGTCAGTCCCCAACGAGCCGAGTTGCCGGGGTTGTATCGGTAAAACAGAGGGAGGCTCTGCGAAGAGGCCCGACTAGCCGTCCCACGATGCGCTCGCACGGGGCGAATGAGAGGTTCGGTATTTGAGAAAACACAAGTTTGCTATGCACATTTCGGTGCTCTGCGTAGTCGCTATCGCTAGATGAAGGATCAATCTAGCGCGCTATGTCCCTACAATTTCGAAATTATGCTTTACAGAACGGCAATCGACGATATTCGAAAGGATTTTCGGGATTTGCGCGTCTGTGTGCCTCAAGACGGTCAGTCGAGCCTGCTTGCGGAGCCTCCCGAAAATGCTGTCGAATATCGTCGATTGCCGTTCTGTAAAGCATAATATCGAAATTGTAGGGACATAGCGCGCTAGATGGATCCTTCATCTAGCGATCGCGACCACGCAGAGCATCGTAATGTGCACGGCAGATTTGTATTTTCGCAAATACCGAACCTCTCTCGCACGCTCAGGCACACGGACGCTCCGACCGAGGTTACTCGTGTGCGAGAGCGCCCCGGAACGAGAGCCTCCGGAAAGTGCTGTCGAATAAAGTCGATTACGCCTCTACAACGCATAATTTCGAAATTGTAGGGACATAGCGCGCTAGACTGATCTTTCATCTAGCGATCGCGACTACGCAGAGCACCGAAATGTGCATAGCAAAGTTGTGTTTTCTCAAATACCGAACCTCTCATTCGCCCCGTGCGAGCGCATCGTGGGACGGCTAGTCGGGCCTCTTCGCAGAGCCTCCCTCTGTTTTACCGATACAACCCCGACAACTCGGCTCGTTGGGGACTGACTTAGCTGAAATAGACATAAGCGTTCGTAGGGAGTCGTAGTACCGCCATATTGCATGCCTCTCAACTCGATGCTCAGCTGTTTGCTGTCTAATAAAGTCGATTACGCCTCTATAGCGCATAATTTCAAAATTGTGGCTTCATAGCGCGCTAGACTCATCTTTCATCTAACGATTGTGACGTCGTACGGGTCGCAAATATGCAGGAAAAGGGCATAGTTTGTAATTTGCCGGACCCTTGCAATCCTCGTGCATGTATATGGATCTACGCTGTGTGAGTCATGCACACTAGAGAGCGGATCTACACCCTTAACATGAGAGATTACAGGAACGTGACGTTAACGTAATATCATAATGTAAATGGAAAATTTGCACGTGCGAATTACGGTGGTCGTATGCACGTGCACGCACAGCTCGTGTTGCGTCTGAACACGCTCGTGGAGCGCTGTGCCGTGCTCTGCTGTGATGCGTTCTCTTTCCATCTTCTAGACTTCGACGTATACGAACCGTGTAACGAGATAACTGGCCTTCTAACGAGATTATCGCTCGACTACGTTCGCTACAGAGTTTTTTAGTATACGGCAACGACGAGGGAGACTATCGTCGCGTCGCGTCGGCAGCGGCACGACTATCACCAGTAAATTGTTCTTTTTAACGCGTCAACAGTTAAGAGATCAATATCTAGCGATGGAGTGTGAAACACTTGGAATCGCTTCGATTCAATATTTTTTTTTTATTATTTAAATCTTATACAAGATTTATTACTATAAATCTTTTGTAAATACATGTTTCTCTCTCTCTCTAAATTTTAGGCCAATTTTAAAATTAAACTAGCTGGTTATTGTTGCTCGCTCGCTTCGCGAGCTTCGCGGGTGGGGGTGTTGTAGCTCGCTTTGTGAGTTCGCGAGAGGGTTAGTAGTACGGATGTTATTTGGTGTGTGACTCTCCACGAGCCACACAAAGAACTTCCCGATTCGTTAGTTGCAGTATATTATTATCATTATTTAGCGTACGTTTTAAGAAGATTATACGTTCTCAGGGAAGTTCAATAGTTTTCTACTTATCAAAATGTTTGCTGTATGGCGTCGCATTAAACCAACATCGTATGCTCGTTGCTCGCATGCTCCATTAACCATTTTTTTATATTAACTTTCAATTTCATCTCAGTTAATAATTCGTATTGAACTGCTTGTTTTTTTAAAGATTGTAATATAAATGTTTTTGTACTTTCATCGATATTCTTTGAAAATGTATTCTCGGCAGTAGCGATGAATAACTCACTCATGCATTGGGATAATTTTCGATTATTCTAAGCGGTAACATTACCATTAGTTGCATAATTAAAAAAGGAAAATAAAAAAAAATTTTTTTTTTGAATAAAAAAAAATTTGTTTAAATTATAAAAAAATAAAAATAAAATATATGTAATTATTATGTTTGTTTCTTCGGTGGAAAATTTCCGTCCTCTCGTATAATTTGCATTGTTGAATGAACTTCTTTCTAAAAAAACTAAAAAACTACTTGACCAATATCGACCAAAATCTAATCAGCTCTAAGTTCCAGCGGGGCGCATCGATTGCATCATTCATTATCCTGATCGCATTGTTATTTTTTCAGAAAACGTTAACGAAAAATTTGATACCATACAAACGGACATACGCAAACACACACACACACACACACACACACACACACACACACACACAAACACACACACACACACATTTTGATAAAAATATTCTAAAATGACTCCAATGACCATGAAACGTGAAGATCTGCTAAAAAATCGATTTTCGATTTTCGGGGTAATTACAATAACTTCCCTATGAATCGGGAAGTTAAAAAAGTATTTTCAGAGCGTCCGAATATTCATCCCCAAATCACTGTTAGTACTCGTGCGCTCTTTAAAACAGAATAACCTTTTTATAATTGTACCAAACGACTTGATGATTTGTTAGCAATTAGAAGTACATATTGGTTTACTAAATAATGCAAAAAAAAATTTTCCAGAAATTACAATTTGCATTTTTTAAAACTTTTTTAATACTCGATGAAAATTTAAAATATATGTTTTGTAGATCTATAGTAGTTACACACATATTGAAAATTTCATCAAAATCGGTAGACGTAGGAAAAAACAACACGCTTCGAAAGATATACGATTCAGTGGATTTTACGCAGGAACTGCTCAGAAGTCGTGAAAAATTACGAATTTCACAATTTTTAACCGCTTGTAGCTCGTATGTATGTCAATCGATTTCGATGAAATTTTTATTAAAAAACCGACATTTCTAACAGCTCAACCAATATTGAATCAAGGCCCAGCAAAGTGCCAATCATAAATGCTACTAGAGTTAAATAGCAGTTTTCTTATTACTAGACTTCGGATCATTATGCATTTATGGCTTTTAAAAATGTTCGAAAAAGCCTAAAATATAAAATACAATAGAATGTTGTATTTTCATTATTTGGTTTAGATCTACAATGGCTGTTCTATACAGGGTGTCCCAAAATAAGTGTAACTCCCGGAAATGGGAGGTTCCTTGTGTGGGGAATAATGGTGTGAGTACTACCTTTATGGCGAGAGAACACCTGACGGCATTGACGACACGTCGTTGTCATATAAAATAATAACAGAGTAGTTCAGTTAGATTGATTGACATCGACGTATTGACGTAATGTATGACATATTGTGATAATCTCAATAAACATTTCCTATAAACTTCAGAAGTGGGATAAACTCGCGCAGGGCCGGCGTGACCTTTTGCGGGGCCGGGTTCAAAAATTTTGCGGGGCCTGAATACACATTCAAATCCTATACATAAATTTCACAATAAGGAATTATTTATTATAAGTACAAAGCATGTTACATATATTTTTTGTAAAATGAATATTAAATAATTTTTCTCGCTTTTTTCGCCGCAAATTCTGTGATGACGTCATCAAAAGTGATGGAATTTGCTATTTCGCTATCTATTGAAAGAATAGCCAGAGATGTAAATCGTTCTTGGCTTATTGACGATCGCAGATAATGTTTGATTAGTTTCAACCGCGAGAAACTACGTTCAGCTGAAGCCACGGTTACTGGCGTAGTTAATGTTATCTGTAAGGCAATTAATAAATTTGGGTATGCTTCCGAAAGGTTGTTTTTTGCCATGTATTTCATCGCATCTAGAGCCGAATAATTGGCTTGCATTATCGACCGGAACATCTTAAGCTCTTCAAACATTTCAGTTCCGTCAAGATCTCCTTCCAAATGTAAGTGAAGATCTTGACAACATTTTAATAAATATACGTCATCTAAATTCGCAATCTCATTCAAATATAGAAAACCAAAAATATTCTGGTGATTTGCATACAATTCAAATCTACTTTTAAATGACACTAACGCAGAATCTATTATTTTTAAAAAGCAATGTATACGGAAGTATTCTTCGTCGCTAATCGTCGACGATTCATCGTGTCCTTCGTAATCAAATAATTTCCGTTTTCCGCGCCTGTATGATGACTTGAAATCTGGCGCTATGTTTATTTCCTTCGCAACTTCATTTGCTGCGATCATGGCTTTGCTGAATCCTGCATTTCTGTATTCCGCAAAGAATACGTTCAGACCTTTTAGATGCTTCGTGGCCAAATCTATTTGCATCTTTTGATTTTGCAATACTTTGCTGATATTCAATATAGTATACAGAGGGTCCTGCAAAATATGTGATGAGTTTTCGTAGACCGCGGGGCCCTACAAAACGCGGGGCCGGGTTCCGCCTCGCGCCGGCCCTGAACTCGCGATATTTTATTGGATCGATTTGTGAATTGAATCGAATTGTGTAATATCCATTAGAGTCGCAATGTCTTTCGCACAAAATGTCTCAACGCACATTCCTGTCGACAGAGATCTTTACCGTTTTACAATGGTGCAATTAAAGGAAATATTAAAGCACTTGCAACTTCCCACTACTGATTCGAAAGCAGAACTGATTAGTCGTATACGTCTTGTGGGATCGGAAGCGTGGTCTGCAGTACCAGCAGATCTTGTTCAGCAGCACCAGCAAGGAAACATTGACGTATTGACGTATTGTATGACATATTGTGATAATCTCAATAAACATTTCCTATAAACTAATGGTGCATTATATAAAATAATGGTGTGAGTACTACCTTTATGGCGAGAGAACACCTGACGGCATTGACGACACGTCGTTGTCATATAAAATAATAACAGAGTACAGTAATGTCGCGATAGTTGCCGCAGGAACTGTTCTCTGGAGCGACAACTTCCAAGACAACTGCTCGTCTTTTGATTTATGACTGGCCTCCTCCTAGTCTACCGCGCCGAGACATTAATCGAAAGCCGAACATAGAGAAGGACAGAAACTTACAGTTGCACAGTTTAAAGTCCCGCGTGTTCTCACAATGTAATGCCAATTAAAAATGCTTTATTCTCCATTATTTTTTATGCGATTTTACTGGCTTATTCCTGGCAAAATTCTGATTAAAACAAGACCAAACACGGTATAATTTAGCTCATCAGTAATGTCTTGAAAGTTGTCGGAGGGCTGTACACGAAAGTTGCCATAGTGCCTACTAGTGAATTTTGTCAGGAATAAGCCAGTAAAATCTCATTAAAAAATAATGGAGAATAAAACATTTTTAATTGGCATTACATTGTGCGAACACGCGGGCCTTTGATCTGTACCGGTAACGACGACTATGCACGTCTCTCTTTTCCCATACGCTGTTATTCCTTGCAAATGAAACTTTCATCGTCGATTACACCACTAAATAAAATTGAAATTATATCGTGTTTGGTCTTGTTTTAAACAGAAAAATGCCAGAAATAAGCCAGTAAAATCTCATTTAAAAAATAATGAAAATTAAGCAGTTTGAAAATTCGATTCACTCGAGTCAATGTAGTGGTGTTCACACCGATATACCCGAGCCGACATCAAACATCGCCGCCTTGCGGCCCGGCGCAGCATTGACAGTTGGTGGAATGGGTAGGCACTGCGGCAACTATCGTGTACAGCTCCTGCGGCAACTATCGCGACATTACTGTAGTTCAGTTAGATTGATTGACATCGACGTATTGACGTATTGTATGACATATTGTGATAATCTCAATAAACATTTCCTATACTTGGGTCATTTGAAGTGACATTTTCCTTTACAAAAATGGTGTCCACGGCTTTGTTTAGGAGTTATTATCGAAAAACACGGGCCAATCAGAGTCTGACTCGGCGACAGGTACTGCTTAACGTGAAACCTTTCACATTTATAAAATAAGAAAAATATTTATAAATATTTATTTATAATTTAAAAAGTGTGAAATAAAAAAAAATTTTTTTTTAAAATAAAACCGACTTCGAAAAAAATAAAAAAAGGTATGAAAACAACAAAAAAACGAAAATGCACTAAAAAGTATGAAATAATTTCCATTTCATTTATGTGTATACACACGAACTGTTAATATGAAAAATAAAATATTAAATACCACATTAAATACAATTTAAATTCCTTTTGATTTGAATGAATACACATCAACGAATTCGTAATGGACAACATTCTTTCAATGAAAAGAATTTTTGCTGAAAGCGACAGGTCCTGCTTAACGTAGTGTCGCTATTGGCCGAACCAGAATCAATCCGCTGTAGCCGCGCTCTGATTGGTCCGTGTTTTCTGTTAATAACTCCCAAACAAAGCCGCGGACGCCTTTTTTGTAAAGGAAAATGTCGCTTCAAATGGCCCAAGGAACCTTCCATTTCCGGGACTTACACATATTTTGGGACACCCTGTACAACTTGGAAAATGCGTGAACGTCTGCAGTCTATTACATGTTCTTTCTATCGAATTTAGTAGATGTACTCTCGCATGGCCAAAATAAAGAGAATACATTCACTTTTACAGAGAATGAAAATTTTATCGGATTTCTGATTGGACGATACAAAACAAAATTGGCTACTGGGTACCTGCCGCGCCGTAAGCTCGTTGTCGAAAGAAAATCGCCGCCGTGGCGTAACCATAGACGTAGACGATACGCGGTGTTCTCTTTATGCAACCAACTCACGGAAACTTCCGAGCTTTTTTAAGCGGCACACTCATGCGAGCGTCCTCTTGTGCCGGCTGGCTGGGCGTGAACGCTCCATTTCCAATTTACGAGAGGCACAAAGCGGTGCAGCGCGGTGTAACGTGTCTTCGCGAAGCAAATGCGATACGTCGCGACTCGCGACTTCAGCAGACGCCTCGCACGTTTGCAACCACGAGTTTCGCAACCTCGCCGGTCGTTAACCTTACGTGAAAATGGATAAGACTATGGCAACGTGTCGTCGCTCTTTATAGACTCCGAAACGCTCGGCGAGCATGAGCGCATTTAAATGCGCGTTTAAGGGGTTACGCACACCTGGAAGTACCGGAGAATAAAGCCAGTGTTGTCTGTGAAGAATAGCATACAAGGAGTCTTCGAAATCACAAGAGGAGGCTGATCATTTTTTTTTGTGGATATACATACGATGTGTGTTACGAGAATTACGAGAATTTTGTATTTTCGCGGATTGTATTAGTCCGATTTACGTCATTTTCTTTCACTGTGATGGTGAACATGTTTGGAAAGTCAGCTATTGACAGCTTTCGAGAAAGTTACATTGTTTCTGTACGATTAGCGATTGTTTGTAGCGAAATAATTCATGATTTTCGCACCACGATAATGCACCTGCTCGTACTTCGTTGCTTGTTCGTGACTTTTTTGGCCAGAAACCAACACTGCAATGTTACCCCAGCCTCCATATTCACCGTGTGACATTTTTGTTCTCAAAAATAAAGAAAATCCGTCTGTCAAGCATAGACGAGGTTAAAATCGTATCGCTAAAAGAGCTACATAAAAGTTATCCTGAAGATCCAGAAGCGTTTCGAGGATTGGAAGAAACCTGGGCATAAGTACCTATGTACAGTAATCCCTTGATTTTTGTCCCAGGGGCTGTTCGTGGAGCGAACAAAAATCGCGATGTAGACTTGTTTTTTACCACGTTTTTATTAGGTCGCTTTCTTGTCTGTCTGTCCGTCCGTCCGTCCGCTTTCCTTCCGCAAAATCTTGTAATCGTATTTTAAACCACTTCCCGATGATCTGGAGACTTGATATTTGAAACATAGCTCAAAACTAGATGACAATGCAATATTAAATCGGTTTCATGTCTGTCTGTTTGTTTAATAACGAGTTATTAACGAATAATTATTTAAATAAAAAAAAATATTTTTTTAACCACGTTTTTAAGACGGACTAAAAATAATTATTTAAATAAAAATTAAAACGGACTAAAAATAATTATTTAAATTTAAATAAATAAAAGAATAATGAAACAAATTTTAATATACGGACTAAAAAGTACAATTAAGACAGATTAAAAAGTATAATTTAAAATGCACTAAAAAATATAAAATAATTATTTAAATAAAAAAAATTTTTTAAACCACGTTTTTAAGACGGACTAAAAATAATTATTTAAATAAAAATTAAAACGAACTAAAAATAATTATTTAAATTATTTAAATAAAAAAAAGAATAATGAAACAAATTTTAATATACGGACTAAAAAGTACAATTAAGACGGATTAAAAAGTATAATTAAATATGCACTAAAAAATATGAAATATAATTTCAAAGTGGGCCTATATTGAAAATTTTAAAAATACGTTTTGTAGATTTGTGTCAATTAAACATATCCTGAAAATTTCTTCAAAATCGGTCGACGTTGCAATGAGCTACAAACGTTTAAAGATCGCAAAAATTGCAGATTTTCATGATTTATTGCCGAAAATCGCGAAAATCTGCAATTTTTAGCATCTTCCAACGTTCGTAGCTCATTGCAACGTCGTCCGATTTTGACGAAATTTTCAGAATATATTTAATTGACACATATCAACAGTTTTTTTCATTTTCAATATAGGCCCACATAAAAAAGATGTAAAATGTAACTTTCAGTATTTTTTCAACAATTCCGATCAATTGCAATTTTTGAAAAAATTTCTTTTCACATCCTTTAGTAAACTGATTGCTCTAGCTTCCCAAAAAAGTTCAAATCGTATAGTACAATATTAAAAAAGTTATCGTCTTCTTTAGAGCGGTCTTAAAACTTTTGTCCGCTACTGTATGTATATTTAATAAAGAAACAAATTTTATTTAATGAAGTAATCATCTTTAATCGTACATTAGAAACGTCCTCCTCTTTTTGAATTCTATAAATATATATACAGGGTGAGTCCGCAGAAACAGAACACCTGAATAAGGCGGCTGCTATTGGTGTTAGGAAGAGATGCATCAGATGGAACTTGCATGGTTTCGAGGGGGCATTAATCTGATGTTAGTAGCTTTTTTGTAGGTGGATGTGTAAAGGACATACGAAGGTCAACTTCAATTTTTTAAATGGAATGAGGTATTTTTCAATACATCAATCGATGGCAGCTGTACATTCGTTATAAAAAAGTATATATCTGTATATAATCTTCGACAAAACATCGAAATAGTTGATCGTGCGCGTCGTCATTTGTGAAATTTTGATTATGTGCATGGTCCTGCAAAATTTTCGGGCTTCCGCATCATCTATTTAAGAAATACGGGACCAAAAAATGACGTGAGATCCTGCGGGATTGCATTCCCTAGCTGTAACCACCTCTTATTGGTCCGTGTTTTTCGTTAATAACTCCTCAAGAAAGCCAAGGCTGAAATTTTTGACTAAAGAAAAAGTTACTTCAAACGATCTCAGTCAACTCAGAAATCACTCCTTTGAAGGTTTTCCGATATTTTTGGGACACTCTGCAGAGGATTCGAAATGCATTCAATGAAACGAAATGAATTTATCAATAATTAACAACATAAAAGTTTTATTTTTTTACAAATGTCAATCCTGTAATAAAAATTATTTTCTTAATTTTACTCTTAAAAGACGTCTACCTTCGTTAGTCTTTATTAGGTAGTATATGTAGTGGATGATTTTCGTAACGTAACAACTCTGGAACGGAAAACATTGAAAAGAAAATGTGCTGGCTGATTTTGATCAAGATATTTAGTTTGATATAATATTTTCGTCACACGCACCGTAAGCGATTCTGAACATGGCAATAAAAGTAGCAAAGTATCTTTAGCAATACATTGTATTCTGTGTAAAAAATGGTCGTTTTCAATTCAAAGTGTTCCCATTATGACATAACTTTAATTTTCTAAAATAATGAAATAAGCGCGAGTAAGCTGAGTAAATTTGTGTTAAAAATCAGTTCTCAATAATTAAAAAAGAAACAATTCTTTTAATCCGTTAACTGTACCAATTACGTAAAAATCATAATTGGAACTTAAAAATCCAGTTTATACTTATAGGTTTATATTTCTGATCATAAAACACGTTTATTGAAAGCAATAAATGACGTTTGCTCTCGTAGCAGAACTGTTCACAGTTTAACATTGAAACATTGTTGGGGAAGTAATAACACAACAAATAGTTCTATTGATCGTAGTGCTATTGAATTTTTGTGAACGAAAACGACGCTACGTGATGCTAATGATAGATGCGGCCAAGAGAACATAATCGCTTTCTCTGTGCCTAGACGTCGAACATAGGAATATTGAAAACCTGCTTTTACAACGCAATGGAACATGACGCAACACGCAATGTATCAACAGTGTATGTATTGGTACACGTAACAAGGAAACTACTTGGAAATACGACGAAGAAAAGAAGAAACCTGTCGATAACAATTCTCCTCGAACGGTATAATCTTTTAATGCAATGATATCTGAACTTCTATATCGCATCTCGAAACTTGTTAATGGTAGTAAACAATCAGAGGGACTCTGCCAATGCAATGTTACTTATCCACAACATGCAATGTTGCAATATTTCTAATCTCTAATCGATATTATATATGTAGTTACTTTGTACGTTATACATACATACAGGGTGTTCGAAAAGTCTGGAAACGGTCGAATCTCTCAAAAATTAAGCATTTTAGAGAAAAATGGTTCAGACATATATTTTATGGTTTCGCAAGGGCTATACGATGGCGCCATTGGTTTGACTTTGAAGAATCGTTTGAAGGTCACGTGAAGGTTACTTCAATTTTTTTAAATGGCACCCCCTATTTTTTATTATATATTCTTGTAACTAATATCGAGAGCTTTCCAAAACACTAGAATCAAATGTTTTCTCATGAATTACTTTTCGAGTTGTAAGGCTTCAAAGGTACAATACCGCCGGCATTAGCGTTAACCGAGATATACCACGTGGAGGTTGCACGGTCGATGGTAATAGTTTTGTTCTTCGTAATCGACAGACTTGTCGTTATTACATTTAACAAAAGTAAGAAGGACCTTCGGTAGTCGCCAAAATGGTATTCACTGAAAGGGAAAGAATTACATTATTAATGATGCGAAGATATGATGACCGCGTTAGGTCCTTCGAACAAGTAGCGACTTTGTTTAACGATACTTATCCAGATCGTGAACCCATTTCAAAGTCTACAGTTCAAAAAACTTTGACGGAAATATACAAAATATTTGGTTTCAACAAGATGCTGCACCACCACACTATGCAGTAATAGTGCGTCAATATTTAACTAATACTTTCCCAAACCGATGGATAGGAAGACGTGGAGAAATAGAGTGTCCGTCTAGATCACCAGATCTTTCTCTATTGGACTACTTTTTATGGGGGTATGTTAAAAACAATGTGTACGTAGCGAAACCTGCTAATTTGGTAGACCTTAGGGAACGCATACTGCACCAAGTAATTCTTATCTCACCAGAAATGAGACGAACGTATTAAATGAATTTTATCCACGATTAGGTCATTGTCAAGCAGCAGAAGGAAAACAATTTGAACATTTAATTCAGTAAAAACCCGTCTACACACATGCGCCCGCGCGCGCACACACACACACACACACAAGAGATGTAAATCCGACCGTGCAACCTCCACGTGGCACATCTCGGTTAACGCTAATGCCGGCGGTATTGTACCTTTGAAGCCTTACAACTTGAAAAGTAATTCATGAAAAAACATTTGATTCTAGTGTTTTGGAAAGCTCTCGAGATTAGCTACAAGAATATGTAATCAGGGCCGGCGCGAAGCGGGTTCAGCGCGTTCGCGGAACCCGGCCCCGCGTTTTGTAGGGCCCCGCGGTCTACGAAAACTCATCAGATATTTTGCAGAACCCTCTGTATACTATATTGAATATTCGAGTCTCAGATTTTGTGTCTCTGTTTTTTGAAGACAATTGCCATCTTGCGGCGCGGAAAACGGAAATTATTTGATTACGAAGGACACGATGAATCGTCGACGATTAGCGACGAAGAATACTTCCGTATACATTACTTTTTAAAAATAATAGATTCTGCGTTAGTGTCATTTAAAAGTAGATTTGAATTGTATGCAAATCACCAGAATATTTTTGGTTTTCTATATTTGAATGAGATTGCGAATTTAGATGACGTATATTTATTAAAATGTTGTCAAGATCTTCACTTACATTTGGAAGGAGATCTCGACGGAACTGAAATGTTTGAAGAGCTTAAGATGTTTCGGTCGATAGTGCAAGCCAATTATTCGGCTCTAGATGCGATGAAATACATGGTAAAAAACAACCTTTCGGAAGCATACCCAAATTTATTAATTGCCTTACAGATAACATTAACTATGCCAGTAACCGTGGTTTCAGCTGAACGTAGTTTCTCGCGGTTGAAACTAATCAAAAATTATCTGCGATCGTCAATAAGCCAAGAACGATTTACATCTCTGGCTATTCTTTCAATAGAAAGCGAAATAGCAAATTCCATCACTTTTGATGACGTCATCACAGAATTTGCGGCGAAAAAAGCGAGAAAAATTATGTAATATTCATTTTACAAAAAATATATGTAACATACTTTGTACTTATAATAAATAATTCCTTATTGTGAGATTTATGTATAGGATTTGAATGTGTATTCAGGCCCCGCAAAATTTTTGAACCCGGCCCCGCAAAAGCTCACGCCGGCCCTGTATGTAATAAAAAATAGGGGTGCCATTTAAAAAAATTGAAGTAACCTTCACGTGACCTACAAATGATTCTTCAAGGTCAAACCAATGGCGCCATCTTATAACCCTTGCGAAACCATAAAATATATGTCTGAACCATTTTTCTCTAAAATGCTTTATTTTTTAGATACTCGACCGTTTCCAGACTTTTCGAACACCCTGTATATGTAGTTAATTTGTACGTTATACATACATATACAATGTACTATATGTAGAGTGTCCTGTGTATGCGAGAATATCAGGATATCTCGGAAGAAGTTGTCGTTATCAAAAAAGAGTTCGTACAAAAGTTGTTTGGTATGACGGGCTGCACTATGTATCTTACTTGTTTTCTGGTGGGTGGAGTAGTGGAGATCTGAAGATCAATCTACTTTTCTTAAATGGACTATTATGTTTTTTTCTTCAGAAAATAATAGCAGATATAGTAATCGCCTCTTTACTGACAGTAATCGTACCCGGACACTATTTTTAATTTATGACTGCGTCAACCGTGCCGATCGCGTCAAGCGAAACTTCAATAAAGAACCGACATAAAATAGAGAAGAACAGAATGAAATGCGGTGCGGGTTGTGCAGGCAGTGGAGTGGGTAGGCACTGAACAGTGATTGTGCCCACGAACCCAGACAGTAAGAGTATGTACAGGGTGTAAAGAAATGTTTGGTCCTGGCTGCCATAGGCGTATTCTACATCTCTTCGGATCGGTGAAGATCTGTGAACAAAGTTGCCGCAAAATTGTCCTTGACCTCGAATTTTAAGAGCAAATTTTTGTGTTATTGCATTGTATTCTACGCGTCAAAAAGTGTCAAGGAAATCATGGGTGAGTTGAGTTTTGAACCATGGTTCCCCTAACACTTTTTGCCCCATGATGCGAAGAATACAATGCAATAATACAAAAATGTGCTCTTGAAATTCAAGGTCAAGGACAATTTTGCAGGCAACTTTTTTTCACAGATCTTCACCGATCCGAAGAGATGTAGAATACGCCTATGGCAGCCAGGACCAAACATTTCCTTACACCCTGTATGTACTTGCAGTATGCATCCGTTTTCGTCTGACGTCCGACTTCGGCACACACCGACGAGCGTTTCGAGCGCCTCGGGAGGCATGTGTTGGTGCCGCTACGCCCGATTTCGTCGGAAGAGGTGTTCACAGTGGGCCCGACATCGTACGAAACGGTCGAGGCTAGCGACAACCAAACCTTTCTCAGTGCTTCGAGAAGGATTTCAATGGGACAAACCCCATGGGGTCCACCGTCGGACGATAGTCGGTGGAGAATCAAATCATTTTGCTTTTCATCCGACATCGGACGGTGCAGAGTTCACTTCAAACAATTTTCACGTCGACAATTTTGAAGTATCCGTATTTTTAAAAACAGGTCCCTAAAGAAGACACTTTGGGCTATATTATTATTATTAGTTACTGTAATTACCCCGAAAATCGAAAATCGATTTTTTAGCAGATCTTCACGTTTCATGGTCATTGGAGTCATTTTAGACTATTTTTATCAAATTGTTAGTATGAGTGTGTGTGTGTGTGTGTGTGTGTGTGTGTGTGTGTGTGTGTGTGTGTGTGTGTGTGTGTGTGCGTGCGTGCGTGCGTGCGTGCGTGCGTATGTCCGTTTCTATGGTATCAAATTTTTCGTTAACGTTTTCTGAAAATGTAACAACGCGATCAGAATGATGAACGATGTAATCGATGTGCCCCGTAGTAACTTAGAGGTGATTAGATTTTGGTCCATTTTGGTCAAGTAGTTTTTTAGATCTTTTAGTTTTTTTCGAAAGAAGTTCATTCAACAATGCAATTTATACGAAAGGATAGAAATTTTCCACCGAATAAACCAACGTAATTATATATATTTCATTTTTATTAAAAAAAAATTTTTTTTTTAAATTTAACCCTTTGAACTCGAGCGGCGCCGATACGGCGCCCGGCCGATGCACAGTGTGTCGAGTATATGGGAATTCGGGAAAAAAGTCGTAACTCTTAAACTATGCAATTTTCAAGTATAGTACCTTAATACTTTTTGAAATAAAATGCAAAACCGAATCGAATGATGTAAAAAAAAAATTTTTTTTTAATTATTTAAACAAAAATTTTATTTTTTAGTTGCGATGATCTTGTTTTTTATGACTTTTTATTGAATAAAAAGTGGTTTACAATTTTAACGAAAATTTTTTAAAAAAGTACTATACTATATACATTGTTTATCTAATTGTAAATCTTCACAACGAGGAATTACAACTTAAGAGTCCTTAAGAATTCCGTTTGTTTACCTAGAAAGAAGTCTAATGTGCTTTAAATTAATATAATACAAAATCTCAAAGGAACCTTTTGGTACTTTCTGTAATACTGAATTGGAAGATTGTAAATATTTAAACAATTTTAAAACTAAATATATAATTTATAAGTCTTTATATGGTTTTTTATTATTTTCTCCCCTTGAGCAAATGTGAGCAGATTTAAACCAACGCGAAATTAAAGTTTAATATGCCACCAATTACTGTAAAAAAATTTACGGATGTACTTTGATGTACTTTTTTTTAAACTCTAATCAAAGTTGATAAATGTTAAACATAAAAAATTAGGACAAATTGCGATTATTTTAAAAAAATTTTCTGGGAGATTGAAGGTCTTATAATGCTAAACACACCCTCTAAAAATCAAATTAAAAAACCAAATAGCTTGCGAGGGACGCATGTTTAAAATAATGCACGGAATTTGACAGTAAAGTTTCAGCCTCAATTTTAATAATAAATTGATTTATTCAGTTAAAATTTAATGCAGTTTCAGAAACTACGTTTTGTTACGAACATTTTAGCATACATAAATTTTTTGGTCTTACACTTTGATTTCCGGACTTTTTTCCATTGGACGACACACTGTGCGATGTGAAGTGGCAAGGATGCATCTTGGCTATTGTTTTACTAAGTATCACACCAAAACTAATTACAGAGTGTAATATTTATCAAAATTTGTTGTTTTCGACATATAAATGAATAAACTGGTGAAATTTTTTTTTTAATTTTTGTAAAATTAAATGTTTTTGAAGTACCTGTAAAATGTTCACCTAATTTGGCCGAAATCGTCTCGAGTTGCTTGTTTTCATTTTTATTTTTTTTAAATTAAACAAAAATTTTTTTTAATTATGCAACTAATGCTAATGTTACCGCTTACAACTAACGAATCGGGAAGTTCTTGGTGTGGCTCGTGGAGAGTCACACACAAAATTTAAAAAAAACCATTAATAGCTGTATACCTCACTAGCAATGCGTACCACTAACCCTCTCGCAAGAGTAGTCCTACTCGCGAGCAACAAATAACCAGCTAGTTTTTATTTTTCAATTTGCTGGTACTATGATAGCAATGTACCTGTTTAAAAAAACAACTGCAAAATAAACTATGAAAACAAGTATTTTTTCAACTGAAATAATTTGTTTTAAATATTTTATGGTATCACTATGAGCACCAAAAATTCATTTTCATCGTTTTGTTATAGTTTGGCCGTTATAATTTAATGAAAAACTTGTGACACATCATATTACACGTTGGCGTAAAAACATCAATTTTCAAGATTAGGCAGGACTACGGTGACGTGTCTGGATGTACGTTTCACACGCATTTTCGACTGTTGGCGAAACATGTACATATTAGCTGCAGTGACCACATATACTATGTAGCTTGCACCGTCGCAGCTGTCACGACCCGATAAGACAAGACGCCGAACCCCGCGATATCACCAGGCCCAAGTCCACGACTGACTCAACGATTGACACTCTGAACCATCAAATAGTCCCAAAACCTTTGTACCCCAAAAGAAGATTGTCCATTAGGATATAAGGCCCCAAAAATCCGATATCAGTCAGTCGACTGTTACCTCTGCTACGGCACGTCTCGCCGATTCAACTCTTAAACTAGCTGGTTATTGTTGCTCGCTCGCTTCGCAAGCTCGCGGGTAGGACTGCTCTGCGAAAGGGTTAGTGGTACGCATTGCTAGTGAGGCATACAGCTATTAAGGGTTTTTTTTAAATTTTGTGTGTGACTCTCCACGAGCCACACAAAGAACTTCCCGATTCGTTTGTTGTAAGCGGTAACATTAGCATTACCTGCATAGTTAAAAAAAAATGAAATACATATAATTACGTTTGTTTATTCGGTGGAAAATTTCCATCCTCTCGTACAAATTGCATTGTTGAATGAACTTCTTTCATAAAAAACTAAAAAATCTAAAAAACTACTTGACCAATATGGACCAAAATCTAATCAGCTCTAAGTTACTACGGGGCACATCGATTGCATCATTCATCATTCTGATTGCGTTGTTATTTTTTCAGAAAACGTTAACGAAAAATTTGATAACATAAAAACGGCCATACGCGCACGCACGCGCACACACACACACACACACACACACACACACACACACACACACACTAACAATTTGATAAAAATAGTCTAAAATGACTCCAATGACCACGAAACGTGAAGATCTGCTAAAAAATCGATTTTTTATTTTCGGGGTAATTACAGTAACTTCCCTATGAATCGGGAAGTTAATAAAGTCATTTGTGTTCCTGAAAACGTCTAAATAGTCATTCGCGAAAGTGAAATACGTCGATCTTCACGAACTCTCCTATTTCACCGTAACACAGCCAAAACATTGGGACTACAGGCGCGCGGCTGTGGTGGGGAATAGGCAGACCTAGGGATGGGCTTGCATTGTTTATGTGCCGTTCCTTGGGCTGTTCTGTGTAGAGGTTTATGACAGATCGTTACTATTGAGATGGAAGTCGGCTCTTTCTCGAACATCTGTTGACTATAAAATAATATTTAAATTACTACAATTATGAATTGGACGCGCTAATAACAGCTTCGCAGTCGATCGCCCAATAATGGTCCAATCATTTGCACGCTCAATGTTTTATTGGTGCAAAATCCCCAAGACGTGGCAATAACGAAACGTCATTTTAAAAAACTGTATTAATACATCGACCATAGATTATAATAGAACTTGAGCTTTGTTGCAGTCTTTATTAGTAAAATATCAACGTAGCTCAAAGACCTCTTTGAAATCTTGAAAGTCGATGGTTTTACGCCGACGTGTAATATAATGTGTCACAAGTTTTTCATTAAATTATAACGGCCAAACAATAACAAAACGATGAAAATGAGTTTTGGGTGTTCATAGCGATACCATAAGAGTATTTAAGAAAAAGTATTTCAGTTGGAAAAATATTTGTTTTTATAGTTTATTTTGCAATTGTTTTTTTAAACAGGTGCATTGCTATCAAAGCACCAGAAAACTCTTTACGGAACCGTTTTTAAAAAATACGGATACTTCAAAGTGACGATATGAAAATTGTTTGACGTGAACGCTGCACCGAAATATTGTATAGCGCGAGGGCCGTTCTGTCGGTCCCCGTCGGACAAAACTAGAAGGGTCTCACAGACGGGTCAACCCACACATTTGAAATTTCCGCACGCTTGAAAAAAGAGACAGATGCGTCGGACGTCGGCCGAATCGGAGGAAAACGGATCCACTGTGCGCGTACCCTTAGGGTGCGCTCAGACACGGGAGCCGGTTTCCGAAGCGTATCAAGTTACTGCAATTATGATATTAGAAACAGACTGAGGGCTAATGTCGAAGACATAAATTATCAATTATAATTATCACTTACTGGTTAAATAATTTTTCATCCTTCTACGTATCCACCAACCTTGAGAATACACATTTCTATTGATCCGATATTGATCTCCGATAATGATCTGCATGCGTGCGGAATTTACTACTGACTCGACTGTATGATAGATAGTCCTCATCCCGTAGAAGAACTAATTATACCTTCTGTTTAATAGTTACAGACATTTGAATTTATTAAACAGGCACACAACACACTAAAAAGATTAAACAGAACAGTCACACTAACAGAAAATAACTGAAGTAATACACTAACAGAGCTAAACGGAACAGTACAATAAATATACCTATATGTATGTATGCAGGATGTAGATCTCGTTACATTGGACGAATCCAGAATGAATTATAAGTCACGAAACAAGATAAATGGAAACGAACCTAACATACAGGGTGTTCCACTGTATCGAGAACGGATAGATAGATGGTTGCCAATAAAAGAAAATACGTGTCAAATATTTTTCGAAGAACTACATCTCGCATAAGTTTCATCAAGATTGGTTTGTTTCACCTGAATATGTTTCCTTGTAAGCCGCGTACAGGCAGAACGTCTGTCCGATAAGCTGGTCCGATCAAGCTACTGCATATGCATACGTATAATGTATACATACATAGAGAAGACGGCCGTGATCTTAGGTCCGTTGCACAGTCGAGCGAACTGCGTACTGCGGACGATTCGATATTGTTTTCAACAGTCAAGCGGAGCGTCCGCAAAGTTTGTACTTATGCCGTATGCGATTTTAGTCTTGCTTCAGTCGTCGTGTATTTCAGTAGCCGATAATATAACTATTATACTATAGCCTATAATAAAGGTCTGGTTTATAGTTGTATGTAATGCTTAATGTTGTTGCTGTGTATTATTTATAAAAACGAAAGAAAAAAGAAATTCGAGCAAACAGGTGATACTGGATACATCCGCTTATTGCTCAAGGGAGTTTAAAAGGCGCGTTTCTGAAGTGAAACTTCTTTGCTGAGGGTAACAATTCTCTGATGTAACGGAAGTCGATGTGACGGAAGTCGAATGTCGAGTGGCGCGAAAATTTAAACTGAGAATGAACGGAGAAAAATAATTCTTACCTCGACGGAATTAGAACCCCGGTCTACCGGTTGTTTGTCCAACTCCTTAACCGCTTGGACAACCAATGATCTTAGAATGACATAGCAATAAAATTAATAGCAATAAAGATATTAATAAAAAGAAAAAAAGGTATAATCATAGCAAAACTGAAGCGTTAGACCGATGAATATGTATGTTCATCATTGTTGCCAAATTGGCTTTACGCGCGGAGGTTGGTCACAATTACAAATACCAGTCACGTGATTACCCTACCCCCTTAATTTACTATAGAACAATTGAAATTGAAGTTGCCAATTGGAGCGGAATGAAATAGTGGGTTAAGGTAAGTGGTATAGCCGGGGAGGGAGTGGGTAAGTCACTGCATAGCAGAGACAAAGTAGGGACGGGATTCAAACTTGACACATTCAAACAAGGAATATGGCGAAGGGGGGGAGCCAAAACATGGGCAGGCGAGGCACCTTGCAGGTCTGAAGGTGAGAGGGCCCGACGTTCACTCCGAGCCTTAAAACCGCTCAAAAATCCAAAAAGTAGGTAGCATGGCCCTTCTCGTCAATGATGACCGGACCCATCTAGTAAGCCGAAGAATCCGAAAATGGCCCGGGCCGAATAAAACGGAGGAACGGCAGAACGATGGGAAAACTGCAACCCGCTAGAGGGCCGAGCTGCCGGTAGCGCCAATTATGATACTGGTGATGAAAGATCCGGTGTGCCATAAAGAAGTGAGATACGGCAGATCCTTTACTACTACTACTACTACTACTTTTTTTTACGAGGGGGGAACACAATGGGCAAGATGGAAAATAGCCCGTTAAACCCTAACCTCCTATACTATTTACACTCAGTCCATGAACATCTCTATGTAACCGCGGGATTACCGAAACCGGTATTACAGCACGTATAGAGAGTACTACTACTACTACTACTACTAAGGTAAGTGGTAAACGCAAGTCGGTTTGCAATAAACATTTATCATATTAGTAGCATCATATTTATTATATTCGTAGAATATTAGTTACAATTTGTTTCCAAAGAAGAAACGGATTCTTGTGAAGTCATTAATAAGGGGGTACTGGCTGGTGTACACTAAAATATCCATAAATGTCTTAAAAGTGTGGCCTTTAAAAGTCCCGGAGCTATCCCCACTACTGCGGGGTATACCCTCTTGAGGGGCCATGAAACTCGAGAGGCCTCGGTCGCCGAGAAGTATGACATCATGCGGCTCGGGTGTCTCGGGGAGACCGCCTAATCCAAATTTCCAACTTCCTTATTTTTCATTATTTGTTTATGCGACTGCGATTACGATATTTGTGGCATTTTTCTAAGAACAATGATACCACATATGATATAATTCCGATGATATTTACTTGTGTAATAGACAGTTAAAGTTTCGGGCGCGTAGGATAGCGTATGGGAAAGAAAGAGTCCTTCCTTGCACCCGAAACTTTAACTGTCTATTACACACCTAAATATCATAGGAATTATATCATGTGTAGTATCATTTTGCATTAGAAAAATGCCACAAATATGGTAATCGAAGTCTCATAAAAAAATAATGACAAATAAGGAAGTTGGCAATTTGGATTAGCTATGTTTACATTTCTCGGCGACGGACGCCTCTCGAGCTCGGCTGTCCTTTTCTACGTTCGGCAACACTCAAAGAATAGTGACTGCGGTGCATACATGTCCCTCGGCAGACCCGTGCTAGGGACTTATATGGATAATTTACTGTGCTATGTACGCTACTATGTAGGCTAGAGTAGTATACTGTACTATCTAGACATAGTACAGTATATTACTTTTTAGCTTTGGAACGAGGAACTGCATGCGGATAATTGTTGTGCACAGGAACATTATGGTATGGACAGGAAACAGGAGCCGAACTTTGTAAACAATTTTGATTTTTTATCCTCATTAATAATTGCATAGCTTCTAGTCGAAATTGCAACTTTTGGTCTGAATTAAAATTTTTAATAGTTGGTAACATTGACATTAAAAATGCTTTATCGTCGTCACTATTGCTATTATTCTCGGTTAATAATTTTATCAAATTCTCCTCAAAAGCACTCATTTTGGCAGTTTTCCTTCGAGGTGTAGAATCAGCTTCATCGTCGGATATTTGTCTATCAGATATCTCTTCGTCCTTTTGTGCACTTTCGTCTTGCGAATCTAATTGTACATATAGATTATTTGATTCAGGCTCTCTTTCATCCGGTCGATCAAGGAACTGCATTTGCTCGAAATATGCGTATTTAACATATTTTTTATAACCAGATCCAGGCCGTTTATACTGCATTCGTTTGCTTCTCATATAAGCGTCTTTTGCTGTCTTCCACCGTGTCTGTATTTGTTTGACTAAAATAATGACGAATTTGTAAATTCAGTAACATTTCTTTAAAACGGTAAATAAAACAATACATTTATTTTCAGATATTTTGCTACGGGTAACACATTTACTGATTTACATTACAGATTGGGTAGTATGTATACATATCTATAATACCTTTTTTTGTTAAGGGAGGTGGTTTAAGTCTAAAACAATCCACCTTCCGGGGCAACCGATAGGTTGCCCCTCTACTTTCACATTATGCCCAAACTAGGCCCCCGGGGATCTACTTTTCGTAATACAACCGGGGTGTCTCTTTTCAGGCTCTTTCCACGCCTTTTTGTTTTTTTTATTAAGGAAGGTGGTAAAGTTTAAAACATCCACCTCCCGGGACAACCAATGGGTTGCCCCTCTACACATCTGGCGTGCCCAAACTAGACCCCCCGGGGACCGACTATCCGCATTACACCTGGGGTGACTGTTTTCGGGCCTATTCCACGCCTGTTCTTTTCATTTAAGGCCCTTTCCACGCCTATTCTTTTCTAATAACATATCTACAATACCTAAGACCGTTCAGCAGCTATGTCAAGTAATTTGAGATACATAGAAAACAAAATGTATGGCTCAGCCTACATCAGAAAAATGGCTGGAAATTGCATTGGAGCGCTAGATGGAAAGCATATTCGAATTGTTACGCCCGTTAAAAGTGGTTCATAATTTATGAATTATAAAATTATTTTTCTATAATCCTTCTAGCTATTTCTGATTCTAAATTTCGATTTCTTTTAATCGATGATGGTGGTTATGCCAAACATTCGGATTTAAACGTTGTAGGATGTATGTTGGAATGGGTTTTGCTCGCAAATGACAGGAATAGGAGATATCTGGACATATAATATATTTTCGAGGATTAATTTACAATATGGGAACGTTCGTATAATTTCCAATAAACCTTTGAAGAAGACTAGCAACGAAAGGTTAGCAGCGAAAGGTTTAGAATAATTATACAAGGGAAGAAGTTTCGCCATCGGGCGTTTGGTTTATCTCAACCGTACTCTCCCATTTATCCAGAGAGGCGTCCAGGTGCAACCCCTGTAGTGATGTGATATGGGGCGCTTTTCACGCTCATGCGCGAGTTTCGTCGGGAACGTATCTGCGTCCGAAGTTTGGGGGGAAAATAGTGGGAGACTATTAAGGGGGTACGGTACCCGTGGATATGACTAGCATATTACTAGAATATTACTAGAAAAATTACAGTAACTTCCCTATGAATCGGGAAGTTAACAAGTGAAAACTGTGTTTACGGGAAACCATTTTTGTTTTTATACAAGCATGTTACGAGCTGTGTGAGGGCTTATTCTAAAGAGGAAAGTTGATCCCAGGTCGCTCAGCTCATGATTTTGTTAGATTATGTTTATATCTAATAATATGAGCGTCCAAAGTAGGGGGAAAAAATGAAGAAAAATTCCGCAGATTCTAATGTATTTTTCTAATACAAAATGATTTTTTCGACTTAAATCATGAGCACAGCGGGCTATGATGAACCTTCCTCTTTACAATGAGCCCTCACACAGCTCATAACATGCTGATATCAGGACAAAAAATGATTTCCCGTGATCGCATTCAATTGCTCCCCAGATTCCGTTCATGAAGGGCAATGAAGGGCAAGTAGAACTAATTTTAGTTCAGCTACTCAAACGAGATGGCGCTTAGACAGGAGAACTATCAGCGTAGATTCGTAACAACAGAAATATAAAGGGCTTGAAGCTACTCGGATCCATTAATAGCTATAAAGATATTGATAAAAAGAAAAAAACCTGTATTGATAGCGAAATTCAAGCGTTAGATTGATACAAATGTATGTTCATCACTGTTGGCAAACTGTTTTTCACTGTGGAGGTTGGTTACACTGATAAATACCCAGATCAGGGGTTACCGTACCCCCTTAAGTGGGTAGAGGCCCCACGTGACTATGGTATTTTTCATTGTGACCAACCTCCGCGCGGAAAACCAATTTGGCAACAGTGATGAACATACATCTGTATGAATCTAACGCTTCAATTTCGCTATAATTACAGTTTTTTTTCTTTTAATCATTATCTTTATTGCTATTAATGCATCCGAGTGGCTTCATGCCCTTTACACTTTTGTTGTTAAGAAACTACGCTGATAATTCTCCTGACTAAGCGCCATCTCGTCCAAGTAGCTGAACTAAAATTGCTTCTACTCACCCTTCATGAAGGGAATCTGGGAAACATTAGAATATCCGGAATTTTTCTTCATTTGTTTTCCCTACTTTGGACAGTCACATTACTGGATATAAACATAATGTAACTGAAGTTGGACCCACGTGCGCTTCATTTAACCTTCCTCTTTAGAATGAGCCCTCACTCAGCTGAAAATATAATCATATGACGACGTGAGGTGTGTTCCCGTAAACCCCTGTTTTCACTTGTTTTCTAGTAATATTCTGGTTAGATTCTAGTAATGTCACGTGGGTACTCTACCCCCTTAAGGTCGATTTATACGGGCGACAATTCCAGGCGACATCTCCGAGAGTCGAAAATTTCGAGCGCTGGTTGACAGGTCGGAGCGGTCCGTAACGTCCCGAACGGTCCCTGGGAGTCCCCTCGGGACCGCATTGATTTCCGTGGCCCCTCATTTTGAGGTTATATTTGTGTTCTTGGGATTATTTCAAGAAAAAAATGTATATAACATGGTGTCAAATCGGCCTGGTTTAGCCAGTAAAGTAGATTTCCTGTTTTTTATAAATTTGCAAATATTTCGGTAACTATGCGAAATATGGTAAAATATCAAAAGACCTTTTTGTAGAAAATGAAATTTCCAACAATTTATGTTCTATGACATTTTTTATCAGCTGCGCAGTCTACAATGGGAAAATTATATGAAAATCCAGGATCTCGAAAACTAAAAGAGATCCGCTCATCTCTGAAAAGGAAAAAAATGTTCAAAATGTTGTTTATAGGAAATTCAATTTCCTACAAAGAAAGGTCTGTATATATTTTGCCATATCACGCATAATTTCCGAGATATTTGCAAATTTATAAAAAACAGGAAATCTACTTTACCGACTAAGCCAGGCCGATTTGACACTATGTTATTCTTTCTTGAAATAACCTCAAGAACACGAATATAACCTCAAAACGAGTGGCCACGGAAATCGTAATCGTGCCGAAGTCTCATAAAAAAATAAAGAAGCTTGAATCTCCGATTAGTGTGGTCTCACCGATATACCCGAGCCGCATGGTGTAATATTTTTCGGCGACCGAGGCTCTCGAGCTTCACGGCCCCTCAAGAGGGTTACACCTCGCACTTGTGGGGATATCTCCGTGGCATTTACGTGCTAGACATTTCTAAATAGTATATCTAACCAAATGTTTTCAATAAATGTGTTTACTCAAAAACTTACCCCATTTTCTCTTAGATTCCGAGTCCATCTTATCATACTGCAGAACTAACGCGGAACAAACTTCATTCCATGACTGAACTTTTAAATCACGATCTTTGTAATCGTCGCGTGAAACATCCCATAAATTGGGTCTCGATTGTATTTCGTTTATTACTAATTCTGTATCGAGATCCATAGCACGTATAGAGACGCTTGCTCCGCGACGGACTCCGCTTGACTGTGAAAACCTACATATACGCCCGTTTCACACTACTGCGGACGGTACGGCGTACCGCTACGGCGCGGCGCGGCGTACCGTCCGCGTGCGTAGCCGATTATTACCTACAGTCTTAGGGTCGATTCATACATATTGTAGGAAAATTGTACGAGAATGTTCCAGAACGTTCTATAACATTTAGTTGTCAGTTGTCTGGAACATTCGACGGCCCGCCGTGTTGACACGTCGTCAAGACACATTGTGAAGTAATTGCCGATGCATTACCAAATATGGTAATATCACCGAGCCGCGGAAAAATAATGAAGAAGCGCGAATTAGAGGAGAGGACTCCAGATATAAAGGGAGCGCCAACGTACTGCGGGCAGTCTTTTCTTCGCACGGAGCTTGTAACCTGTTGTTTTTTTTTCAAATAAATTACTCATTTTTCTGGATACTACAATATCCGGCCGGCGTTTTTCGGTATCCATGCATTTCCGGCCGATTTTTGAGCCAACTTGAGTAGGAATGTTTCTCATTACCATGAAGTTGTAAACGAGAGCTACCGATAGTTCACCTGAGGAGGGATAGAAACCTTTTATTTGTTAGTTATGGCCTGTTCGACTCGAAGGAAAAGTATCGGAGGAAAATCGGACGCAGTTTTCCGGTTGTGGACGGTCTCACTTAAACCTGGGTAAGAATATTTTGTCGGACTCCGATATCGGAGATGTATGAATCGACCCTTATGGGAGCTTTCACAGTTGAGTTGACGGTCCGCAAGCGGACGAGCGTTCCACTGAGTCAATTGCAGGTTTTCACATTTGCGCACAATGGGACATCCGATGGATTCTATTTAGAAATCAAAAAACTTTCGATAGGCATGAGATAGAACAATGATTTTTGAAGTGAAACTTCTTTGCTGAGGGTAACAATTTTCTGATGTAACGGAAGTCGATGTGACGGAAGTCGAATGTCGAGTGGCGCGAAAATTTAAACTGAGAATGAACGGAGAAAAATAATTTCTTAACCCGACGGGATTCGAACCCCGGTCTACCGATTGGTTTTTTTTTGTATTTATTGCACTTTGTATAACATGTATACATTACATATGTAGCTTAACTATATATACAATGTACTGCGCGCTTAGTGCTTAATAACTAGTAGCTTAACCTAGTGATATTGCTCTAACCTAAGCTTAACCTAGTGATATTGCTTTATGTATTTATTATACTCGCTTACGATTTTGCTTAATACCCTGCTCTGGTTGTTTTATACTTATTGATAATGATCTTTGCGAACATAACTAACGAAATCATCTTTTCGATTAAACGAATAACCCACTAGTTTGAAAGTATATTGTATTTTCATATATAAAACCCATTAAAAATATACATAATAAAATATTTGATGTACCGCTGCGATTGTCGCAGGCACTCCTTTTTTGACTGTGTATGGCTCTTCTCATGTAATTCAAATTAGATACCTATTGTCGACAATTATATTTTCATTTATACAGGAAGTAAGGTAGGTATTTAATCTTCTTAACTTACTTCTCATCAACGAATTTTGTAACTTTTCTTGTGGTAACTTATTCTTATTTTGATCACCAGAAGCTAAAAACTTCGTTGATGAGGACTACGTTAAAAAGATTAAATACTTACCTTATTTCCTTCGTACGTCTATGCGTACGGCGCACAGTGGGGAAACTTGACCTGACTCGATTCAAAAACGAATAACTTTCGATAGACATGAGATAGAACGATGAAATTTTTTTTACATACAGCTGAAACTTCGCAAAATATGGAAAAAATAAGGAGATTATGGTACAAATGTTTTTTAACCTCGAAAAAATTCGTCAAAGTTGCGCAATTTCGAAAAAATTGTGGTTTTTCCAATACCACTCGCGGAAAAATTTTTTTGGAATATGCTCTACAGCATTTCACGTAGATTTTTTCACGCTGATTTCAAATCTGGTCTGAAAACTGTTCTACGACCTCAGAATTTTCCAAAATGTCGAATTATTATAACAGTTAAACTTTTATTTTTTCAAGGTTAGGAAACATTCGTACCATAATCTCCCTATTTTTCCCATATTCTGTGAAGTTTCAGCTGTATGTAAAAAAAATTGCATCGGTCTATATCATTTCTATCGAAAGTTATTCCTTTTTGAATCGAGTTAGGTCACGTTTCCCCACTGTGCAGCGGACGGTCAGCTCAACTGCGAAAGCAAAATCGGCTACGCATGCGGACTGTACGCCGCACCGTCCGTTCTAGTGTGAAACGGACGTTACATACAGGGTGTCCCAAAATTCCCCCGACACCCGAAAATGGGAGGTTCCTTGGGTCATTTGAAGCGACATTTTCCTTTACAAAAATGGCGTCCGTGGCTTTGTTTAGGAGTTATTAACGAAAAACACGGAGCAATCAGAGCGCGACCTAGACGCGAGTTAGCACAGTCGGCCCGACGCGCCAACTGTCAATTGGCCGAACGTGCCACCGCATGTCTAGATCGCGCTCTTATAACTCCTAAACAAAGTCGCGAACACCATTTTTATAAAGGAAAATGTCGCTTCAAATGACCCAAGGAACCTCTCATTTTCGGCTCCTAGGGTAGTTTTGGGACACCCTGTATAGCTCGGAGAAAATTACATATACAGGGTGTCCCAAAATAGCTCCCGGAAATGGAAGGTTCCTTGGGTCATTTGAAGCGACATTTTCCTTATTTTACACTTATTTTGGGACACCCTGTATGTACCTACATTGTATGCTTTCACAGTTCAGCGGATGGGTCGCAATGTAACTTGCTCCGCGCGCGGAGCGCGGACGTGGATGGTCCGCTCAACTGTGAAACGTGGCTTAGACCATATAAACCTATAGATATGGCACGGATACATTTCCTTGAGGAAATGATGAAGTAATGTGTGACGTCACAGTTACGAAAGATGTATACCCTACACTCGTTGACAGTATTTAAGCTTGGCTTATGGGGGTTAAGGTGCCTCTTACAAAAGAAGGAGCGATAAAATGTTAGGCCGCCCTCTAATTTTATTCCTTTTCATGTTCTAAGTAAGTGTGTAAAATATTGGCCTAATCGGATTATTCTAAACCCTGCCTCAAGAAGCTTAAAGTTAGGATATTCTGTAAAATTAAAAAATTTGTAGTGGTTTTGTCGTTTTGGGTGAAAAACTATAGCAAACGTATTTTTCGTTAATAACTCCTACACAAAGCCGCGGACGTCATTTTTGCAAAGGAAAATGTCGCTACAAATGACCCAAGGAACCTTCCATTTTCCGCTCCTACACTAGTTTTGGGACATCCTGTATAAGTATACAAAGTCTCAACTAAATCGGTGTGACGTGGTCCTTGCACTCTCCTTGTAAGTAACAATAAGACTTGTATCCCCACTCTATCTTCTCCTTCTACGACGCTACGCTCCACACTTCCGCCATAGCTCGGTCACATGTGGTCGCGTGATGCGTTTCGCCTCTGCCGCGCATGTGTCCGGTACTGGCAGAGAGAGAGAGGGTAACTTTTTCCCTTAAGGGGGTAGAGGCCCCACGTGACCATAGTATTTTTCAGTGTGACCAACCCCCGCGCGAAAAACCAATTTGGCAACAGTGATGAACATACATCTGTATGAATCTAACGCTTCAATTTCGCTATAATTCACGTGGGGCCTCTACCCCCTTAAATTCGTGCTCCCTGCTCTCATCTGACGACACTGCTTCTACTGTTGCGCTTTGCCAACAAAGGTATGACATCGTGATTTGAGAGTATAGTCTTCGTGAACAATGTAATGCAGATTCGACTATACACAGGTGGTAACATTCGATTGAACTGCAATAAAATAATAATACATACAGGGTGTTCGACTACAGGTGGGAGAAAATTTAAGGGGTGGTTCTTAACGATGATATAAGACGAAAATGAAGAATAAAAAAATTGCGATTTCGGCTTCGTTATTTAACTGTTAACAATTAAAAATCAACAACGCGTGTAACAAAAGTGTACGTTGCGTACGTCAAAGAGTTCAATGTTGTCCAACGATTTGTTAAACATTTTCACCTCGCTGGGGACCCAAATGAGAACCAAGTTATGCATGCATCTGTCACTTGATACGTGACTGTCGCGTTGTTAATAGCTAAATAACGAAGCCGAAATCGCAATTTTTTATTCTTCATTTTCGTCTTATATCATCGTTAACAACCAACCCTTAAATTTTCTCCCACCTGTAGTCGAACACCCTGTATATAAATCAATCATCTACGTGTTTTCTTGGTGGATTTATTTGTTTATCAATATTAAATGACTATAGACTATATTGATCAGAATCATATGAGGAGGAAATTCCTAATTAAAGGAGATATCAGCGAGTCATTAAGCTTTTTTCTGCCCGAACCGTGAAAAGAGCTCGAGCAGTTGAGCTTCATCGATCCGCAGAAGACTCCAGCACACAGTATGTATCTGCGGCGTCGCGTCGCATCGCGTCGAATGCTGCAAGCTACGTGGACAAAATCCAAAATTTAAGTTGCAAAAAAAGTGCTAATAGTATTTCCACATAAATGAGCAGTCACTAATAACTAGCCTACTAGAGTTTATACATTTATAACAGAAATGAAGAGGTGAAAATTCAAACAGTAGAAAGAGTAAAAGAATTAAATAATATCGATACCTCCCTTACAATTTATTCAAACTATTCAAATGGAAAATAAATTATTATTTGGTGGCTGCGTGTCTTGCAATTTATGCAAGCGATCTTCATTTTACGTAAATACTAGCTTTTGCCCGCGGCTTCGCTCGCACAGGGAACCGTTTAACGCCCTCGAAAGGGTAGAGCCGGATAAGATAGTCAAAAATGCCCTTGAACCGAATTTTATCGACGATGTGCCATTCGATACAGCACCAAGAAAAAACATACTGTGCAAAGTTTCAACCCTGTATCTCGATCCGAAGGGTAGTTATGGTGTAAAATCGAAAAATCAGTTTTTGGCCTATTTTCCCCAGTTAATGATGTTTAGAAATTCTGAAAAAAATGTGACACATGTCAAGAACCCAAATACATACTTTGCAATTGGTTTCAGATTTTTAAAGTGAAAATCCTGCTTGTAAAAAATCAAAAACCTGAAAAAAATCGAAAAAATGCAGATTTCACATGGAAGTTCTAGTGTCCACATTTATATTTTTACAGTAGCAGTATATTGTTAAAATAAAAGAAATCTACAAAAATACCATTGATTATTATATAGTTAGACATAAAAAAAAGAATTAATCCAAACCTAGTATAAGCGTGTCAACAGACGAACGCTTAACACCTTGAGCCAACCGAGCTGTTGGGAACCAATTTAATACTTTCAGATATAATAGACTGACATAATAAAAATACTAATCAAGCCGATTTCATTGTTTAAATATTTTTGAGAAATGTTCACGGTTTATCAGTGCCTGATAGACTTACAGAACAAATATAACGTAATAATTTTAAGGTTAGCTTAGTTCTTCGCGGAGAAAACGTCGAAAAAATCGGTTTTTATTTTTTTTAACAACGGCGCACCGAACCAAAAAATCTGAAAAAATTCATGAACAATACCTATAACTATATACTGCTACTGTAAAAATATAAATGTGGACACTCTAGAACTTCCATGTGAAATCTGCATTTTTCGATTTTTTCAGGTTTTTGATTTTTTACAAGCAGGATTTTCACTTTAAAAATCTGAAATAAAATGCAAAGTATGTATTTGGGTTCTTGACATGTGTCACATTTTTTTCAGAATTTCTAAACATCATTGACTGGGGAAAATAGGCCAAAAACTGATTTTTCGATTTTACCCCATAACTACCCTTTGGATCGAAATACAGGGTTGAAACTTTGCACAGTATGTTTTTTCTTGGTGCTCTATCGAATGGCACATCGTCGATAAAATTCGGTTCAAGGGCATTTTTGACTATCTTATCCGGCTATACCCTTTGATATTGTTTCTCCATAATAACCCTTTAACCCCCCTTCACCCGTATAGAGTTTTAATTTTACGTCATGTCGTCATCTTAGATTTCCAAAATGATGCCACTTTCGCAATTAACATTCCAAGAAACCTCAATAACGACATCCATACCGCTTTTTGGGCTACTTCGTTTATATAAGTTTGAATTTAATTTATAAGGAGTTGATTCTTGAAAAACGCGACGTACCTAAGGGATATGATTATTTAATTTATATTTACAGTACCTCCTTATATACTACATTAGAGGTTTTGTCTTCATATACTAACACGATCAGGTTGCTAGGTGAGCTCACTCTCGAGCAGGCCACGTAAAACTGGCCGTGCGAGAAACAGTCTTTCCTAAGACTAAATTCCCCGTTAGGGGTAGAATTTTTAAAAATACCGAAATACGTGTTTAATTAATTATATCAAAGAGCAATAAGACCAAGTTTCTAGCAAATCTGATCGCGAACAAAATATTCCTCATACAAACGTTGCAACCCCTTTTCACCTCCTAGAGGTTGAATTTCGAAATATCCTTTCTCATCCCTTGTATAGATCATAAAGAAAACCTCTGTGCAAAATTTCAGCTTTCTAGGTCCAAGGGTTTAGCCTAGGCGTTGATAGGTGGATAAGTCAGGACATCATTTTAATAAGAAGATTCACTAATGACGTCACATCTTTTGAACCAATAGACTTTTTTGAATACGGTTTTCTCCTAAACCTAATCGAAGAAATGCCGCGTCTAATGCTTCAATCTCCCCCCCCCCCCACTCTCTCTCTGCCTCTCCCTCTCTTTCTCTCTCTCTGTCTCTCTGGAAGGTTTTAGAGCAAACCGCATTCGAAAAAGTCTATTCGTTTAAAAGTTATATGCAGAAACGTGGGCAATAGAGAGCGAAAAAGTTGCCTTTATTCACTAATGACGTCACAACTTTTGAACCAATAGACTTTTTTGAATTATGTTTTTTCGTAAACCTTCTCGAAGAAACGCCGCGTCTAACGGTCCAAACCCCAGCTTTCTACGTTGAGCCGTTCTCAAGTGATGCCGTTACAAATATACATACAGCAGACGCGATTTTATTATAGAGGGTGTCCCAAAACTACCCTAGGAGCCGAAAATGGGAGGTTCATTGGGTCATTTGAAGCATCATTTTCCTTTACAAAAATGGCGTCCGCGGATTTGTTTAGGAGTTATTAACCCTTTGGTTACCCTGGACGAGATATCTCGCGCCCCGATACTTCCTAATAAACGCTGTTGACGAGATATCTCGCATCCCCACCTAGACACTATAGACAAATATATTTTATAAGTAACTATATCCTGATTTGTAAAAGGGAGAAATGAATGAAATCTGTATTAAAAAGATTTAAAAGTATTTAGGAAGAAATAATGTTTTAATAAAGATTTCATTCATTTCTCCCTTTTACAAATCAGGATATAGTTACTTATAAAATACATTTGTCTATAGTGTCTAGGTGGGGATGCGAGATATCTCGTCAAGAGCGTTTATCGGGAAGTATCGGGGCGCGAGATATCTCGTCAACAGCGTTTATTGGGAAATATCGGGGCGCGAGATATCTCGTTCAGGGTAACCAAAGGGTTAACAAAAAACACGGACCAATAAGAGCGCGATCTAGACATGCGGTGGCACGTTCGGCCAATTGACAATTGGCGCGTCGGGCCGACTGTGCTAACTCGCGTTTACGTCGCGCTCTGATTGGTCCGTGTTTTTTGTTAATAACTCCTAAACAAAGCCACGGACGCCATTTTTGTAAAGGAAAATGTCGCTTCAAATGACCCACGGAACCTCCCACTTTCGGCTCCTAGGGTAGTTTTGGGACATCCTGTATACAGGGTGTCCCAAAATAAGTGTAACTCCCGGAAATGGGAGGTTCCTTGGGTCATTTGAAGCGACATTTTCCTTTACAAAAATGGTGTCCGCGGCTCTGTTTAGGAGTTATTATCGAAAAACACGGACCAATCAGAGCGTGGCTACAGCGGATTGATTCTGAGTCGACCAATGGCGACACCACGCCTCGCGGGACCTGTCGCAGAGTCGGACTCCGTTCGCTATAGCTGCGCTCTGATTGGTCCGTGTTTTTCGTTAATAACTCCTAAACAGAGCCGCGGACACCATTTTTGTAAAGGAAAATGTCGCTTCAAATGACCTAAGGAACCTCCCATTTCCGAGAGTTACACTTATTTTGGGACACCCTGTATAGAGATTTGCAGCTTAGTAATACCATTCTACGCTCGCAATCTTCTTCGGTGGATATTCGATATTCAAAATTATAGATATGTATATACAGGGTGTTTGCGAAATCGTGATACAACTGGTAAGAGGATGATTCCTCACATAAAATCTAGTCGAAAATAAGGAATGTAGTTTTTTTATACGGTGCTTCATTTTCAATGAAATCGAGTTTGCAAATTCGTTGTAAGTACTCACGGGTGTACATAGTTAGACAGAGTCTGGTTTGTTCGCACGATGTTGCCCAGACTTTCCATTACCGCTTGCATCTGTAAACAGTATCGTTTAGGATACGTTATGTGACTTCGAGTAATAATTAGCCGTAAATCATTTATTCTAGTAATTTACAAATATTGAAACTGCCTTCTTTGCTACGCGTACCTACCGAATGTTGAAACTCGATTTTCTCGAAAATTAAGCCACGTATGAAAAAAATTATATTCCTTAATTTCGACTAGATTTTATGTGAAGAATCGTCCCCATTGCCGGTTGTACCACGATTTTGCAAACATCCTGTATAATATTTATAGCTAGACTGTAGATAAAGAATATCGATGTTAACGGCGCAATGGTTTTATCAAATTTGAGCAAATTTGATCGTACCATTGCGTCGTTAACATCGATATTCTTTGTTCAACCAATTACGATCGATAGCAAAGAAAATTTAAATGGTTAGAAATGGAAAATGGTTAGACAAATGGGACTTGGATAGAAAATGTCATGATTAGATGATTCAGCATATGTTGTGCATAGTGCATGTTTCTTGCATATTGTGCATATATTCTGCATTCTTCACATGTAATAATGATAAAAAATAAATTACTCTGCCGCTTACTGCTCTCTGTATGAACACGACCTAAGAAGCAATTAATAATATTGTCATATTGTTAATAATAATAATTTTATCGAATATGGTACACATGACATGTGTAACACATGGATTGCACAGAGTAGCGGAGGAAATACAAAAGCAGTTTCCTCTGGTCAATAAATTAATAGCTTCTGCAAAACAAATAGCAGAATAAGCATGGGCCAGCGGCTCCCGCTCCGATTTTCCTGATTTCTGTCTCAAAACATAGTTTTATGTCTAAAAAAACATTTTGTAAAATTTCAAATGTCTACCCCACCGATAGGGGTGATAATGGGGTAAATTCTCCCGCACTTAAATGCAATTTCCACTAAAACGAGACAAGATATCGACATGGGATAAACAGCAAATAAAAGATATAGAGACACTCTACATTTCAGAATTTTTTCCTAATTATTTACAGTTGAAAGTAATTAATTAATTTTTTGGGAATTTTTTTAAACTATTTTCTTCTGGGTCGACACCTACCAAAAAATTCTAAAATATTGCTATGATACTAACCTATTTTGTATAAAAATCTCAGAAGTGTCCATTTGGCGGAACAGTGTCAAAAAAAATGAAGTATGCCGGCGAACGCACGGTTTGATCAGTATCGGCGCAGCGACCGAGTCCCCTTGCGGTAGCTAGTGATGGGAGCGAACGGGAAGTGGACGGGTGTATGAACAAGCTGATACATGTAAAAATGCGACTAAATCTTCCAATATATGATTACAGTTGGAAGTCTAAACAATTATATCCCAACAAACTTGGCCGCTACCAAACACCTTGTATGGCCATTGGTTTAAAAAGTAACGGCCAAGTTGAATAATCTAGTACCATAAATGATGGTGATTTTTCAAATTGTCGACATAACAAGGAAGTTAAAAGTCTTATTATAATTATTAATATGCATTTTCCTCGAATTTTTGGAGTGAGCAAATGTAATGAAAATAAATTAAAAATCCGCTGAAAGTGATGAAAAAGATATATTTCTTCTTGAATTTTAAAACATATTATTAGATCGTGCAACCTTGTGCAAACTAAATATTGTCCTATTGATTACGAGGCATAGAGTTCAAATTGGAATTTACTTCTCTTTTCGGAGGAGTTGTTAAATCGTAAACTGTTCAAAATTACGCTTAACCATTTGTTTCATAAGTAGAATGCGGATTTTTATCCATTTATGAAGAAATTAACACTGATTGAAATATAAAGTTGTAAAAATTATGAAAAATTTAGAACTATTGTCATGTTAGTTTCAACACGAAAAGACTACTAACAAGAGGTGAAATTTATTTTTATTTAACTGCTGCTTCCTCCAATCGATGCATCATATTTCTATTTTGTATGAAGGTCAGCAGTATAGTTATGACAAAAAGTATACAAGATATCAGTTTATATTAATATATTAATTCAGTAAATAGCTCTTGTTCAAACGTCTCTGGTAATTATTTAGAAAGGGGACCTCCTCACCGATTTCGATGACCTTGAAATATGTTATCGTCATTCTCAACAACTTTTCTCTAAACATTATATACCGGGTGAATCCCGAATCGTGATCAGTAAGTAGAGATTACTATGTCATTAGCAGTTCGATCGAAAATGTTTTTATCACATATACAGGGTGTCCCACATAAACGATAACACCTAAATATCTTTCGTATTTACAGTCCTATCAGAAAACTTCAGAGGACAAAGTGACGCTATTGCAGGGGGGCAACATAATAATGAAGAAAAAAACTTTTTATGTCGTGTTTTTAAATGAAATTGCAATGTCACCGATGTTTTTTTAAATGGAATAGTATATTTTTTTGCGATAGCATGATAGACAATAAAAAACTGAATTTAGTGGATACCACTTTTTTGACCTTGAAATGACCTAAATATATATATATATATATATATATATACACACACATACATATATATATATATATATATATATATATATATATATATATATATATATATATATATTATTGAGAAATTCACTTTCTATTTTTTATTTATGAACACAAACGTATATTCAATAGAAATAAGTACGAGGTGTGTAAATAAAGTAATGAGACTGATTTGTTTCAAGTTTTTATTCAAATATAATTACAATGCAATATTGTCTCCTTCATAATAGGTCCCTTGGGAAGCCACACAGCGCTGGAGACGGTCCTTCCAATCATCATAGCATTGCTGGAATTCGGATAGTGGAATAGCCTTCGGCTGATCGGTTGCAGCTGTTTTGATGTTTTCAAGTGTCCCAAAATTAGTTCCCTCGAGATGATTTTTCAATCTCGGGAAGAGGAAAAAGTTATTATCTAAATGATTATTACTTTTTTCCTTACTTTCCTATCCTTTTATTATTCGCACTGGAGTTAAAACGATATTTATAAAAATTCATTTTCACTTATTGCAAGCACTTGAAATTTGTTTTGGTTCCTGAATGTGCTACAATCGATGCACAGTGCGTGTCGAAGGTGTATTTCGACACACTCCGTCAGCATTACCGATAACCGCGAAGTCGAGTTAGGCATGGCGTTAATCGTTTCCGAATATTGCGTTGTTACACAGCTGATAACTGGATTGGTTGAAAAATATAAGGCAAGCGTACGGAACGAGATTATCTCGGTTTATCGAGGCCAGTGTTGTGCCGACAAGTTGGGAACTACGAAAGTTGGAAGAACAAAAATGCGTATTTCACGATAACAACGAACGTTGCTCGCAGTTTCAAGTAATTACTTCATGCTTGTTGTTTACAGATTGACCTACTGCCGTGTGCGTAGAAAGCCTTTGTTTTTGACCGATCGTATGATCGTCAGCTGATCATCTGAATTTTAAATATGTGATAAATCTTCGTGTCAATCGACTTTTATCGATCCTATTACGCTAATTGTAAGCCGACTAAAGTCAGATTGGTATTGCGTGCACTGCCAACGAAATGTTTGCAATTTCTTGTACTTCGCCAATATCTTAACAATTAATACATTCTTATGGAAAAACGAAATACGTGCAGATGCGCAATTGGTTCTAATTAGAAGTGTTGGAGTATACGAAAATGTCGAGTCAGGTTGAAACGAGACGTGTTTACCACAATAAACACAATAAATCTTTTCGGAGGCGGCGCAAAATCAAAAATTTTTGACACTAGACATAAGGTGAAGTACCCTAAGTCTGGACAGTCCAAAAGTGATACCTAAATATGGACAATTGAATTTTCATAGTAAAATCAATAATTAAGAGACTAAATAATTATATTATATAATCGGAGGCCTTAGCTACAAGTAGGTGTAAATATTATTTCATTAAGACATCAATTGAAATTTAAAAATAAATTCAAAATTCATCTGACAACAGTATACAAAATAGTCTATTTGCATGCGAATCATGTGCATTTATAGTTCGAACTTTTGTTAGAAAAAAAGATATAATTTCAGCCCTCAGACAAAAAATAATTATCACGCATAATAATATTGATATTTTAAAATAAATTGGCAATATAACTGAATGTAAATATTTAATTATTAATCCAAATATTACATGTCCAAGTTTAGGACTGTTTTGAAATATAAGTACTCCATACTGGGACGCAATAGCAGTAGCTTTCCCACTCTAAGCTTATACGCAATGTATAAAATCATCGCATTGTTTGCAAATTATTTAACTACATGTACGTATAATTAGTCTTCTATTAGCTTGAATAACAAAAAAAACAGGAAAAAGAGAGAAACAAAATTAGAAAAGAAGAAGAACAAGAAATCAATAAAAAATTACATGAAAGAAAAAAACTAATTACACAACAAATTAAAGATATTAAGTTAAAAATCAATGATAAATCTAACAAAATAAGGTCTAAAGCAACTAATGATAGAAAAAAAGATGAAATTAAAGAAGAGAAAGCAAAATTTTGTACTCAATTAGAGAATATGGAGAAAGAAGTATTGTCTCTTGAAATGCTTGCTTTACAACAACAACAAAATTATAGGGGATAGAATTTAATACAATAATATTTTGATATGTAATTTGTTAAAAATTTAATAAAGTTCGATGTTATAGATATAATTATATGTTGTAGGTTCGTAAATAACGGGAAGCACCTTCAATGGTTAACGATATAAATATATATTTGGTTAAATAATACAATACTACATATAATCTGTGATAAGAATACTACATATTAAGCAAAGCACCATGCGCAACCAACCAACTTTCTAGGTTAGGTTTGCTCGATCAACTCGTAAATTGAATTTGTCCCGGTATAGGCTTTACTTCTGTCCAGGTACTAGCTTAGATTGGATTTAATATGTCAACTATAGGTTTGAATTATTCTTGTTAATACAATTAAGATATAAATCTAAATAATGATTTTTTTATTTTAAATTACTTTACAAATTCTGAACTGTATATTAAAACTCTTAAATAATTATTTTTGTTTATCTAAAGTGATAAAATTTAGAATAGAAAAACATGCTGTCCAGGCATAGGACACTTCACCTTATCGAAAATTCTTAAATTCAGCAATATCTGTCATTTGAAAAATTTCGCACACAGGTATTCTGGAATAAAATGGAATTATGTCTGTATCGGCGGAAGAAATGCCTCAAATGCTTCTGCATGCTTTCACATAATAATGCATCTTCTTTTCTCACCTACTGATTTCCAAGTACACCATATTCCAATGAAATCATAATCAGCAACATCTGTGATATGAAAATTTTCAATTTTGCGCCGCCTCCGAAAAGATTTATTGTGTTTAATGTGGTATTTAATATTTTATTTTAATCTATTTTATTGACAGTTGATGTGTATTCATACAAATCAAAAGGAAAATAAATTGTATTTAATGTGGTATATAATATTTTATTTTTTATATTAACAGTTCGTGTGTACACACATAAATGAAATGGAAATTATTTCATACTTTTTAGTGCATTTTCGTTTTTTTGTTGTTTTCATACCTTTTTTTTATTTTCATTCCGTTTTTTTTTATTTTTTTCGAAGTCGGTTTTATTTAAAAAAAAATTTTTTTTTATTTCACAACTTTTAAATTATAAATAAATATTTATAAATATTTTTCATATTTTATAAATGTGAAAGGTTTCATCGCGATCGGTACATTCTTTACAGAGTAAATCCAACGAATAGGTTTTTTTTCCTATAACAATAGTTATTAACAATAACAAATTCCATACATTTTTGCAAGTGGGATCATCGCGGCATCTCTAACTAAATGTGAAAGGTTTCATCGCGATCGGTACAAACCTTGCTGAGCGAACGCCGAAGAAATCTGTTAAATATACGTTTTTTGCAATAAAAATCGTCAGGAATGGAAAAATTCAACATTTTTTATAACGGTACCGCCCCCGGAACATACTCTATAAGATGCAAAAGGTACCGATTGGTCCACCCATCTCGGCGTAATCGGTGAACATACATAGAAAAAAGCGAAAAAATGCACATACAGGTCGAATTGAGTAACTTCCTTCTTTTTCGAAGTCGGTTAAAAAGCAAAATATTAGCGCGAAATACGAATCACCGCCAGTCGAGCTCTGCAATGCCGTTACGGCACACAGTGGTCCGGATCGTAAAAGTTGGTGTCTTTTAGCTCAAAAGTCAACTTTCTTATATCGATTTCTAACAAATTTGTATTGCTTCCTAAATGTTCGTCAACCTCGAAAATGAAAAAATTAATACAGTTTACCAAGAATTGTAATTAGGCCGAGTACTTAAAGGTAGACTGTTTAGAGATAGTACTTTTCATCAAGAAAATTGCTTCTCTTCTTCGAGGTGCCCTGATGACACCACTTAATATTTCTTATTTAACTTCCCGATTCATAGTTTTTTTTTACGATGAAGTGCACTCTTTTGTGTTATAAAATCAGCATCGATACTAAAGTTATTGTTCACAATATGTTAAAAATTAATATTCAACGAAGTAAAAAAATTGGCCAAATTTTTTACATTTGACAACGAATATCTAGGAAGTCCCAACGAGTCCCGTTTTCTAACAAATTTGATCATTTTCAGCATACTTTCCCGAATATGATTATGTAAGAAACATGTCCCCCCGCGTCCCCCTTTGCAAATTATCATTGTTCGAAGCTGTCAATGTTACTTCGTGACGAGTTTCGCTTGCGTAAAACGGCTCGTATATGGCTGATCAAATGTTTTCCAAATATGAACATTATAAGAAATAAACTAGCTGGTTATTGTTGCTCGCTCGCTTCGCGAGCTTCGCAGGTGGGGGTATTGTAGCTCGCTTTGCGATTTCGCGAGAGGGTTAGTGGTACGGATGTTATTTTGTGTGTGACTCTCCACGAGCCACACAAAGAACTTCCCGATTCGTTAGTTGCAGTATATTATTATCATTATTTAGTGTACGTTTTAAGAAGATTATACGTCCTCAGGGAAGTTCAATAGTTTTCTACTTATCAAAATGTTTTCTGTATGGCGTCGCATTAAACCAACATCGTATGTTCGTTGCTCGCATGCTCCATTAACCATTTTTTTATATTAACTTTCAATTTCATCTCAGTTAATAATTCGTATTGAACTGCTTGTTTTTTTAATGGATTGTAATATAAATGTTTTTGTACTTTCATCGATATTCTTTGAAAATGTATTCTCGGCAGTAGCGATGAATAACTCACTCTTGCATTGGGATAATTTTCGATTATTCTAAGCGGTAACATTAGCATTAGTTGCATAATCAAAAAAGGAAAATAAAAAAAAAATTTTTTTTAAATAAATTTGTTTAAATTATAAAAAAAAATATATGTAATTATTATGTTTGTTTCTTCGGTGGAAAATTTCCGTCCTCACGTATAATTTGCATTGTTGAATGAACTTCTTTCGAAAAAAACTAAAAAACTACTTGACCAATATGGACCAAAATCTAATCAGCTCTAAGTTACAGCGGGGCACATCGATTGCATCATTCATCATTCTGATCGCATCGTTACTTTTTCAGAAAACGTTAACGAAAAATTTGATACCATAGAAACGGACATACGCGCGCGCGCACACACACACACACACACACCATTTTGATAAAAATAGTCTAAAATGACTCCAAAGACCATGAAACGTGAAGATCTGCTAAAAAATCGATTCTCGATTTTCGGGGTAATTACAGTAACTTCCCTATGAATCGGGAAGTTAAAAATAGTCTAAAATGACTCCAATGACCATGAAACGTGAAGATCTGCTAAAAAATCGATTTTCGATTTTCGGGGTAAAAAAACATCAATAGCTGTATGCCCCACTAGCAATGCGTACCACTAACCCTCTCGCAAGAGCAGTTCTACCCGCGAGCGAGCAACAATAACCAGCTAGTTTTTATTTTGCTATTCGTACGTTTTAAGAAGATTATATGTTTTCAGGGAAAGTGATTATAACACTGTATTGGGCATATAGAGTATGCCCAACCACATGACGTATGTAGTCTTTTGAATTTTTCAAAAAAAAACATTTTTTTTTTAAAACTAAAAAACTACTTGACCAAACTTGATTAAAATCTTATCAGCTCTACACTGGTGGACATAATTATAAGACACCCTGAAAATTATTGGTTTACGTACTTAGTAATGTAGTTATATTAAAATACATTTCGTCAAAAGAAAATGGTTTATCTTTTAATAACATCTTCGTAAATTTTGCGAAAAATAGTAAAACATTTCTAATTTATTCGAAAATAATACAGTTTCGATTGGACATAATTATAAGACACTGCTTAAAAGAAAAAGAAAATGTACAAAAGTTCTGAAAATTTATACACATTTTGAAATGTTAATAATGAGTAGAGCCTCCTTTATTTTGAACGACTTCGATCATTCGTTTCGGTAGAGTTTTAAATAAGTGTTTTATATACTTTTGATCTAAGTCTTCCCCACCTTTCAAAATTGCTACTTTCAAATCATTAAGACAATTATATTGTTTGCCACCTTCGTATACTCTTCTACTCAACTGACCCCACACATTTTCTATAATATTGAGGTCCGGAGACCGTGCTGGCCAATCTAGAATTGATATATTTTCAGATTGAAAATAATTTTTTACAACTTTAGCTGTATGAACAGCTGCATTGTCCTGCTGGAATATGAAAATTTCTCCAGCCACTCTTCCAACATGATTTGGAATCTGTTCTCGTATCAGTTTTAAATAACCAGTAGTTTTCATTCTGCCATCAATGAATTTGATTTCGGTTTTCCCATTATACCCGATGCCTGCCCATAACATCACAGATCCTCCACCACATTGACGGCGACTTAAAATTCTTAAATTGTTTCTTTTCGTAGATCGTGAAAATAATATTTCCAACCATCAGGTCTATCTAAATTCATTTTCTTTTCATCAGCGAAAAGCACTTTCCGCCATTTTTTCTTCCACTGCAGATGATTATGAGCAAAATCCAGTCGACGCTGTTTGTGTACTATCGACAAAGGTGGTTTAACAGCAAATTTTTTTCGTTTCAGATGCTATGCCTTTTGTATAACTCTTTTTACAGTCTTTACAGATACATCTAAGCCACGTTCTACTAAAATTTGCCTAGGTGTAAGAGCTGAATTTGATGCACACCTTAAAACTGCTCTTTTATCTCTTGACGTAAGGGATGATTGTCTTCCAGATCTCTTCTTTTTTCCGTAATTTTTTGGATTATTTAAAAAATTACGAATTACACACCTACTTCTTTTCATTTTTAGTGAAATTTGTTTTAAATTCTCCCCTTTTGCTCTTCTTTGAAAGATTTCTATTTTTTCCTCTTCAGTTAGAACTTTACCACGTGGCATGTTTTTAGTTTTAATGTTTTTCTATTTTATACTAACAAAATCACTATAATAGAGAATTCACAGTACGAAACACACGAATACATTTAGATTCAACGACTGTCTGTAGTCGACTAACGTTAATGTCTTATAATTCTGGCCTACGGAAAAAACCAAACATTACAATTCTTGGAAATGTTTCGACGCTCTGTGTTTGTTCACATTGTGAGGGAGTTCGCGAATACTACTCTTTCATCCTATCATCTTTCACGCTACGTATACAAGCTTATACATATTTTTTTAAAGAATAAATGGGGTGCCTTATAATTATGTCTACCAGTGTAAGTTGCAGCGGGGCACTTCCAATGCATCATTCATTATTCTGATCGCGTTATTTCTTTTTCTGAAAACGTTAACGAAAAATTTGATACCATAGAAACGGACATACGCACGCACGCACGCACACACACACACACACACACACACACACACACACACACCGACATTTTGATAAAAATAGTCTAAAATGAATCCAATGACCATGAAACGTGAAGATCTGTTAAAAATTCGATTTTCGATTTTCGGGGTAATTACCATAACTTCCCTATGAATCGGGAAATAAATAAAGATATATGTAAATGAATTTCACTTTTATTATGCCAGCATCTGTGCATAAAATACTTATGCATAGCCAAGAAATAATAAAACACGCATTGCTTCCCATCGGCCAGCTCTCTGAGGAAGCACGGGAAACGAGACATAAAGATTTTAAACAATTTAGAGCAAAAAATTCAAGAAAAATGTCAAGATTATGCACGAATAAGGATATATATTTTAGATTATTATTAACATCTGACCCGTACATGTCACGATTAAGATTAACATATAAGAGAAAACCTAAAGAACTGAATCCTGAGTCAGTGGAGTTATTAATTAACTAAGTCAATCGACCATCATAGATTATCACGAAAGACAAATTATGGTATACTTATTTTATTAGCTTACTTTTTTATTTGTAGTAACATTGACTGAATATAATATTAGTGCTATATTATTCGCAATATGTATTTAAAATATTTCTTCTTTTTTACACAGGAACGCATCCGATTGTGTGTTAAAGATTAACGCCAACACTAAAAATTATTGTTCACAAAATGTATAAAAAAGGTTAAAAAACTATATTTGAACAATTCATTTTTCAATAAAAAATATCAATGAAAAGTTAGTATAAATTATTGTTTAACAAACGCTTAATAAAATGTTTAATAAAAATATTTTTAGTGAAAATTTCATTGCAATATCTCTACTGGTTCAAAAGTTATAACAAAATGACACCAATTTTTCCGATCCGGACCACTGTGCGGCGCGGCACGGCGCACAGTGTCATCAGCCATTGACAAAAATCGGGAAAGTTATTGCTTCATATCGGTTGGAAACTATGTTCATACTATGTCAAAATGTCCAAATAAATCATTTTTTGAAAAAAAATTCAGTAGGAAATTAATTAGAAGCGAATCTGTAAGCGAATATTAGGAAGATCAAATAGTACATCAGTTCATAGCGTGACTTGTTAACGTTGTGTTATGAACAAAAGACGTTTGTAAGAAATAATCTTTTTAGAAAATGATGGCTAGGGGTTGGCTAATTATTGTTTCTCCTCAAAAGTTTTGTAATACTTATATGAAATATAATAATTAACCTGAAATTAAACCATTCAGTTTTGTTGGTCTCCTTAATCTTTAGAAGGGGATAAAAAAAAAGTTGTTCCAGGTTGTGCTGAGATTTTCGTTGCGTTGTATTAGTAAGATAGTATACTTTGATATTATATAAGTTTTAATTGCAGTCGCTTGCAGTAAACAGAGTTATTTAACAAAATATGTAGCAAGAACTGGTCAGCAACTGAATACACGGATATCCACTTGTAGAAATAATAATGATACTTAAAAATTGTAAATACTATGTATTCGTAAACTTTGATTAAGTATGACTACACGTCTATGTAGTGAAGCGACTTATGATTAAAGAATGTTTAGACCAGATCGAATAGTCCTACTTTTAGTTACTCGCTTCAGGCATAGTAGAGAAAGAGTGTATGTGTGTCGAGGAGGCGAATGTTATAATAGTTTAAAACGAACTTTCAGTTTCGAAAGAACTGAACTGAGAATTCATCTACGGTAAACCAGCAATAAAACAAAATTTTGTTTATAAATATCGTTTTACAATGTTTAAATAAATTACTATATTTATAATAATAGAATGTTGATATTGCTTTCAATATAAATGAAAAAACCCACTTTGTTTCGTGTCTCTATCATAAACAGAACGAAAGTTATTGAATTTTGTCCAAAAAACAGGCATTTCGTGACACTGTGCGGCGCACAGAAAAATGAACTTTCTCGTATCGACATGTACAAAGTTTGCATTGCTTCTTAAATATCCACCTAGCTCGAAAATAAAGAAATTAATACAATAAAATAAAAATTGTAATCGTAACGAACACTTGAACTTGGACATTTTGAAAACAGTATGTTTCGCAGAAGAAAGATGGTTATCTTCACCTGGATGCCCTGGCTAAGCTGTTTAATATTTGTTCTCTGTTCTTCTCTTAAAATGAAGAGCATTCCTTTACGATAAGAATTACACTGACAATTAAAAATTAATTTGAATAATATATTTAAAAAATAATGCACAGTGTAGGCACAGAAGTTGTCAAAATTCCTCATCTTTGATAAGGAATGTCTTTTGAGTTCCAAATAGTACCGCATTATTACAAATTGTACTATTTTCAGTACACTTTCCTCTATACAGTGTGTCCCACATAAATGATAACACCTAAATATCTTTCGTATTTACAGTCCTATCAGAAAACTTCAGAGGACAAAGTGACGCTATTGCAGGGGGCAATATAATAGAGAAGAAAAAAATGTTTATGTCGTGTTTTTAAATGAAATTGCAATGTCACCGATGTTTTTTTAAATGGAATAGTATATTTTTTTGCGATAGCATGATAGACAATAAAAAACTGAATTTAGTGGATACCACCTTTTTGACCTTGAAATGACCTTGATATGATATGTAAAGGTCAACCCGACGTAAACAACGCGCAATCTTTGCTGACACACGTAAGTTTTAAACTTCCACATTTCATCCGCTTCAACATGATTATTCTCGCTCAAGGTCATTTCAACGTCAAAAAGGTGGTATCCACTAAATTCAGTTTTTCATTGTCTATCATGCTATTACAAAAAAAAATATACTATTCCATTTAAAAAAACATCGTTGACATTGCAATTTCATTTAAAAACACGACATAACAAATTTTTTTCTTCATTATTATATTGCCCCCCTGCAATAGCGTCACTTTGTCCTCTGAAGTATTCTGATAGGCCTGTAAATACGAAAGATATTTAGGTGTTATCATTTATGTGGGACACACTGTATAGAGGAAAGTGTACTGAAAATAGTACAATTTGTAATAATGCGGTACTATTTGGAACTCAAAAGACATTCCTTATCAAAGATGAGGAATTTTGACAACTTCTGTGCCTACACTGTGCATTATTTTTTAAATATATTATTCAAATTAATTTTTAATTGTCAGTGTAATTCTTATCGTAAAGGAATGCTCTTCATTTTAAGAGAAGAACAGAGAACAAATATTAAACAGCTTAGCCAGGGCATCCAGGTGAAGATAACCATCTTTCTTCTGCGAAACATACTGTTTTCAAAATGTCCAAGTTCAAGTGTTCGTTACGATTACAATTTTTATTTTATTGTATTAATTTCTTTATTTTCGAGCTAGGTGGATATTTAAGAAGCAATGCAAACTTTGTACATGTCGATACGAGAAAGTTCATTTTTCTGTGCGCCGCACAGTGTCACGAAATGCCTGTTTTTTGGACAAAATTCAATAACTTTCGTTCTGTTTATGATAGAGACACGAAACAAAGTGGGTTTTTTCATTTATATTGAAAGCAATATCAACATTCTATTATTATAAATATAGTAATTTATTTAAACATTGTAAAACGATATTTATAAACAAAATTTTGTTTTATTGCTGGTTTACCGTAGATGAATTCTCAGTTCAGTTCTTTCGAAACTGAAAGTTCGTTTTAAACTATTATAACATTCGCCTCCTCGACACACATACACTCTTTCTCTACTATGCCTGAAGCGAGTAACTAAAAGTAGGACTATTCGATCTGGTCTAAACATTCTTTAATCATAAGTCGCTTCACTACATAGACGTGTAGTCATACTTAATCAAAGTTTACGAATACATAGTATTTACAATTTTTAAGTATCATTATTATTTCTACAAGTGGATATCCGTGTATTCAGTTGCTGACCAGTTCTTGCTACATATTTTGTTAAATAACTCTGTTTACTGCAAGCGACTGCAATTAAAACTTATATAATATCAAAGTATACTATCTTACTAATACAACGCAACGAAAATCTCAGCACAACCTGGAACAACTTTTTTTTTATCCCCTTCTAAAGATTAAGGAGACCAACAAAACTGAATGGTTTAATTTCAGGTTAATTATTATATTTCATATAAGTATTACAAAACTTTTGAGGAGAAACAATAATTAGCCAACCCCTAGCCATCATTTTCTAAAAAGATTATTTCTTACAAACGTCTTTTGTTCATAACACAACGTTAACAAGTCACGCTATGAACTGATGTACTATTTGATCTTCCTAATATTCGCTTACAGATTCGCTTCTAATTAATTTCCTACTGAATTTTTTTTCAAAAAATGATTTATTTGGACATTTTGACATAGTATGAACATAGTTTCCAACCGATATGAAGCAATAACTTTCCCGATTTTTGTCAATGGCTGATGACACTGTGCGCCGTGCCGCGCCGCACAGTGGTCCGGATCGGAAAAATTGGTGTCATTTTGTTATAACTTTTGAACCAGTAGAGATATTGCAATGAAATTTTCACTAAAAATATTTTTATTAAACATTTTATTAAGCGTTTGTTAAACAATAATTTATACTAACTTTTCATTGATATTTTTTATTGAAAAATGAATTGTTCAAATATAGTTTTTTAACCTTTTTTATACATTTTGTGAACAATAATTTTTAGTGTTGGCGTTAATCTTTAACACACAATCGGATGCGTTCCTGTGTAAAAAAGAAGAAATATTTTAAATACATATTGCGAATAATATAGCACTAATATTATATTCAGTCAATGTTACTACAAATAAAAAAGTAAGCTAATAAAATAAGTATACCATAATTTGTCTTTCGTGATAATCTATGATGGTCGATTGACTTAGTTAATTAATAACTCCACTGACTCAGGATTCAGTTCTTTAGGTTTTCTCTTATATGTTAATCTTAATCGTGACATGTACGGGTCAGATGTTAATAATAATCTAAAATATATATCCTTATTCGTGCATAATCTTGACATTTTTCTTGAATTTTTTGCTCTAAATTGTTTAAAATCTTTATGTCTCGTTTCCCGTGCTTCCTCAGAGAGCTGGCCGATGGGAAGCAATGCGTGTTTTATTATTTCTTGGCTATGCATAAGTATTTTATGCACAGATGCTGGCATAATAAAAGTGACTATCGAAATTCATTTACATATATCTTTATTTATTTCCTATAATGTTCATATTTGGAAAACATTTGATCAGCCATATACGAGCCGTTTTACGCAAGCGAAACTCGTCACGAAGTAACATTGACAGCTTTGAACAATGATAATTTGCAAAGGGGGACGCGGGGGGACATGTTTCTTACATAATTATATTCGGGAAAGTATGCTGAAAATGATCAAATTTGTTAGAAAACGGGACTCGTTGGGACTTCCTAGATATTCGTTGTCAAATGTAAAAAATTTGGCCAATTTTTTTACTTCATTGAATATTAATTTTTAACATATTGTGAACAATAACTTTAGTGTCGATGCTGATTTTATAACACAAAAGAGTGCACGTCATCGTAAAAAAAAAAATAAGAAATATTAAGTGGTGTCATCAGGGCACCTCGAAGAAGAGAAGCAATTTTCTTGATGAAAAGTACTATCTCTAAACAGTCTACCTTTAAGGGGGTAGAGTATCCACGTGACATTACTAGAATCTAACCAGAATATTACCAGAAAACAAGTGAAAACAGGGGTTTACGGGAACACACCTCACGTCGTCATATGATTATATTTTAGCTCAATGAGGGCTCATTCTAAAGAGGAAGGTTAAACGAAGCGCGCGTGGGTCCAACTTCAGTTACATTATGTTTATATCAAGTAATGTGACTGTCCAAAGTAGGGAAAACAAATGAAGAAAAATTCCGGATTTTCTAATGTATTTTTCGATCACAAAAAGATTTTTCCTGCTTATTTAGGGACCCACGCGCGCTTCGTTTAACCTTCCTCTTTCAAATGAGCCCTCACTCAGCTCAATATAAAATCGTATGAGGATGTGAGGTGTGTTCCCGTGATCGCATTCAATTGTTTCCCAGATTCCCTTCATGAAGGGTGAGTAGAAGCAATTTTAGTTCAGCTACTTGGACGAGATGGCGCTTTGTCAGGAGAATTATCAGCGTAGTTTCATAACAACAAAAGTGTAAAGGGCATGAAGCCACTCGGATCCATTAATAGCAATGAAGATAATGCTTAAAAGAAAAAAACCTGTAATTATAGCGAAATTGAAGCGTTAGATAGATGCAAATCAATGCACATGTATGTTCATCACTGTTGCCAAATTGGTTTTTCGCGCGGGGGTTGGTCACACTGAAAAATACCATGGTCACGTGGGTACTCTACCCCATTAAGGGGGTACCGTAACCCCTGATCTGGGTATTTATCAGTGTAAGCAACCTCCACGCTGAAAAACAGTTTGGCAACAGTGACGAACATACATTTGTATCGATCTAACGCTTCAATTTCGCTATCAATACAGGTTTTTTTCTTGTTATCAATATCTTTATTGCTATTAATGGATCCGAGTGTCTTCAAGCCCTTTATATTTTTGTTGTTACGAATATACGCCGATAATTCTCCTGTCTAAGCGCCATCTCGTTTGAGTAGCTGAACTAAAATTAGTTCTACTTGCCCTTCATTGCCCTTCATAAACGGAATCTGGGGAACAATTGAATACGATCACGGGAAAACATTTTTTGTCCTCATATTAGCATATTACGAGCTGTGTGAGGGCTCATTGTAAAGAGGAGGTTCGTCGCAGGTCGCTCAGCTCATGATTCAAGTCGAAAAAATCATTTTGTATTAGAAAAATACATTCGAATCTGCGGAATTTTTCTTCATTTGTTTTCCCTACTTTGGGCACTCATATTATTAGATATAAACATAGTCTAACTAAATCATGAGCTGAGCGACCTGCGATCGACCTTCCTCTGTCAAAGGAACCTTTATGCAGCTCAAAATATGCTCATATGAGGACAAAAAATGGTTTCCCGCAAACACTGATTTTATCAACAAAACAGTGTTTACGGGAAACCATTTTTTGTCCTCATATGAGCATATTTTGAACTGCATAAAGGTTCTTTTGACAGAGGAAGGTCGATCGCAGGTCGCTCAGCTCATGATTCAAGTCGAAAAAATCGTTTTGTATTAGAAAAATACATCGGAATCTGCGGAATTTTTCTTCATTTTTTCCCCCTACTTTGGACGCTCATATTATTAGATATAAACATAATCTAACGAAATCATGAGCTGAGCGACCTGGGATCAACTTTCCTCTTTAGAACAAGCCCTCACACAGCTCGTAACATGCTTGTATAAAAACAAAAAATGGTTTCCCGTAAACATGGTTTTCACTTGTTTTTCTAGTAATATTCTAGTAATATGTTAGTCATATCCATGGGCCTGGTACCTCCTTAAGTACTCGGCCTAATTACAATTCTTGGTAAACTGCATTAATTTTTTCATTTTCGAGGTTGACGAACATTTAGGAAGCAATACAAATTTGTTAGAAATCGATATGAGAAAGTTGACTTTTGAGCTAAAAGACACCAACTTTTACGATCCGGACCACTGTGCGCCGTATCCCGTCGATCGACCGCGCTAGTGGCAGAGCACCACTGGCGGCGACTCGTGTTGCGCGATAATATTTTGCTTTCTGGCTCGGTAAAAATGTCGATATTCAAAACCTGACAGGGTGGTTTCTCAAGATAAAAGGCTGCTCCATCGCGTGGTGTAGTTCGATTTTCCGCTGGACCCTTACTTTTTCAGATAAATTAAAAAATATCATCAAAACACGGTGCAAAAGCGGTGCATCTCCGTCTTTAACACTTGTTTAAACAATCATAATGTATTACCATTGCACATCGCTGAATTCGGGAAAGTCTACGGAATCTTTTACTACAAAGAACAATACAATATCTTTTATAATAACATCACAATCTCTGTTCAAAGTCGAAAAATATGTTCTTTTTCAAACTCAAATTTCTCAAAAACTGTGCGTCCAGGAAAAGAACTAACAATAAGACCAGATTCGCAATTAGTGTGGAAAACTCTATAAAAATTGCATAGTGAGAATCGAAACAATTCTTGGCTGCTGGACCGTGTAATTCGGAGAGCAAAGGGTTAGAGCTTTAAATTTCACATGTGTTTATTTCGGAGTGTGCGAGAACCCGAAATATCGGGAACCCGATGGTCAGGATGAGTTGGGTCGGGTCCGGTTCCCGAGAGAATCGGGTTTCCAGAAAATTTCGAGAGTATGACATACGACATTCTTGAAACGAATTCGTAATGGACAATATTCTTTCAATGAAAAGAATTTTGCATGATCAATAAATATTTGTATTGTATTAAACATATATAAACAATAACATATGTGTCTAGAATCCCGATAAATTAGGGAAACCTTACTTTTGCGAGAATCCCGATAAATTCGAGAATCTCGAAATTTGACATATGACATTCTTGAAACGAATTCGTAATGGACAACATTCTTTCAATGAAAAGAATCTTGCATGATCAATAAATATTTGTATTGTATTAAACACATATAAATAATAACATATGTGTCTAGAAACATAAAAAAAAAGTTTCAATTTGTTGGATCGTATTATTTTTCAATTTTATTGCCAACAACTCCCTACTATTTCAACTCTTTTATTTGAAATTTATTTCAAAGGACAGTTCCTAGTCCGCTAATTGTTTTAGACAATTTTCCTTACTAATTATATTAAATATAGCTCTCACACTTCGTTGTAATTTATATTTGTGGAACTTATATTATTTTTAACTAAACAATAAGAGGTTAAATAAAGTTAGAACCAAATACATATATGTATAACACATATAAAAATATAAATATTAGTAGTATATATAAATATATATATGTAGTTGTACTTGTAACTGTAAATATAATGTAAATATATTAAATGTAGAGGGAACGGTGCTCCCTGTAACCCGAAAGGGAACAGGAATAAATACATACATATGTATAACACTTTTTTGTGACAGTTACATTCATATTTATAAAAATCATTTTACCTCAACTAGTTGCACAAAAGATGGCAGCGTGTAAAAAATAAAATTACATAATTAAAAAGATTTGGAATATGAACATAACTGAACGGACAATATTAAATATTAAACTGAATTGATCATCTTCTTACGTTTATGTCAACGTTTAGAAAATTGTTGATAATGATTAATAAAACTGAGATTTATTTATCAAATGTTTATACACTAGCCAATTTTGTGCTAAAAACATGTTACTACTCGATAGAATTTTGGGCAAGCGATTCAAAACTTTTAGTCCGAAGTGTACGCGTCGAAACATTCTGATTACATACTTTGGATATTGTCTGTAATCAACATGACGTGTCAGTTTACAAGGCCAAGTAATACTACGCATAGTTCGGTTCATTATTGCCATTTTAAACCTCATTAAGTCCCAGCCGTTACTTTGCATCCGTTATTACAATATTACTCCGAATCGTTTTGAACATGTTAATTTTTCAGATGGAACCCTTGGCAAAATCCACATTAACATGTATGATATTCATAACTAAGTCTATTATGGACGCATACAGCTGTTCGTACAGTTAAAAATAAACAGAAGTGATTTAATACTTTGGTAACGATCAAGCAATATAAACGCTGGATTGTACTGTTCATTAATGACTGCAATGCACTAAAACGAAGACCAATAAATTCCAACAAGACTTTATCGTATATCTATCGTAAGGAAATCGTTAACGAAATTTTTACCTCACTTATATTAACTTGCCGTGTTGATGTATGCGTAAAATCTTGTACTCAAATGTTATACCACTTCCCATAGGTCAATCTTGCTGAAAGGGTCTAGCAGACTAAGAATAGTGAATCGGCCCCCCCTGGATTTTTATTGAAATTGTGTGGAAAACATTGGTTTTAGGTTGAAAGATAACCCCCCAAAATTTCAAGTCGCTAACCCTTCATATAAGGATTATATGAGGGTAAATACCCTTAACTATATCATTTTTTCTCGGTTGTTAATTAAGACATTCAGATAAAAAAAATACGAAAATACTCGTACTTACGTCCTTCATATCATGTATTTTTTCCACAATTGTGATCATATTATTAAGGGAAGAAAAAAATTATTAAATTTTTTAGGGGTGGAAATTGCAAACAACCCTTCGAGTGACCACTTTCAAAAAATTCAATAACAATGTTCTGTTATCTATCTAATATATACAAAAGTTTCAAGATGGTCGGAGGGGTGGAACATAGTTAAATATTGAAAAACAAATGAAATTACGCCATTATAATGTAGGAATACTATTAGTGGAAGATTTTAGTAGTGATTATACGTATTTAGTATTGATTCTAAGATATTCAGGCTACGACTATCACTTATACTCAGTCGGTTCCTTTATTGGGTCTCCCACGATCGCTCAATAAATTATGTATACGTATTATGATTCCTAGAATTCTCATTTACACCTACATAATGTCTCTCGCGTTTAAAACGAAATAATTGATTAAGAAGGGACTTAATGTCCTGATAAGAATTACTAAATAGTGTCGTAAGAAACACGACACTATATATTGTACTATTATAATGGCGTAATTTCACCCCTTAATTCCACCCCTCCGACCATCTTGAAACTTTTGTTAGATAGATAACAGAACATTGTTATTGAATTTTTTGAAAGTGGTCACTCGAAGGGTTGTTTGCAATTTCCACTCCTAAAAAATTTAATAATTTTTTTTACCCTTAATAAAATGATCACAATTGTGGAAAAAATACATGATATGAAGGACGTAAGTACGAGTATTTTCGTATTCTTTTTATCTGAATGTCTTAATTAACAACCGAGAAAAAAATGATATAGTTAAGGGTATTTACCCTCATATAATCCTTATATGAAGGGTTAGTGACTTGAAATTTCGGGGGGTTATCTTTCAACCTAAAACCAATGTTTTCCACACAATTTCAATAAAAATCCAGGGGGGGGCGATTCACTATTTTTAGTCTGCTAGACCCTTTAGATTCAATTTTTCTATCTATTCCGATACTAATTTTATAACAGAAGAAATTTCGAACTAATTGATTAAAATTTTGAGGAAAAATATTGTTAATTATGTAAGTGGATTCGGTATTTCATGGGGAACCAGGAAAAAAAGGATTTTCTCGTTTTTAGTGAATTTTAATGTAAGCGTGTATTTTAAAATGTTCTTTCTTATTTATTAGTTCGAGTTACATTGCCACGTTGACATTAATATAATTTATATTACAATTTAAATTCAATCCTATATCTGTTATAAACACATCCAACTTGATTAATAGTTCAACAAGGCAGAGATCAGGAACCAAATGTAACAGTCATTCTAAAATTTTTTACGATAAAAGTCAACCATAAAAAGTTGATTATTATTGTAATTTAAGATAATCAACAGACACACACACACACACACACACACACACACACACACACACACACACACACACACACACACACACACGAAGTATGTATGAAGAACAAAATGGTTTTTAAAATTTCTATTTTTAAACCATTTGGTTACAAATAAGAGTTATTAATAGACTGCAGATATTTATGCAAAATGAAAAATGTTTGCATCGATTGTAGGACACAGGAGTCCAATCAAAATGATATGCTTTTTCTAATTATTCTATTTAATTATTCTATTAATTTATTATCTTAACCTTTTCCCCTACGATTTATTTTACGGTTTTAGTGATTTAATGAAAGATCTCCTTTGTAATTCGCATAATTTCCTAAAAAAGAAGAAACTTTATGTGTATTGTATGCTTTGTAATATCTCCAATAGCTGTACATTAACAAAACCAAAGTGCAATTTTATTTTCGTTTAAAGGAAATTAGTAGTAGAATTTATTAGACACTGCTCAGAATCTTTCCCACGAGTCAGACGCGATATTTTAGGGCAAGGGTTTAATACTTTTAACATGTCAGTGCTTTAAATTGTACGTACCTATTTTTGTCATGAATGCATAAAATCCGCAGTCTAGTTATTAGTGTGCAAAAATGTGGATCCTTCTTGATAACTATTATCGACGAGGAAAAACTATTTCGATTGCTCAAAGCAGTTATTGATGAGAGAAGTTGATTTCGATCACTCGTGATTCATAGTTATCAATGAAAGAAGTCGATTTCGATCACTCACAACAGCGTTATCAATAAGTAAAATTTATTGTGATAGCTGATAACAGTTATCGACGAGAGACGTTTATTTCGATCGTTTATAACAGTTATCAATGATCTAATCTTTCTCTTTTTTGCTCATAATAATTATATTATTGATAAGAAAATTCATTTCGGTTGGTTATTTAATTATCGAGTAGTCTACACCTTTTTAGATGAAGCAAGTCAGTAGCAATCATTGAGAAAGTTTCGTACAATGAGACGAATCAATAAACCATAAGAACAACACGAAGTCTGTTTGTTAACTGTCTTTGTTTACGCTCGAATCTGTTCAATTCGTATATGGACGAACAATTGTTTACACAAAAAAACTGACGGTTGTAACGGTTATATGAGTAATAAACGGTTGTATGAGTAATAAAATTTATGAAATAAATTATATTATTATATAATTGATTGTCTATTATTTGAAAGTTGTACTATTTAATGATAACTTTATGCAAAACAAATATTTTGCACCTGAATTGCAACAAACCGGAGCGACATTGAAATTTAATTCCTCTGGTAATTATGCCCAATAAGTTGAAAATAATATAACATTATTTTTAAATTCGCTTAATGTTTTAAATTACACCTACACATTTTCGTCATAAGTGCATAAAATCCTAATTGATCCTAATTGATTCTCTAATCCAAATTGATCATTGCTCGTATTCTTCTCTTCTCCTTAACGGAAAATTATTAGATTGTTACAAATGAAATAGCCATTTTGAATCTTTAATATAAACATCAATTTATATTAAATTTATATTAAACATTAATCGAAATAATTTCCATCGACAACAAAACACTTCTTCCATCGTGATACAAGTGCTTGAATGCCTTTCTGTTAGAAATCTAATAAACGTGAGGCAGTAAAGTTATCAAATGCAGTTTTTACAGCATGTTCTTCTTTGAATATTTTTCCATTCAAAAAGCCATCTATCTAGGTGCTTCAGGCGAATAAGGAAGGTGAGGGAACCTCACATTTTAACTCGGCTAACTTTTTAACTGTTTTTCGCAATATTTGGTCGAGCATTATCGTGAAGTAAAATTACACAACGTCTATTGACTAATGCCGACTGTTGAACACGCAGTTCTTCGTACATTATATCAATTTCCTGATAGTATTTCACAGTATTTACGGTTTCAACTTTTTTTAAATTGAATAATGTACAATACCCTTTGCTGGCCACCATACAGACACCCCAATATTTTATACCTCGTACAGATCTAAACGGTTTGCTGAACCATTTGCCGAACTGTTTGCCGAACCGTTTGCCAACCCGTTTGCCGAAACGTTTGCCGAAATGTTCGTCAAAATGCGCACATTCGTGTTCGTCGTCGTTCCCGGAGCTGATAGATCAACGGCAAACACGAATGCGCGCATTTTGACGAATATTTCGGCAAACGTTTCGGCAAACGGTTCGGCAAATGGTTCGGCAAACGTATAGGCAAACAAACATTCAAGTCATGTAGTCTCGAATCTGATTGAACATTTCATTTATAAACTTTAATTCACTGAATAAACTACCAAAAATCTCTGTTTTTCTTTGTGTAGTATATGCCGCTGCAGTTTCCATAGTTGTTCGCAAGAAATTCTGAAAATAGCACAAATCCGTTCCGGTTGCTGTTAGCCGATGCGCGGCGTTCGGCGCAACGAAATGTTTGGCGAAATGCGCGGTTCGTCAAACGGTTCGGCAAACGGTTCGGGGTCATTCCATGCCAACTCGATCACTTTTTGCAGGCACCAGCGTTGATTTTGTTCTAATTAAAATATGTTGTAGTCCATGTGAAATTATGAGGGGTTTAAGTCATCATTTTGCCGGTTTCGAATTTTTTTAGAAATGGCAGGCCTTGAAAGTTTTCAAGTTTTACCCATTTTGGCGAAAACGGGCCTCGTTTACGAATTTTTCTCTCAGGAACAATTTGTCCGATTGAGCTACATTTTTTTTTGTTTTATTCGGAAAGGACTGGGCTATTACGAAATAATTTTTTCAACCTCGAAAGTCAACTTTATAACGTCGAAAAATTTAAACAAATTCTTTTTTTACGTTTTTTTCGATGAGGGGCCAGAGTGATTTAAATTTTGCAAAAAATATGGTTATATTCCTTGCAGTTTCCCCTTTAAAATGAGCCCTTGAAAAAGATGGAGCCATAAAAATTGGCGTCACAATGAGCTGGTAAAGTACGCCGTGTACCTCCGTTTCAGGTAGAGGCGAATCTTTTATTATTTTTTCTACGATTCCATGATTGAAACAATTGGCTTGTGATAGCTAAAATATGATATACACCCTCTGTCCCAAAAATAACCGGATTGCGATAAAAAAAAACAAAAATAGTTAAAAAATCTTGACAAAAAACAGATAGGCACAAAAAAATTATATGTTTATTTGCAAGAAATTCAAGGTGACTTTGAAAGAACAAATAAAAGAGTTGACGATATATTTTTTTATAATCGCGTTAAAGCTCACTTGAAACCATGTAAAAGTTGATAAAAACATTTTCGATCGGACTGCTAATAACAGAGTAATTAATCTCTCCTGATCACGAATCGTGATTCAACCTGTATGTTACCGCTGCCCGGTCTTAGTTTTTTAACACTGTTAATTATTTTTATTAAACACATACAAGAATTTTAAAAATACAGTAACATAATTAAATTTCAGAAATTCTTTTGTGCTTTAGTAATTTTTCTCGATATTCTCATATATTTTCGTTGAGCAGTGTAGTGTGAAACAAATAAATAAATTTTGTGACATATGGACAAATGTTAGGAATAAACAATCTGAAGATGAAGTCAATGTTTTCAAACATGTTCACTGTTTTCGTTTGTCTATTACAGAAAAAGGCGAATTTCGTTTAGGATTCGTAAATATGATTGAATGAGGCAAGTCTATAAATTTTTCAATGTAAATGAAGTTCAAATGTTTATTTTACCGTGTTTCGGATTGCGGCAATTAAACTTGAAACGTGGAAACCAAACTCGGAAAGTACGATGTTGAAATCCCAAACGTCGAAGTCACTGATAGGATTATCGTATACACGCGACACGTCCGCGCAAACTATACATATATGTGTATACATATGTAAACCTACATAGAAAAGTATCGCACGCCGAGAGATAAAGCGTTCCCAACAGTGCGCGGTGCACCGAGCACGCTGTCGTGAACTTTAATGCGTTTCTGAACTGGTTTCAATCATTTTTCATAGACTGAAAACTCATATACCTTTCTACTTTTACGATTTTCGACACACATGTTATTGTATAATTGCATCAATAATCCAACTTTCAATTTAAATAAAAAGTGTTAAAGGAAATTGATGTACAATAAGTGTACAAAATATTCGTTCACCTTTCACAAACTAATAACTTTTTTATAATTCTGCCAAACGACCTGATTTTTTGTAATCAATTAGAAGCGTTGATTTACGAAATGATATACAGATTTTCCAGAAATTATAATTTACAGGGTAACATGCAAAAATAAAAAAGGCATTTGTTCAAACTTTTTTATTTGGGCCCTTAATGAAAATTTAAAATGTGCGTTTTGTAGATATGTATTAGTTATACCGATACTGACAATTTCATCGAAATCGATTGACGCAGGAAAAAACGACACGCATCGAAAGATGTAAGAATCTGTGGATTTTTGAAAAACTATGATTTTCACAGCATTTAACCACTTGTAGCTCTTGGGTATGTTCATCGATGTTGATAAAATTTTCAGCATATTCATAACTAACATAGATCTACAAAACATATATTTTAAATTTTCGTTGAGGTCCAAATAAAAAAGTTTTAAAAACTGCTTAAGATATGCTCTTTTTATTTTTGCATGCAACCTTGTAAAATGTAATTTTTGGAAAATCTTTTTTACAGATTATTTAGTAAACCAATGCTTCTAATTGCTTACAAAACATCAGGTCGTTGGGTACAATTACGAAAAGTTATATCTGTTCTAAAGTGCGTTTAAATACTTTCGTGGCTCACTGTAGTGGTACAGGCCATTTAATTTTCTTATTTTGTGTGAAAAAGTACATTTAGCTAAGTATCTCTCCATTATGTCGATTTACAATATAGATAGAGAAGTTTTAATTTACAGTTAATAACTATTTAATAAAAATATCAACTGTTTAGTAAAAATATTTTTTTAATGTCCTACTAAATAATAAGACTTAACTCCAATCTGAATAAAGACGTAATTGTTTTATGTTTTAATGTTTCAGGTTTCAATGAATTAACAAAAGTAGCTATCACGTTTGATTTTTTGCTGGGGAAAATAAAGTAAAGTAATCTTATCTACTGACAGTTCCACTGCGGAATGCTCTCTTTTCGTTACCTGTTCACTTTTCTCCATGTAAGGCAACGTCTGTTCATCCATTATGGTTGCCTTCAAGTAAAAATTACTTCTTATAGAATACAAGATATAATTCATAAAAAAAAACATGTGCGTGGAAACCACGCGCGGCAGAAGTGAAACTTATTGCTTATTAGACATAATAATTTATCTGTACGTATACTTCAAAAGTAGACTGCGGAATTATATGCAAAATAAAAAATGTTTGCATTGATTACGGGACACAGGAGCGAAATAAAAATTGTATTCTTCTTTTAATTATCCTATTAAGCTGAAACTTATGCATTAATGTCCTTAAATATTTTTAATATGACCACTGTTTTAAATTGTATGTACCCATTTTTGTCATAAATGCATAAAATCTGCAGTCTATTAATAAGCAATAAGTTCACTTCTGCCGCGCATGGTTTCCATGCACACGTTTTTTTTGTCATTATTATTTGTTATTTGTTTATGTAAATAACACGTGTTTGTTATAAATAAACTATGACGCACTATGGAAGAGGTATGTATATAAATATAAATTACAAAAAAATTAGATGTAAAAAAGATTAGAAAAAAAGATTAAAATTACATGGTTATGTTACAACAGCACATGCAACTACGTTTGTATTAATTAAAATAATAAAATAATTAAATCTATTACAGAGATATACGTCTTTCCAAACATACTATGTGCGGAAGAAAATAAATAAAATGTATAAATAAAAGAAGAGGTATGTATATAAATTACAAAATTACATTTAAAAATCTAAGATCAAAAAATCAAAATGAAAATACATATACAGGGATATACAAACGTAACTAATGAAAACTTATTTCTTACAAAATAAATCAAGTTACAACAGATGTTTGAACTGCGATCCATTTTTCTATGATACAGAGCTCCACTCTTTGTGCGAAACTCTTAATTGTTGCCGTAAGTAGAGTGTCTTGGTTCATGTATACTACCGTCGTTTCCCATATTATGTTCGTATTTATCACGTACACTTCAGAATCATACGTTCAGGAACGTATGGTCCAATTCATTGTCCTCTGTGTTTTCCGGATCTGTCTCTGTTGTATTTTTATTTTTGGAGACCTGTTCAATCCGTTGTACACGACACAACACTCAATAATTTTCAAGAACTTTGGAATCACATAACAAATGCTCTAATTATGGCTCTGTATCGTAGGAAAATGGATCGCAGTTCAAACATCTGTTGTAACTTGATTTATTTTGTAAGAAATAAGTTTTTATTAGAGTTACGTTTGCACATCTCTGTATATGTATTCATTTTGACTTTTTGATTTTAGATTTCCTAATGTAATTTTGTAATTTATGTGCATACCTCTTCTTTTACTGATATATTTTTATTATTTTATTTATTCTCTTCCACACACGATAGTTTTCGAAAGACGTATATCTCCAATATATTTCTGTAATAGATTTAATTATTAAGTAGTTGCACGTGCTGTCATAACATAACCATGTAATTCTAATCTTTTTTAAATGTAATTTTGTAATTTATATACATACCTCTTCTTTTACTTATATATATTTATTTATTCTGTTCCACACACGGCAGTTTTGGAAATAAACATTAATAAAACAAAAATAAGATAAATAGAAACGAACTGTGACACGCTATAAAAATGTCGGTAAACCTTCTGCTTTCGTGCTTTCTCTCTCTCTCCCAAACCGCACGAGAGTCTGCGCACTATTCACTTCGAACTCACATTTTGGTTTCATCTTCGATCGGATTTATTACGGTCTGAATTTGTTTTTGTCATTATTTGTTATTATTATTTGTTTATGTAAATAACACGTGTTGGTTAAAAACAAACTGTAACGCACTATAAAAATGATGGTAAGGCTTCTGCTTTCGTGCTCTCTCTCTCTCTCTCCTAAACCATACGAGAGAAGAAGTTTCACTTCAAAAAACAACAGTATACAGTAGATACAGAATTTGTTTCGGTGGATTTTAAAAATTCATGTACTGTTTACTTGAAATATAACTTCAACAATCAGTATATTCGTCACTACTTATTAATAAATTTAATAATCCCGTTTTATACAAGAAATGACCAATTTTTTCTCGATAACCATTGCGATTTCGTCTCTTTGAAGTGATCAGAACCTTTCTCTGCTATATGTAATATTCTAATATCTGTATTAGCTAAGTAAAGCTGAAACTAGACAGCGGATGTTTATGCATTTATGGCTTATGGAAATTTTCAAAAAATGCTAGAATATAAAATTCGATAGAATTCAGTACTTATGTTTATTTGTTTTGCATCTACAAAAAGTGATCCCATTAATAAATAGGATTTTATTTAATTGCGCTCTCTTCAAATTTGTCTATCAAAACATCCATAGTCTAGTGAAACAAATAAGATGTAAACCGCTCCTGCTACTTCGACAGTACTTTTCTTTAATTGAAAAACGAAATGACTGCATATACAATATTTGATATGATGCTTACCAGATACCACTATATTTACTTAATTTTTATTAGATCATGTTATCGGCTTTGTCACGTTATACAGTTCTACGTGAGCATTAAAATGGATTCGATAAAACGGCACTGAATTAATTGATTAATTTAGATTCTCTCTACAGCTGAGAAAGAATAAATTACCAAGCGTAGTGCTTCTCTTGATCTCGACAAAAGTGATCTCGATGAAAAACATATACTGTAAAGTCTTGATCTGAGCTGGATCAGTCAAGCAGTATAAAGTGTAATCGGTGTGAACCGATTATCACTGTCCAAAAAATTTCAACTTCTTTTATGTTTCCCAATTACTGTTGGGTGATTCTGATAGAGTTTTTCGCGCTGATTCCGAATCTGTCCTTACTTTTTCTCCTACACGCACAGTTTTAGAGAAATATAACTTTGAAAGAAAACGTATTTTTAAAATTAAATAGCAGTTTTCTGCAGTTTTTAGCAATTTGCAGCAAAATATTCTATAAATTTTCCCGATTACAGTAATATCCAATATTAATACATTAGGAATGTATAAACACGTTTAAACAATCATTAAAGACACCACTTTTAAACCAATCTTTGAGGATATTTTTCAATTTATATCAAAAGGTAAGGGTCCAGCGGAAAATCGAAATGTACCATAGCATAAAGCAGACTTTCACCTTGAGAAACCACCCTTTCATGTTTCCAACGTCTACGTATTTTTTTCGAACCAGAAAGCAAAACAACTTCCCCCGACATGAATTTCCGCCAGTGGTGCTCACCACTGGAACGGGCGTTTTTCGCGCCGTAACCCGTGGAACGTCCATTCTAGTGGTGAGCGTCACTGGTGGCAACTCATGTCGGGCGAAAATATTTTGCTTCCTGGTACGAAAAAAAGCACGTAGACGTTGGAAACTTGAAAGGGTGGTTTCTCAAGATAAAAGTCTGCTCTGTCGCGTTGTATAAGATCAAGTGGAGTAAGTACGGACTAGGTTTTGTTTAGTTCGATTTTAAATCTGTGTATTTTCAGTCTGGTGTGTAAACGCTTAACGCTGTCGGTATCAAACGCTTTGCACAGTTTTTTTTTATTAAGCTTTGAAACCCCACATGGGATTATTAGCAGCATGCACTTGGTTGTGCAAGCTAACATTACAAAAATGACTTACAAACTAGGAGGGATGCATCGCAAAGAACATTTTCAAGTATAATATCAACACTACAGATATAAACAGTGAGATTTCAGAAATCCATGTACAGTGGCTCACGAAAGTATTCGAACGCTTACCTTTACAAATTTTAATGAATAAAATAAGATGTACTAAACTAATCTGTATAGAACAATTTGGTATTTATAGTGAGGGGGAAGTCTCAAGATTATATGAATAAAATTTGAAAAGAATTCAACAACGTTGACAAAAGTTATGATATATTTATTCGAAACACGCATAATAAGTGACTCACAAAAGTATTCGAACGCTACATGTATTATTACATTATTCAATGTTAATATTTTGTTGGACCACCTTTAGCAGTAACGATGTGTCTCAATCGACGTTCCATACTATAAACTAATGATTTCGTAACAGTACAATCAATGAAATTCCATACTTCTATGATGTTTTGTTTCAATACCTCCTTTGAAGTTATTTCATATTTATTTAATCTTTTTCTGATTTCAGCCCATAAATTTTCAATTGGATTCAAGTCTGGACTTTGCGGTGAAGTAGTTAACATGTATGTGGTGTGTTATATATGATCAATTGTTTCACAGGTCGACTACAGAAATTAACTGAGAGAGAACAGAAAGTTATCATTCGCGAAATAAAAAAAAAATCCTACTTTATCCGCTCCTAAACTCACAAATATGGTAGCTGATATGTTTCACAAAGAAGTTCATCCCGAATTATGTCGACGAATCTTATGAAATAATGATTTTCATGGCAGAGTACCATGAAAGAATCCGTATATTAATGCGGTAAATCGAAAAAAGACTGGTTTTTGCAAAAGCATATTTCAATAAAGATAATTTTTTCTGGGATTAAGTCATCTTTTCGGATGAGTTTAAATTTAACATCTTTGGCTCAGGTGTTCAAATTTATTTCTGGAGAAAACCAAATACGGAATTGGAAATTAAAAATTTACACCAAACAGTGAAACACGGAGGTGGATCGGTTATGGTGTGGGGGTGTATGGCAGCAAGTGGCACCGGAAAGGTATTCATTGTTGGAATACTCGATAAATATAAGTATTTAAATATTTTAAGGAACAACGTTAAAGAAAGTGCCCGTAAATTAAAATTATTAGAAGACTTCCACTTCTAACAAGATAACGATCCCAAGCATAATGCAGGAATTGTGAAACAATGGATCATGTATAACACACCACATACATGTTAACTACTCCACCGCAAAGTCCAGACATAAATCCAATTGAAAATTTGTGGGCTGAAACCGGAAAAAGATTAAATAAATATGAAATAACTTCAAAGGAGGTATTGAAACAAAAAATCATAGAAGTATGGAATTTCATTCAGTGTACTTTTACGAAATCATTAGTTTATAGTATGGAACGTCGATTGAGACACATCGTTACTGCTAAAGGTGGTCCAACAAAATATTAACATTGAATAATGTAATAATACATGTAGCGTTCGAATACTTTTGTGAGTCACTTATTATGCGTGTTTCGAATAAATATATCATAACTTTTGTCAACGTTGTTGAATTCTTTTCAAATTTTATTCATATAATCTTGAGACTTCCCCCTCACTATAAATACCAAATTGTTCTATACAGATTAGTTTAGTACATCTTATTTTATTCATTAAAATTTGTAAAGGTAAGCGTTCGAATACTTTCGTGAGCCACTGTATGTATATAGAATAGGGGACAAAGAGAGGGTCCACGCAAAAAGGAATTTATGGTATAGGGTGGAAAATAGCCCTTGTTACAAAGTTTGCGGGTCAAAGTATCTCTATTATTTTCATAGATCGGACATTACCATAACACATGATCAGGGTCCTGTACCAGACAACCACATGGACAGCTTGTGTCAGTAGCAAGTTCAATCTTAAAAAGGGAGGCCCTCAGGCTTTGCACAGTTTTTTTTTATTATGCTATGAAACCCCACATGGGATTATTAGTAACATGTACATATATGACAACTTATAAACTAGAATAAGTAACATAATTAACAATTCTAGTACAACACTATAGATACAAACAGTGAGATTTGAGAAAACTGTGAATAAGAAATAGAGGACAAAGAGAAGGTCCACACAAAAAAGCATCTATTGTATAAGGTGGATAGTAACCTTCGCTGCATAGTTTGTGAATCAGCGCCTCTCTATTGTTATCATAGATTGGGCACTGCCATAATATATGATTATGATCCTGTATCAAACAACCACATGGACAATTTGTGTTATCTGCAAGTTTCATTTTAAAAAGGGAGGCCTTCTTAGGTGAAAAAACCAAGGTTTAGACCCAAAGTGATAAAAGGAACTGAAAAATTGTTTGCCCTTAAACCCTGCTTCTTCAAGAATATAATTGTATGTTAACATTCTAGCTTGTTTTTTAAAAATATGTAAATAGTCAGAGTAGGGAACTAGGATGTTGGGAGAAATAGATAATGAAGATGCTTCTTTAGCTAATGCGTCAACTTTTTCATTATGTGTGATTCCAATGTGCGAAGGGATTCAAAAAAGAAATAGTTTCTTGGATTCTGTAAAGGCTTTGCACATATTATTAGTGGTGAATTAATATTACGTAGGATTCCAAGTTTTCTTGAAAAGTTTCAAGTTGAAAGATGCTTTCAAATCTTGTTTAAAGTATGTACTACAGGCCAAGGAAAGAATTATTAACAAGCCTGCTACAGAATGCTTTTTATTGCATTAAATTATATTGTTTAGTTTTGTAGTTATCCATTTTTAAACAAACAAGTACTTTCGGGTTGTTCGGAAAGTCTTCGCCGATTTTTGGAGTAAATTGAAAACGAAAAAAATGAACTGTGTATTATGCACTTACCCTATCGTCAAAGTCTGTACTTGCCCCATGTAATAATATTTATGGGGCACGAGCGGACTAGTGTTTTCTGAATAAATTTTAAAAATTCAATGAAAACTGTTTATTTAATTTAAACTTACATCAATATTTATTGTACTTACCTGAAATAACAACACAGAATATACAGGGTGTTCGACTACAGGGGGGGAAAATTTAAGGGTTGGTTCTTAACGATGATATAAGATGAAAATGAAGAATAAAAAATTGCGATTTCGGCTTCGTTATTTAGCTATTAACAACGCGGCAGTCACGTATCAAATGACAGATGCATGCATAACTTGGTTCTCATTTGGGGCCCCAGCGAGGTGAAAATGTTTAACAAATCGTTGGACAACATTGAACTCTTTGACGTGCATAACGTACACTTTTGTTAGACGAGTTGTTGATTTTTAATTGTTAACAATTAAATAACGAAGCCGAAATCGCAATATTTTTATTCTTCATTTTCGTCTTATATTATCGTTAAGAACCACCCCTTAAATTTTCTCCCACCTGTAGTCGAACACCCTGTATAATTAACTTATAAACTATTCCACCTTCAGGGTAATCTCAAAGTTGTACATGTTCTTCTCACGCGACTGTTTAGCACTGGTTGATTTATGCGAGGAAAACACCTGTATTTTTAGGCGATATCCATGTCGAATATTTCATACTAATTTATAGTATATTAATAAATACAAGCTAGACAAAAATCACTCATATCATAATAAAAATAATCAATTTATGCACTTGACCCGCTTACGCACTTACTCTACTCCACCTTGGTTTGATCTTCCGCTGGATCCTTATCTTTTGATATAGATTGAAAAATATCCTCAAAAATGGGTGCAAAACTGGTGTTTCTCCGTCGTTAATGATTGTTTAAACATGTTTAAAATGGATTCGGGAAAGTCTACAGAATCTTTTTCTGTAAACAACGATTCAATATCCTTTATAACTAGCTGGTTATTGTTGCTCGCTCGCTTCGCGAGCTTCGCAGGTGGCGGTATTGTAGCTCGCTTTGCGATTTCGCGAGAGGGTTAGTGGTACGGATGTTATTTTGTGTGTGACTCTCCACGAGCCACACAAAGAACTTCCCGATTCGTTAGTTGCAGTATATTATTATCATTATTTAGTGTACGTTTTAAGAAGATTATACGTCCTCAGGGAAGTTCAATAGTTTTCTACTTATCAAAATGTTTTCTGTATGGCGTCGCATTAAACCAACATCGTATGTTCGTTGCTCGCATGCTCCATTAACCATTTTTTCATATTAACTTTCAATTTCATCTCAGTTAATAATTCGTATTGAACTGCTTGTTTTTTTAATGGATTGTAATATAAATGTTTTTGTACTTTCATCGATATTCTTTGAAAATGTATTCTCAGCAGTAGCGATGAATAACTCACTCTTGCATTGGGATAATTTTCGATTATTCTAAGCGGTAACATTAGCATTAGTTGCATAATTAAAAAAGGAAAATAAAAAAAAATTTTTTTTTAAATAAATTTGTTTAAATTATAAAAAAAATATATGTAATTATTATGTTTGTTTCTTCGGTGGAAAATTTCCGTCCTCTCGTATAATTTGCATTGTTGAATGAACTTCTTTCGAAAAAAACTAAAAAACTACTTGACCAATATGGACCAAAATCTAATCAGCGTTATCCTATCTAAGTTACAGCGGGGCACATCGATTGCATCATTCATCATTATGATCGCATCGTTACTTTTTCAGAAAACGTTAACGAAAAATTTGATACCATAGAAACGGACATACGCGCACGCACACACACACACACACACACACACACACACACACACACACACACACACACACACCATTTTGATAAAAATAGTCTAAAATGACTCCAAAGACCATGAAACGTGAAGATCTGCTAAAAAATCGATTCTCGATTTTCGGGGTAAAAAAACATTAATAGCTGTATGCCCCACTAGCAATACGTACCACTAACCCTCTCGCAAGAGCAGTTCTACCCGCGAGCTCGTGAAGCGAGCGAGCAACAATAACCAGCTAGTTTTTATTTTGCTATTCGTACGTTTTAAGAAGATTATATGTTCTCAGGGAAAGTGATTATAACACTGTATTGGGCATATAGAGTATGCCCAACCACATGACGTATGTAGTCTTTTGAATTTAAAAAAAAAAAAAATTTAAAAAAAAAACTAAAAAACTACTTGACCAAACTTGACCAAAATCTTATCAGCTCTAAGTTGCAGCGGGGCACTTCCAATGCATCATTCATTATTCTGATCGCGTTATTACTTTTTCTGAAAACGTTAACGAAAAATTTGATACCATAGAAACGGACATACGCACACACACACACACACACACACACACACACACACATACCGACATTTTGATAAAAATAGTCTAAAATGAATCCAATGACCATGATACGTGAAGATCTGTTAAAAATTCGATTTTCGATTTTCGGGGTAATTACCATAACTTCCCTATGAATCGGGAAGTTAATAACATCACAATATTTGTCTTGTTTCACACACAAATTTCTCAAGTACATATGTACTGTGCGTCTAGGAGAAAAATGTTGGGCGGATTCGGAATCAGCGCGCAAAACTTCATAAGAACAACATGGTGAGAATCGAATCATTTTCGCCGGTTGGACAGTGTTATGTGCGTAACTGTAATACATAAAAGGTTGGTCACCCCTGGGCTAGAGATAGTTCTGAGAGATGAGGTTCAGTGGGTATCGCCGGTCTTCTTCTGACCAGTAGAGTCTCACACTACTCGGGTGACCGTCATCTTTAGGCCGGGTGTGCGTAAATGCATTCCTCCTTCCCCTTAACAAAAAAAGAAAGCTCTATGTCGGAGCTCGCTTCCGAGGATCCGACTTTACAGTGAACCACAGTAATACACAAAGTTCCGATTCCTGTTCAAGGGGTGGTTCTTGAAGCGAACAGGAATCGCAACCTAGACTTGCTTTTCTGATTGACTGCTGGGTCTACTACTCCGATCGCGCCGAGCGAGACTACAATAGAGCAACGGTGTCAGCAACGGCTACCCTCAGCGTGCGGCCGCAGCGTGTGGCCGTCGCCGACACAGTTTAAAGGCCCACGTGTTCTCACAATGTAATGCCAATTTAAAATGCTCTGTTTTTCATTATTTTTTTATGAGACTTTCACTGACTTGTTTCTGGTATTATTCTGATGAAAACAAGACCAAACACGATATAATTTGGCCCATATTTATTCTACATGTGAGAAGCATAATTTATAATTCATCATACATTCAACATATGAGATAGCATATGTAAATAAACAACGGAGGAATGCAACTCTTTCTGTCCTATACAAAACTTTCACAGTCGATTAAACCAATAAATACAATTGAAATTATATCGTGTTTGGTCTTGTTTTAATTAAAAAAATGCCAGAAATACGTTTTTAAAAGTCCCATAAAAAATAATAAAAATTAAGATGTTTGAACATTCGATTCGTTGTGTCAATGTAATGGTGTTCACAACGATATACCCGGGCCGAGAACAATACAGTAATGTCGCGATAGTTGCCGCAAGAGCTGTACACGATGGTTGCCGCAGTGCCTACAAGTCAATTTTCTACTCAATATTCATTATTTTTTAATAAGACTTTACTCATGAGTAAACAATACAATTTTTCTCATTAAAAAATAATGAATATTGAGTAGAAAATTGACTAGTATGTAGGCACTACGGCAACTTTCGCGTACAGCCCTCCGACAACTTTCAAGACATTACCGATGGGCCAAATTATACCGTGTTTGGTCTTGTTATAATCAGAAAAATGCCAGTAAAATCTTATAAAAAAAAATGGAGAATAAAGCATTTTTAATTGGCATTACATTGTGAGAACACGCGGCCCGGGCCTTTGAACTGTGCCGGCGACGGCGACACGCTCGGCCACGCGATCATTCTGTCCTTCTCTACGTTCGGCTTTCGATTGATGTCTCGGCGCGGTAGACTGTAGAGGCCAGTCATAAATCAAAAGACGAAAAGTTGTCTTGGAAGTTGTCGCCCCAGAGAACAGCTCCTGCGGCAACGACCGCGACATTACTGTAGTCGCCGCCCTGCGGCGCGGGACAGCGTTGACAGGCAGTGGAGTGAGTAGGCCTGAACAAGAATCGGGACCTCCCAAACTGAACAGGAATCGGAACTTTGCTGTATACGGACACTTCTAAAAGGACCATAACATTTTTGATATCAGATCTTGCGACTTGGATATTTTTTGAGAAGTTAGAGTAAGAAAGCTTACTACAAGCCGTGAAAGAAAAATTTTGAAAAAATTACAATTGGTAGGAATTACAGAGAAAATACTAGATGTTGTTATTTACAACTTTTTTATGGGGTCTTATATTGAAAATTTAAAAAGTGCACTTTGCAGATCGGTGTCACTTGTACATATTCTGAACATTTCATTAAAATCGTTCAACGTTGTAATAAGCTACATACTTTTAAAGATTGTCAAAATTGCAGTTTTTCACGATTTTCAGCCTGTAACTGTAACTGCGATAAGTCCAAGGATCTTTGCATCCTGCAATGCCCGTATTTTCCCCATTTACCGATTTCGATGAAATTTTCAGAATATGTATAATCGACACAGGAAATTTTGTTCACAAAATGTAGTTCCTAAATTTTCAATATTGGTCTACATAAGAAAGTCGTAAACAACAGTTTTTATTCTATTCTTTGTAATTCTGCCCAATAGCAATTTTTTCAAAATTCCTGTTTCATGTCAAGTAGTAAATTAATTGTTCCGACTTTTCAAAAAACCCAAGTTGAATGATCTGATATTAAAAATTCCGTTTAAAACTGTCCGAATATATTAGGCGTTCGCTGTATATCAAGCCCTAGTAGCACAAAAATATTGTATAAATATTTTTTTCAAATATTGAAAAAATATTTTTTAAGCCACATTTTTTAATATGAGTAAAATATTGGATCTGAATATTGTATACATATACAAGAAATATTAATTGAATATTTAAAAAATATAAGCTAAATATTCAGAGAATATAAATTACATATTTAAAAAATATAAGCTAAATATTCAGAGAATATAAACGAGATATTTAAAAAATGTAAAGTAAATATTCAGGAGATATAAACTTGATATTTAAAAAATATAAAGTAAATGTTAAAAAAATGTGAATCCAATATTTTAAAAATATATATTGAATATTTAAGTAACATTCAATAAAATCTTCAAATAATAATATAATAATAATTCAGATAATGTTTATCATATTATGAAATATATTTCTTCTCATTATAAAAGGAATTGTTCGGGAACCCGGGACGATTTGAGGTTGGGGAGTGGACTGTATGGATGGATGTATGTAGGATCGGGTTTGAACACCGGAGGAAGTTCGGAAAGGGAAATCGTGGGGAAAGTGTGAGCGAGGTGAGGTCGGAAAGAGAATAATAATCAAGAAAGGAGTATTGAGCCGGCAAAGAACTATATTTATTTTGCACAATCGCGTAAACGAAATTGGATGCACGTGTAACGTATATATACTGTCTACACTTGCGTACAAAGAAAAAGGGCGCGATTGCGTAACGTGTCTCTCAGCTGAGCGTTCGAACGAATCTAACGGTTAGGTGCTGAGCGCGATTAGCGGCGGTTCTCGGTAATCACGTGATTACGCATCGCGAGCGCGTTACCGGGAATTGCCAAAAACGACGGATTTAAAGACGGATTCTCAGGAGCGTATATCCTGGGACCGTCATACGCTGGGGGGCCACCCAGGGCTGTATCGCTCGAACTCGACAGCTTAAACTAATTAAATAGGGACGCCTAGTCCTAAACAGGAATCTTTATGTAATGTTAGAAATAGAATATTCTTTTTTAATATGTAGGAAATTTTCATGTTTATCATGGAAAAGTATATGTTGTAAAATATGATGCGAAGTATAATGTTTACTTTTAATTTAATTTGAATTCGCGTGTGTCACTTAATCGACATACATTTATATTATAAGAACATTAATGCGACATAGTTGTTGCACGAAAAATAATCGTGTGACTCTTACGTAAAGTAAAAACTTTACTTCCAATATTCAATGATGATTTATTTTATATTTGCAACCAATACTTAATTTGTAATATGAAAGGTGTGTATGTCTTCCAGCATATTCCGGAATACATAATAATATTTTTCCATGATAAACATAAAATATTTCCTGTACATTAAAAAAGAAATATATTCTCTTTCTAATATTACATAAAAATTCATTTTATAATAAGAAAAAATATTGTTGTATATTAGAAAAAAATTTTCTATTTCCAATATTAAATAAAGATTCATTTTATAATGAGAAAAAAATATTTTTCTCGTAATATGAAATATAGATTCTTTTAATATTAAGAAAAAAACATTTTTTCATGATATGAAATAAATATATCCTGAATATTACGAAAAAAATATTTTTTTCATAAAATGAAATAAATATTTCCTGAATATTACGAAAAAAATATTTTTCTCATAATATGAAATAAATATTTCCTGAATATTACGAAAAAAATATTTTTTTCATAATATGAAATAAATATTTCCTGAATATTCAAAGAAAATATGTTTTTCGTAATATGAAATAAATATTGTATGTATATTTGAATATTAAAAAAAGGTTGAATCTTTTTTTAATATTATATGAATATGTATACAATATTTTGTGCTACTAGGGTAGTCACCATTTTCCCAGTAGCACAAAAATATTGGGTAAATGTTTTTTTCAAATATTGAAAAAATATTTTTTAAGCCACACTTTTTCATATGAGAAAAATATTATATCTGAATATTTTATACATATTCAAGAAATGTAAATTCAATGTTCAGAAAATATAAGCTAAATATTCAGAGAATATAAATTACATATTTAAAAAACATAAAGTAAATATTTAAAAAACGTGAAACTCATATTTAGATAACGTTCAATTAAATCTTCAAATTTAAGAAAAAGTTATAACAAAAATTAAAAACTATAATATAATAACACTACTTTCTGTGCACTGCTCGAGGGAATATTTATCTTCGTCTTCGAAAGGAGTTTATTGAAAATACAGAATTTTTTTATGCAGTTAGAAAGATTAATGGTTCGGGGAATGCTACATTCGTAGGCCCATAGATTTTTTTTGTGCAACTGTGCATGTGCAATTAACAATTGCATCATTTCTTTAAGTAGAAATGCATATTTTTTGTTGTACTAATCGATTTCACTGTTTATTCTGTGTAAAAAATGATTACCATAGCAAAAAATTATTAAATTATCTTGTTTTCAAGATACTTTAAAATTTCTATTTCTAATATTACATAAAGATTTATTTTATGAGAAAGAATATTTTTTTCATGGTATGAAATAGAAATATTATTTGTATATTAGGAAAAACTATTCTATTTTTAATATTAAATAGAGATTCGTTTTATGATGAGAAGAAATATTTTTTTCATAATATGAAATAAATATTATATGTATATTAGGAAAGAATATTCTATTTCTAACATGAAATATAGATTCATTTAATATTTAGAAAAAGATATTTTTCTCGTAACATGAAATAGATATTTCCTCCATATTTATAAAATAATATTCGTTACTTAATATAAAATAAATATTGTATGAATATTTGAATATTAAAAAAAGATTGAATCTCTTTTTAATATTATATGAATGTGTATACAATGTTTTGTGCTACTAGAAGTGCAGAAGAAAGATGGTTATCTTCATCTGGATGCCCTGGCTAAGCTGTTTAATATTTGTTCTCTGTTCTTCTCTTAAAATGAAGAGCATTCCTTTACGATAAGAATTTACACTGACAATTAAAAATTATTTTGAATAATATATTTAAAAAATAATGCACAGTGTAGGCACAGAAGTTGTCAAAATTCCTCATCTTTGATAAGGAATATCTTTTGAGTTCCAAATAGTACCGCATTATTACAAATTGTACTATTTTCAGTACACTTGTCTCTATATAGTTATGCACGATTTACTTCCCACATCGTCCCTCCACGCAAGTTATTAACGATTAAAGTGTATCCACCGCTGCATCGAGCTCGAGCAAATCAACCAATAAAGTAAGTAAAATGTTAATAAAAATAATTAAACAAACACTAAACATATTAAATTATCTATCATTCACAAGTTATTTTTTTATGTGTATCGGTAAACATTTTATCCCTATAACTTTTACGATTCAAAAGTTATGACAAAATGTCACTGAATTTCTTGATCCGGACCGCGGAAAGGATTTTAATTGTTATAAATGATTAGAAAAAATAGTTTGTAAACTTATATTTAAACAATCTTATTTTTAATGAAAAAAGTATCAATGGAAATTAATTAAAAAATATTGTTTAACAAATGCAAAAAATATTTAATTACCTATAGTTGAAAATTACTATTTTTTAAACATTTTTAGTGAACATTTCATTGTTATCTGTAATGGTTTAAAAGTTATCACAAAATGTCACTGAATTTCTCCATCCGGACCACTGTGCGTCGCACAGTGTGTCGTCCAATGGAAAAAAGTCCGGAAATCGAAGTGTAAGACCAAAAAATTGATGTATGCTAAAATGTTCGTAACAAAACGTAGTTTCTGAAACTGCATTAAATTTTAACTGAATAAATCAATTTGTTATTAAAATTGAGGCTGAAACTTTACTGTCAAATTCCGTGCATTATTTTAAACATGCGTCCCTCGCAAGCTATTTGGTTTTTTAATTTGATTTTTAGAGGGTGTGTTTAGCATTATAAGACCTTCAATCTTCCACAAAATTTTTTTAAAATAATCGCAATTTGTCCTAATTTTTTATGTTTAACATTTATCAACTATGATTAGAGTTTTTAAAAAAGTACATCAAAGTACATCCGTAAATTTTTTTACAGTAATTGGTGGCATATTAAACTTTAATTTCGCGTTGGTTTAAATCTGCTCACATTTGCTCAAGGGGAGAAAATAATAAAAAACCATATAAAGACGCTTGCGCTCGGCGGCTTTCTGCGTAGTCTTTCGAAGAAATTTGTTGCAATTATTTTTAAACGCATGCCATTTGATAAGTAGTTACATATGTGGTAAATTTTATTCTTATAAATTATATATTTAGTTTTAAAATTGTTTAAATATTTACAATCTTCCAATTCAGTATTACAGAAAGTACCAAAAGGTTCCTTTGAGATTTTGTATTATACTAATTTAAAGCACATTAGACTTCTTTCTAGGTAAACAAACGGAATTCTTAAGGACTCCTAAGTTTTAATTCCTTGTTGTGAAGATTTACAATTAGATAAACAATGTATATAGTATAGTACTTTTTTAAAAAATTTTCGTTAAAATTGTAAACCACTTTTTATTCAATAAAAAGTCATAAAAAACAAGATCATCGCAACTAAAAAATGAAATTTTTGTTTAAATAATAAAAAAAAATTTTCTTTACATCATTCGATTCGGTTTTGCATTTTATTTCAAAAAGTATTAAGGTACTTTACTCGAAAATTGCATAGTTTAAGAGTTACGACTTTTTTCCCGAATTCCCATATACTCGACACACTGTGCGTCGCCTCGTGAGTGTCCGGGCTAGCGTGAATCGCTTGATCCACTATTCGCATTACAACGCGACTCACTACTCCGGATCTAATCCACTCCTGTTCTTATCTTCTGTAGCATAACTGTACCTGGGAATGACGACTGACAAGTTTGCACAACCTCGGAAAGACTAACAAGGAGAAGCTATGGTTGATGGGTGACGCATTTTTCTGAAACTTGCAGTATTTGAAGATTTCTCGAAATGTATTTTGGCAAAGCAGTAGCACGCGCTTCCAGCGATTCTAACCTAACGGCTAACCCTAACCCAAACCCGGTTAACCAAGGAAGGTTACTGTAACCCGTTGTAACCCATATTATCCTCGAGGGAACGGTTCTCAAATCTTAGAGAGAGCGGGTTACACGTGCGTCGCCCAGTGTGATTCGGTTATGTTTCTCGCGGGACCCAAATCCTAAATATAAATATAAATATAAATCCTAGACATAAATTGATAAAAAGTATAATATAATTGATATAATTGATCAATAACTGGCTAGAGATATTTTTTCCTTAGGTATTTCTTTTCGATGTTATCAACGTCATCGGTGTTTTTTGACACATCCCTAGTAGCACAAAATATTGTATACACATCCATATAATATTAAAAAGAGATCCAATCTTTTTTAAATATTCAATTATTCATATAATATTTGTTTAATATTAAGTAACAAATATTATTTTTTAAATATGCAGAGAATATCTATTTCATGTTACGAGAAAAAAATTTTTTTCTAAATATTAAATGAATCTTTATTTCATATTAGAAATAGAATATTTTTTCCTAATATACTAATATAATAAAAAATAATCTGTGAGCCTATGAATGTAGCATTCTTCGAACCATTAATCTTTCTAACTGCATAAAAAATTTCTGCATTTTTAATAAAGTAGTGTTATCATATATAGTTTCTAATTTTTGTTATAATTTTTTCTTAAATTTGAAGATTTAATCGAACGTTATTTAAATATGGATTTACGCTTTTCAAATATTTACTTTACATTTTTTAAATATATAATTTATATTCTCTGAATATTTAGCTTATATTTTCTAAACATTCAATTTACATTTCTTGTATATGTATACAATATTCAAATCTAATATTTTTCTCATATGAAAAAGTGTGGCTTAAAAAATATTTTTCCAATATTTGAAAAAAACATTTACCCAATATTTTTGTGCTACTAGGGATAACTACATTTTTTAAAAAATTGCATCGTGTAGCTGATCGAAAAATACATTCAGATATGTATAGTAACATGACCTTGAAATGACTTTGATATTCGGGTGCTCGGTGCAACGAGACGAGTCATTTCAAGGTCATGTTATTATGCATATTGGAATGTATTTTACATGTATTTTACAGTTACACGATGCAATAAAAAAAATGTAGTTACGTATCAAGAAACACCGATGACCTTGATAATTTTGGAAAAAACGACCTTGGGAAAAAAATATTCTTGCCAGATATTGATGCATGGACACCATGCACATTACTTAACAAATATTTGTTACATCACAGTGACTTGAAGACGTATTTAGGTGGCCTTACCACGCAAGGAACACCAATTTTCAAAGATCAAGGTCGTTTCAAGGTCATGTTACTATACATATCTGAATGCATTTTTCTATCAGCTACAAGATGCAACTTAAAAAAATGTAGTTATGTACCAAGAAACATCGATGACCTTGACAACTCCAAAATAATGACCCTCTGAAAAAATATTCGTGCCAGATATTGGTCCACTGACACCATGCACATTACGTAACAAATATTTTTTGCATCACAATAACCTGAAGAGATATTTAGGTGTTCTCATTTAAACGGACCTCCTTGTATAGCATAGTCTTTTTTATAAGCACAATTTTCGAGATATAAGCGGTAAAACGAAAAAAGGGATCTTCTACGTGGTTCCCTGCATTCCGCTCACCTCCTACGAGTGGGGACTTTCAGGATGCTTACCTCCTAACTATGTAGTCCGAACAAAGTTCCAAAATAAAAAATTGTGTTCGCACCATTTCCCTCTACAATTTTTCGTTATGGGCACTATGTTTCTGTTACGATAAATGTAACAAACCGGTGATTACGTATAATTGATGAATTATATTAATGAAATTTGGTGAATGTGATAAATTATTGAATGTTTACCAAATTAATCTGCGAGTTTTATCAAATTAATCGGTGAATATCATTGAGCCAGTTGAGTTACTGGTCAGAAGGATAGCTTTTATTGGACACTATGGCGCGAAGGGGCTGCGTATAACAATATTTTATAATTTACAATTAGAAATTCTATAAATGGTTATTTTAAGTCACATGGATGTAGCCTGAACGAAATTTGAATAAGGGACTGACATGTCTTATCAAATGAAAGACCTAAGTAGAGAAAATAATTGTAACCCAGAACTAACCCAGGCTTTCCTTTTTTGAAAATATTTCATACAGTTTATTTTAATATCATTAAAACCTCTGCCAGATTGTGAACAACTTAAGTCGGTTTTATATTTACCTAACCCAGAGTTCCCGCTCGCTTGTATAAAACCTCGTTTACCACGTTTTTATTAACTCGCTTTCTTGTCAGTCTATTTGTTCGGTACAAACAGCGATTCTAACCCAACGGCTAAACCTAACCCAAACCCGGTTAACCAAGGAAGGTGACTGTAACCCGTTGTAACCCATATTATCCTCGAGGGAACGGTTCTCAAATCTTAGAGAGAACGGGTTACACGTTCGTCGCCTAGTGTGATTCGGTTGTGTTTCTCGCGGGACTCAAATCCTAAATATAAATATAAATATAAATCCTAGATATAAATTAATAAAAAGTATAATATAATGTGCACAGTTTTAATATTTTTATTGTATATTGTATTGTGTATTGTGCATGTGTATTTATGTTTCTATGCTTATTCCATTAAATTCCTTTCAAAAATCCAACTGAAAATCCAATTAAACTTGGACAAGAAGAGCGTCACCCATATTTGGGTGACGGGCTCCAATTGAAGCATACCCAAATATGGGTGACGCGGTGACGAACGTGTTAAATAGAGATTCACGGAATATAACTCGAATCGTACAGTATTTATGGCGAAGTTTCCGTTTACGTCCATTCTCAGAATTCGGTGAAATTTTGAAAGTAGGTTCTTTTTTTACAAAAATGACGATTGCCAGAAGGATTTTTGCCGACTCGAAAAAAATTTTTGTATCATTTCAATGTCGCGCTCTATCTTACTGTTTTACTGACTTACCGACTTTCTACTTTATGTTTGTGCTGTGCGCATGCGTGATAAAATGAAAATTCAAAATAAAATTTTCCTTATCTTCTTTTTTTTCCTAGTAAAAATTTTTTTCGAGTCGGCAAAAATGCTTCTGGCAATCGTCATTTTAGTCAAAAAGGAACCTATTTTCAAAATTTCCGACCGTAACCCGCTCTTACCCAGTTAACCAGGTTATAGTTGGTCATCTAGTAACCGGTTACCGTAGCTACGCGGGTTACAGCGGGTTATTGAGAACCGAATCCGATTCGGGTTAGGTTTTTGATCTCTGGATACAAATTTCGCAATTCATTCTAAACTAACTTTCCGATGAGCTAGAGACTTGAACCTTTAAATATACCTCAGAACAGGAGGACAATGCAATATTTACTAGCTGCCTCGTGTGTTTGATTGTCTAAAAAGCAGAAAATAATTATTTAAATAATAAAATTGTAATATACCACGTTTTTAAGACAGACTAAAAAGTATAAAATAATTTTTCCTAACCCTATACTGAAAATTTGTGACTGTGAACTTTTAATAGTTATGAAAGTGTGACGGTTAGCGAACAGATTCCGTTGACTTTCCCACAGGAATCTCTTCAAAATCGTCTCTGGCAGGAAACGTCCTAGATAACCTTTTCATATCTTAGTTGATCCCTTTAAACGAAGACCGACTTCTGGCTCGACTTAATGGAAATCGACAAAAAACTAGAGTCTGGTCCTAAGCGGCGATTAGGTTATGAACAGACCACCCCCTTCAATTTTGGGGTATATAAACCCGTACATTTTTACTCTCAGGGGGTAGTACTTCTGTAGTCACGAATCGTGTCGCGTCGTGCTGTATTCTCGCAAGTCGATTTCCAGTAAGATCGGGCTAAAGTTCCCCTTCGGATCAACCTTTGAACCGTATAGATTCCACCAGTCCGGTAACAAATCTATTAAGGCATTTCGTAAAGTCACTTCGAGACCCCCGCATTTTGCTAGTGCGTTAACATCAAGCATCATAGGTAATATTCTATTATTCTTGCACACTCTATCTCGCGACATTTACATATACATATATATCAATGTAAACTATTACGAGTTGAATATATCTGAATTTTACCTAATCACTTGTAAATTCTTTAAACCCATAATTATTGTTATACCAATCCTAATTTAGTAATTGAACGTTCCCACACGATACAATCTTACCGCTCGGATTGTATCGATTTAAATTATACTTGTTACGAGGCTTACTAACAACCCTATCACCTATCAAACTCATAGACGACATTCCAATCGCCTAATCGGGATATTTTCCAACCTAGTACCTACCCGATTTCATATTGGGATCATCCACGTTACCTATACGTCCACACAGATTAAACGGCAACCTGACAATCGTATTAGGATCGTCCGTTTCCCTTGAATCCAACCTCCTAGCGGCTCCTTGACAATCGCATTAGGTGCGTCCGCTAAACTCTATAACCTCCTTAATAATCTTTCAAGTCAGAGTTTCCCCTCCATCACACGTAGGTTCATCCCTGAAACTTCACTCATACTAGCGGCTCCCTGAAAATCGTATCAAGGTGCGTCCGCTCTAACTAACAGTTTTGAACCATACTCCCAGGGTAATAACCCTTCGCCGGCCACTCGTGCTGCTCGCGGCCCTGGCTCGTAACAAAAGTACTTTTAAGATTTATAGCGAAAAACGTGGGGCCCATGCAATAGATAATTGATGCATGGATAGTTCACATAAAGGAGCCCATTCACGATCATGCATATTGTGCAACAATGTCTATTGCGCAACATTATTGATCGTAAATGGTAGAGATTGCCTAATTAATATAATATGGATTAGGATGGACATCATGCTGCACAATAATTGTTGCACAATATGCTTGATCGCGAATAGGCCCCTTAAGCCACTAACAATTTTATTGCACTGTAAATGGTATGAACTGTTGTGTGAGGTTTCTCAACGGCAGCTACTCTCTGTACTCCTTGCTATTATCTTGCGCCCCCCTTTTTCCGTTTGAAATATTAAAACTATTTTCATAGCTATTCAAAATTCACAATCACAAATTTTCAGGACTATCTGTATGGGGTGTAGGAGAAATTATTTTATACTTTTTAGTTCATCGTAAAAACGCGGTATATTGAAAATTTTTTTTATTTAAATAATTATTACTATTCTAAATCTATCGCACACACTCTGCAAACTCCTATTAACAATTACGGAGTAACACAGACAGAACAAAATAATAATTAATGGGATTGTACTATAATCTTTGAATTGTTATTTCAGACTTTCACTCTAGATTGACAGCAATGCAGACCTAGCGTTTATGTAACGCTCTCACACAACACGAGAACAGGCAAAACATGATGACACATGCTACAGTCGTATCAACGCACACACGAACAAATACTTCATAGGAAATACACGAAAGAAATATATCTATCTTTAACGCTAACTTTACCAGATCCTTTTAAACTTCATTGGTTGACAGTAATATATACAATTTTTTAAACAATCCCGTACCCAGATAGCACAGGACGTGCTCAAGATGTCCATTTACGTCCATTTCAGGTCCGAACGTCCTACGTCCTGGAAGGATTTTTCGGGACGGACGTTGTACGTCAAAAATAAGACATTTTGAAACCATCTTTCTGGGGACGTTCGTTTTACGTCCAAAGTAAGACATTTTGAAAACGTCTTTTTCGGGACGCTGCACAGTGCGGCATGTAAATGGACATTCGGGACAAAAATCATAACTTCTAAACTAATCAATTTTTGACCTAAGTACCTTAATAATTTTTTAAAGGGAATACAAAGATGCATCGATTAATGCACCAAAAATATATGGTTCCGTTAGTAAAAAAGTTAATTTTAATTTTTTTTTTAATGAAGAGCTTTTTACGATTAGTTGTTAATGCAATTTGTGGTCAACTGTATACTGTATACCGTCAATTGTATACATGTAAATAAAAAGTTTAATTACATAAACAAAAACTATTAAAAAATTAATTTATTTGTTATTCTTAATATAAATGTACATAATGTATACATGTAAAGAAAAAGTTTAAGTACATAAATGAAAACTATACAAAAATTAAATTATTCGCTACAGTTTTTGTCTAACTTTTGATAATTTCTGGGAATAAGTGTGTTCGGACATTCAAGCTTCAACCAAACCGCGATTACGAATGCATGTCTCTAACAAAAATTAAATAACATCGAGTCTTGCAATTTATCGCAGAAAAAAATTATATAGCAATATACTACAACATCTTGTTGATACAGAACAACCAAAATTACAGGATATTTTGAACCGTTTTTTTGTAAACTGCATTTCAAGGAAAAAACGCAATTCCTAAATTGCCAATTAAAATGATGCATACCTCTGGTCAAATTCTCCATACTTAAGTTGTAACAAACAGTTTAAAACAAAAACGAACCTAAAAGAGCAATTAGGGCACGAGTAATCTGACTTTTTAGTATTTGTACTACAATAAACTCTTGGCTGTTATTGATCCCCTATTGATTTTTTTGGATACTACTACCAGCACTGTGCGCTGGTTTAACGTCTGAAATAAAACGTTTTAAAGACAACTTTTTCAGAGAGTATTACAGGTCCAAAAATGTTAATTAAGTATACAGGGTGTCCCACATAAATGATAACACCTAAATGTCTTTCGTATTTACAGTTCTATCAGAAAACTTCAGAGGACAAAGTGACGCTATTGCAGGGGGGCAATATAATAGAGAAGAAAAAAATGTTTATGTCGTGTTTTTAAATGAAATTGCAATGTCACCGATGTTTTTTTAAATGGAACAGTATATTTTCTTGCGATAGCATGATAGACAATAAAAAACTGAATTTAGCGGATACCACCATTTTGACCTTGAAATGACCTTGATATGATATGTAAAGGTCAATCAACCCGACGTAAACAACGCGCAATCATTGCTGAAACACGTAAGTTTTAAACTTCCACATTTTATCCGCTTCAACATCCGTACAACGTTTGCAGTTAGGAGAATAACTGATCGCGCACACTTTAAATTGTTTAAATCAAAATAACTTTTTTTTAATGGACCAAACAACTTAAATTTCTCTGAAGGTTAGAAAAATTAATTTAGTAAATAAAAACGTTTCTTTATTTTAGCATATATTTTTTACTTTATAATATTCAGACTGGTATCGATACGAATTTAACGACCAATAATATTATAACATAGCATTAAAACTTGAAAGAAGGTTACAATAGTTTTGGCCACAAAAAGCAGAAATAAATCAAAAAATTATTAACAGAAGAATAACAAAATCTACACATGTGCGGGGTCATTTTAACCCTCTTCTACTATTTTCGAAATATTTGTATTCCGACGGACAAACATATTACATATACAGTTAGGTGCAATACTGATCCCATACACTTTAAATCAGAATAATTTTCTTATAAATGGACCAAACGACTTCAATTTCTCCGTGAGCCTAGGAGAATTAGTTTAGGTAATTATGTTTAGAAAATATGTTGAAAAAATTCATTTAGTCTGAATTGTGAAAAATAATAATAAAACTTGATTCTTACAACCTTTTTTAGCTGGGTCAATAACGAACATTTAAAAGATGTGTTTGGTCAACTGGTATGAATTAATTATGTGCGTCTGAAAATTTCATTGAAATTTGTTTACGAGTTATAAACGATTAAAATTGGTAAAAAGGCCGGAAATTTTGAAAAATTGACATTTTTACCACTTTCGATCGTCTATAACTCGTAAAGCAATTAACCAATTTCAATGAAATTTCAGAATGTGTTTTGTTGCGTACGGAGGCTTGGCCTACGTGACTTTTTGCTCCCTTCTTGAAACCACGTGTCCATGCAGGAGGTCCAGCTCACATTATATAAATAAACAGTTTTCCCTTGCGGTGAAGTACACGCAGCTGGGAATCTTACTAACGTCTGCTAGATTTCCCATTGCCCCCACTACCATTTTTATAAACATTTTCCAGTATTTAAAGAGCTGGAGCTAGTCCATCTCGGGCTTAGTTCTTTACTGAAAATGAACCGGTTCACGTCTCGTGAGATAGGGCCTTATTCCCTTTCGATCAAATTCTGTAAGACGTTTCAGAACGCGGTTCTTAAAGTTAGTTATACTACCCCTGCATTTCTCACTGCGTGCATACCAAGAGCTCGGGAATTAGCTTCCGCGAACCACACGATACAAAACAAATGTTTCCCATCTTAGCTTACTTTTGAACATATTGTACTTTTACGAGACATTTGATAGTCTGTAATTTCTATATCCATTTAGAACTCCAGTAACTAGCAATCATCCGTTACGAAGTTATGAGAGCCGACTTTTCCTAATACCTTATCTTTACCGAAATCCTGTGACACCCGGTGGTAAAATAGACACCGGCTAGTTCACGATTTTCCTATTTAGTGGCGACCCGGTGCGGTGATGAGACAGGCACCGACTAGTTCACGATAAATCACGTTCATAAGAACAAACCTTGGCCACGTCTTATTCGCTAGTCCTTGGCTCGTAAACGTGTACGTATTAAGGGGGTAGAGTACCCACGTGACATTACTAGAATGTAACCAGAATTTAACTAGATTTTGGGCCAAGACAGGGGTTTACGGGAACACACCTCACGTCCTCATACGATTATATTTTGAGCTGAATGAGGGCTCATTCTAAAGAGGAAGGTTAAATGAAGCGCGCGTGGGTCCAACTTCAGTTACATTATGTTTATATCCAGTAATGTGACTGTCCAAAGTAGGGAAAACAAATGAAGAAAAATTCCGGAGATTCTAATGTATTTTACGATCACAAAAAGATTTTTCCTGCTAATTTAGGGACCCACGCGCGCTTCATTTAACCTTCCTCTTTAGAATGAGCCCTCACTCAACTCAATATACAGGGTGTCCCAAAATTCCTCCGACACCCGAAAATGGGAGGTTCCTTGGGTCATTTGAAGCAACATTTTTCTTTACAAAAATGGTGTCCGCAGCTTTATTTAGGAGTTATTAACGAAAAACACGGACCAATCATAGCGCGATCTAGATATGTGATGACACGTTCGGCCAATTGACAGTTGGCGCGTCGAGCTGACTGTGCTAACTCGCGTCTGGGTCGCGCTCTGATTGGTCCGTGTTTTTCGTTAATAACTCATAAACAAAGCCGCGGACGCCATTTTTGTAAAGGACAATGTGATTTCAAATGACCCAAGGAACCTCCCATTTTCGGGTGTCGGAGGAATTTTGGGACACCCTGTATAATCGTATGAGGACTTGAGGTGTGTTCCCGTGATCGCATTCAATTGTTCCCCAGATTCCGTTCATGAAGGGTGAATAGAAGCAAATTTAGTTCAGCTACTTCGACCAGATGGCGCTTAGTCAGGAGAACTATCAGCGTAGATTCGTAACAACAAAAGTTTAAAGGGCATGAAGCCACTCGGATGCATTAATAGCAATAAAGATATTGATGCAAAGAAAAAAACCTGTAATGATAGCGAAACTAAAGGGTTAGATTGATACAGATGCATGTTCATCACTGTTGCCAAATTGGTTTTTCGCGCGGAGGTTGGTCACAATGAAAATACCATAGTCACGTGGGGCCTCTACCCCCTTAAGAGGGTACCGTACCCATGGATATGACTAGCATATTACTAGAATATTACTAGAAAAACAAATGAAAACTGTGTTTACGGGAAACCATTTTTTGTTTTTATACAAGCATGTTAGGGTAACTGCACCAGTGAATGAACATTTAAGAAATTGTTCAGGAGAATATTTTATTTAAAGAAAAACTATGTGAATTAAAGGAATCTCATATATGCCAAATAGCTCCCTATACTTCATTTGTCAAAAATAAATGAACACAAATACAATGAAATTATTATTATTCTTCTTTATTAAACGTTAAATCAAAAATATGAAAAATACCAGTGAATGAACATTACATTCTAGTAATTGAATAATGCTAGTCCAATCAATGAACAAAATTACTAAACAATATTCTCCTATTTATTTAACTCTTTAATCACAATTTTATCGCTAGTATGCCGTCCGGGTTAAAATTTGTTGAAATATACAAAAGCGTTCATTTACTGGTGCCCGTTCATTCACTGGTGCAGTTACCCTACGAGCTGTGTGAGAGCTTGTTCTAAAGAGGAAGGTTCATCATAGCCCGCTCTGCTCATGATTTAACAAGATTATGTTTATATTTAATAATATGAGCGTCCAAAGTAGGGCAAACAAGTCGAGACAACCACCCTCAGGTTCCCATGTATTTTTCTAACACCAAACGGTTTTTCTGACTTAAATCATGAGCAGAGCGGGCTATGAGGAACCTTCCTCTTTACAATAAGCCCTCACACAGCTCATAACATACAGGGTCCTCATATTAACATACAGGGTGACAAGAATTAACGGAGTTAAAGTTTGGCGTCTCTTTGCACGTAAAGACATACGTGGAGCTAAATAATTTTTATCACATTGAATTTGCTGTACGTTTTTGTATTAGTGATAAATTTTTTGTTTTGTTATAGTTTAATTTGTATCTGGCTTATAATGTCAAACAAACGCGCTGCTATTTTGGAGCTGTTTCGACAAGGTACACGGCAATGGTACACGACTCAGGAATGGTGCAAAGCCCATTTTCCAGATTTCATCACATCTGCGGAATGGCCGCCGAACTCACCGGATCTCAACCCGATGGACTACAGCGTGTGATCGATTTTGGAGGCCAAGGCCTGTGCTCGGCCCCATGAATTTTTGGAGTCACTAAAAAAATCTCTACGTCGGGAACGGGATCGAATGACGCCGGAAGAGCTGCGGCCCATTGCCGAAAATTTCAAAAAACGTTTGAGCCTCTGTATCGCCGCAAAAGGGGGCTACTTCGAAACTTCTTAAATATATTAATACTAACGGTCTATGTTATTGTTGTTATTATTTGGTTTTTCAAAATTCGTCAATTTGACAGAATTATAATAAGAAATGTTTAACTCCGTTATTTCTTGTCACCCTGTATTTTGAGCTGTGTGTGGACTTATTCTAAAGAGGAAGGTTCATCATAGCCCGCTCTGCTCATGATTTAGTTCGATTATGTTTATATCTAATAATATGAGTGTTCAAAGTAGGGAAAACAAATGAAGAAAAATTCCGCAGATTCTAATGTATTTTTCTAATACAAAAGGATTTTTTCGATTTAAATCATGAGCAGAGCGGGCTATGATGAACCTTCCTCTTTAGATCAAGCCCTCACACAGCTCGTAACATGCTCGTATAAAAACAAAAAATGGTTTCCCGTAAACACGGTTTTCACATGTTTTTCTAGTAATATTCTAATAATATGCTAGTCATATCCATGGGTACGGTACCCTCTTAACCCTAACCCAAACCCGGTTAACCGAGCGAGGTTTCTGTAACCCATACTAACCCGGAGAGAACGGGTTTTAGAGCCTAGAGAGAGCCGGTTAACCCCGCTCGGGAACGGGTTTCAGAGCCCAGAGTCAGTGGGTTAACTTGCTTTCGAACGGGTTACTAGCGAGATAAGATAGATACTTCGAGAGAGTTCACTTCAGAGTTCAGAGATATACGAATATATGTACATGTACTATGGAAAAAAGAGACCCCTCTTGTATTGCAATTTACCTTTATTATTTAGTGTCGGATGTTCCTTTGTTTTCTGTTTTTTATTTTTTTCACTAAAATAAAATAATCAAAGAATATGTATATTGAGCAACATCTGTAACTGATTTGATTGCATCTTTTAATGTGTTAACATTCGTCAAGTTCTATTTTATTTCCAGATTGTTAAATTCTTCAAAGAAGAAAATGTACTTAGTACATATGAAGGCAGACTAAGTGAAATTATAAAAAATGAGGATCTTATTGACGATTTAGCATTTATTGAAGCTAATTTTTCCACTTTGCCAGTTGTAACTAACGAAATTATATTTAATGTTAACGAATATTAACATATTAACATATTTACATATTAACATATTTAATGTTAACGAATATTAACATATTAACATATTAACATATTTAATGTTAACGAATATTAACATATTAACATATTCGTTAACATTAAATATAATTTCGTTAGTTACAACTGGCAAAGTGGAAAAATTAGCTTCAATAAATGCTAAATCGTCAATAAGATCCTCATTTTTATAATTTCACTTGGACTGCCTTCATATGTACTAAATACATCATCTTCTTTGAAGAATTTAACAATCTGGAAATAAAATAGAACTTGACGATTTTGCACAAAATTAATAATTCAATTAGTCTGAGTGAACTGGAATATTACCAAATATATGTATTTACTTATTTGCCCATCGTGGTGCGACTACTTCTGGTGGTAAAGGAACATTTGGCAGCTTTTCTTTGTAATTTGCTATTCTATATACGTGAACCTTTCAAGAATATTTGTTTCACAGACTCTATGTATTAATCTATTGACCAAAGGAAAGTGCAATCGTATTTCCTCCACTATTTTGCGCAATTTATGTGTTACACATGTTATACGTACCACACACATATTGGGATAAATCATTATTATTATTAACAATGTAACAATATTATTAACTGTTTCTTAGGCCGTGTTCATTAGGGTGGTCCTTAGCTACACCTGGCAAAATTTTTTTTGCGAGATTTTTTCGCGGCCCCTCCCGAAAATTGTGCCTTTGGGTAAGAAAATAATTTCTGCAAAGTTTGAAATTGATCGAATAAGGGAAAACCGTGCCTCATCGACGTTGAAGTTGCGAAAAACATGAAATTTCGTAGGAATCGGAATATTTGGTCAAAACATTTTTGATTATGACTAAACGTTCTTCTTGTGTCAAAATATTGATTATAATACTACCAAAATGTAATATTTACAATATGACAATTAACTAATTATCATATTTTTGTAAATGTATATGTCAAATTTTACGTATTTTATTGAAAATACCAATTCTTTTAGTTTTATTCTTATACTAATTTAAAAAGTAGAGAAATTAAGATTGGGCATAAATATGTTATAGTTAATCGGAGCATAATATTTTTATCCGGATGTGGTGAATATTACACCGTATATGTAAAGGCGAAGATAAGAAACTAAGAGGTATCGAGGTATTGAGTTTAAATACTTTTGAATATATACAAGGCAACAAATACATTCAATACAACAAATACAACTAAAGCCATTTTACACAGATTTCGTTAATGTAGTCCTTTTGCGTTTGGATAGCGCTTTTTGTAGTCTGACACAGTTTGCATTATAAATTGTTTTTATATTTCTGTAAAACAAGCCAGAATTCCTTCCTCCGCACACCAGGTGCAAGCCCATATTTCATTATGCATAAATATTGTTAAATAGAAAAAAGAAGAAAGTCCTAAAACATGTATTCCCTATTTTGGATGAAAGATCACACATAGTGTACATTAAAATTAACTAACGATATATAAGAGAATCCGAAAGATAACATAAAATTTTTAATGTATTGTTTGAACAAACATATTTTGTTAAAATTTTTTGCACTACTACATTCTCCATTAAAAGAAAAACACAATTTTAAAAAAAAAATCAAATTTTTCGATCTCTGGTTTCCAAAATATCTCAAAAAATATGGATCTGATAGCGAACTTCGAGGGCTGTTTTCACCCCTTTAAAGTGGATGGTTGCCAATGAAAGAAAATACGTGTCAAATATTTTTCGAAGAACTACATCTCGCATAAGTTTCATCAAGATTGGTTTGTTTCACCTGAATATGTTCCCTTGTTAGTACTACTACAGTAATCACTTGATTCTTGTCCCAAGTTCGACGACTCGATTCTTGTCTAGACCTACTCACTCCACTGCCTGTCAACGCTGTCTCGCGCCGCAGGACGACGGTGTGAACACCACTACATTAACACAACGAATCGAATGTTCAAACATCTTAATTTTAATTATTTTTAATGAGACTTTCAAAACGTATTTCTGGCATTTTTCTGATTAAAACAAGACCAAACACGATATAATTTCAATTGTATTTAGTGGTTTAATCGACTGTGAAATTTTCGTATGGGAAAGAAGGAGACGCGAACAGTCGCCGTTGCCGGCAATTCAAAGGCCCGCGTATTCTCACAATGTGTATTGCCAATTAAAAATTATTTATTTTTCATTACTTCTTGGTTTCATTGACTTTATGGTGTAACTGTAGGATATGGAAGAGGATAGCGAGTGAGTAGGAAAGAGAAACTGTATTGTATGCTGTATTCTTTAAAATACCAATGCGATTAACACATTTATTAATAACTTTTTAAATCAAAATTTGTCTGGTTAGGTATTCGTTTCTGTAATCGTTTAAATATTTTCTTTCTTTAATTCGTTGAGAACATATTTTCGAGATGTTTAGTTGTTTATTTAAACATATGCTATAGCGTATGTTGAAGGTATGATAAATTATAAATTATGCTCCTCACATGTAGAGTAAATATGGGCCAAATTATATGGTGTTTGGTGTTGTTTTAATCAGAATATTGCCAGAAACAAGCCAATCAAAGTCTCATAAAAAAAATAATGAAAAATAAAGCATTTTGAATTGGCATTACATTGTGAGAACACGTGGGCCTTTAAACTGTGCCGGCGACGACGATACGCTGCACCCACACGCTGCGCATAACCGTCGCTGGCACCGTTGCTCTATTGTAGTCTCGCTCGGCGCGATCGGAGCAGTAGACCCAGCCGTAAATCAGAAAAACAAGTCTACATCGCGATTCTTGTCCGCTTCACGAACAGCCCTTGGGACAAGAAGCAAGTGATTACTGTACATATAAAATTCATATTAAATTCCGTTTTCTGATATTCCAAATTGGTATGAAACATATTCAATTTCACTTTAAATTTTTAGGTTTTGTCTTTCAATGAGATTTTATATTGGAAAAAAATGATTTAAATACATTAAACTCGAAAAATTAATGTTTAGCCACAAAAAGCGGACTACTGGCCCACTGCGCGGAGTGAATTTCATTGATGTATTCAAACAGTCTTAAAAAGACGATATCTTTTGTAATACTGGATCATACGACTTAAAATTTTGTGAAAAGTTAGAACAATTAGTTTACTACACGACGTGAAGAAGAAATTTTGAAATAATTGTAATTGATCGAAATTGCAGAGAAAACACTGAAAGTTGTATTTTACAAATTTTTGTACAGCGACAGAGATGTGTACAAGGAAAAATTGTTCAGAATGTTGTCTTAGACAACGTACGTGAAGATCAAGATCATTCAAGCTGGGTCCCCGTATATTAATATTTATAATTTTTCCAATTAACATGATTCCTATCTCTTCAATGTGATATTGACTTTTTTCATTTATGAATATTTCATGTCGTGATTTGTTTGTCTTCAGAAGTATACATGTACGTCAGCTGAAGGATGGATCTTGTGATAGATCGATTCATGTTAATATCTTTTAAACTCACGATATCAAATGCTCGTACATTTGCGATAAAAATCAATTTTACGTCGAAGAGATTAAGGGGTTAGGACACAGCACAAGTGGGGAAAATATAAGATTTTTAAACAAGAGTATAGGAAAAAGTGAACGATCGATTAATATAGGATGTTGTATTTCAGTTTACTCTATTATGAACTATAATAAAGAGCTTGTAATATTTACAAAAGAATTTGCTCTTGTGCCTTTTGTCGTCTTTGCACGGAACATCTTTTCTTCGAGATGGTCAACTGGTGTACAGGATTCGTACAAATCGAATTACGTAACTATATCAAAAATCCCAAAAATGTTTTTAACTGTGATATATTCTCATCTAGACCTTGACGATCTCACAGTTCAATTTTTGTGAAAATTTTTGTTAATGTCTATTTTGAAAATATCGCTTCAAATGACCCAAGGAACCTCTCATTTCCAGGAGTTACACTTATTTTGGGACACCTTGTACAGTAATGTCGCGAAAGTTGCCGCAAGAGCTGTACACGATAGTTGCCGCAGTGCCTACCCATTCCACCAGCTGTCAATGCTGCGCCGGGCCGCAGGGCGGCGATGTTTGATGTCGGCTCGGGTATATCGGTGTGAACACCACTACATTGACACCATGAATCGAATTTTCAAACTGTTTAATTTTCATTATTTTTTTATGAGATTTTAACGAGATTAAAACAAGACCAAACACGATATAATTTCAATTTTATTTAGTGCTGTAATCGACGATGACAGTTTCATTTGCAAGGAATAACAGCGTATGGGAAAGAGAGAGACGTGCATACTCGTCGTCGCCGGCACAGATCAAAGGCCTGCGTGTTCGCACAATATAATGCCAATTAAAAATGCCTTATTCTCCATTATTTTTTAATGAGATTTTACTGGCTTATTCCTATCAAAATTCTGATTAGAACAAGACCAAACACGGTATAACCCATCACTAGACATTACTGATGGGTCAAAGTATACCGTGTTTGGTCTTGTTTTAATCAGAATTTTGCTAGGAATAAGCCAGTAAAATCTCATTAAAAACTAATGGAGAATGAAGCATTTTTAATTGGCATTACATTGTGCGAACACGCGGGCCTTTGATCTGTGCCGGCGACGGCGACGCGCTCGGCCACGCGATCATTCTGTCCTCCAGGGCCGCTGCGTGGGTACGAGTCGCCCGTGTGCAAAAGAAATTTAGTGCGCCCTCTTCAAACATGAAAATGATTTGAATGACCTTTTTTTGAATTTAGCAAATCTGTTTACTGTTAATGTTGTGGCGCCCCTTTGATGAAGCGCCCGTGTGCGGCGCACAACCTGCACAACCGCACGCGGCGGCCCTGCTGTCCTCTACGTTCGGCTTTCGATTGATGTCTCGGCGCGGTAGACTGTAGAGGCCAGTCATAAATCAAATGACGAGCAGTTGTCTTGGAAGTTGTCGCTCCAGAGAACAGCTCCTGCGGCAACTATCGCGACATTACTGTATAGCTTTTTCTAACTCCGACTCCGACTCCAGTCATCAGCAATTACTCCCAAACTCCGACTCCGACTCCGAAGTCCTGAATATTTACAAAAGAATTTGCTCTTATGCCTTTCGTCGTCTTGACATGGCCAACTGGTGTACAGGATTCCTACAAATCGAATTAACTGTATCAAAAATCCCAAAGATATCATTAACTGTGATATATTTTTCATTCTTGACGACTCTTCATTGACGATTTCACATTACAATTTTTGTGAAAATTAACAAAATGGAAGATATTTAAAATTTAATGACTGAATTTCGGTAAAAAATGTGTTAATTTTTTATTTATATTTAACAAAACAATGACAAAATGAAGAAAAATCGATCGTCAATCCCTAATAGACTAATAGATATTATAATGAAGATAACTGTAAAACTTGAATGCAATTGCTTAGGTAGAACTCGAGATATATGTATCTTGTACACCGCACAGTGTGTCGTCCAATGGAAGAAAGTCCGGAAATCAAAGTGTAAGACCAAAAAATTTATGTATGCTAAAATGTTCGTAACTAAACGTAGTTTCTGAAACTGCATTAAATTTTAACTGAATAAATCAATTTATTATTAAAATTGAGGCTGAAACTTTACTGTCAAATTCCGTGCATTATTTTAAACATGCGTCCCTCGCAAGCTATTTGGTTTTTTAATTTGATTTTTAGAGGGTGTGTTTAGCATTATAAGACCTTCAATCTCCCACAAAATTTTTTTAAAATAATCGCAATTTGTCCTAATTTTTAATGTTTAACATTTATCAACTATGATTAGAGTTTTAAAAAAAGTACATCAAAGTACATCCGTAAATTTTTTTACAGTAATTGGTGGCATATTAAACTTTAATTTCGCGTTGGTTTAAATCTGCTCACATTTGCTCAAGGGGAGAAAATAATAAAAAACCATATAAAGACGCTCGCGCTCGGCGGCTTTCTGCGTAGTCTTTCGAAGAAATTTGTTGCAATTATTTTTAAACGCATGCCATTTGATAAGTAGTTACATATGTGGTAAATTTTATTCTTATAAATTATATATTTAGTTTTAAAATTGTTTAAATATTTACAATCTTCCAATTCAGTATTACAGAAAGTACCAAAAGGTTCCTTTGAGATTTTGTATTATACTAATTTAAAGCACATTAGACTTCTTTCTAGGTAAACAAACGGAATTCTTAAGGACTCCTAAGTTTTAATTCCTCGTTGTGAAGATTTACAATTAGATAAACAATGTATATAGTATAGTACTTTTTTAAAAAATTTTCGTTAAAATTGTAAACCACTTTTTATTCAATAAAAAGTCATAAAAAACAAGATCATCGCAACTAAAAAATAAAATTTTTGTTTAAATAATGAAAAAAAAATTTTTTTTTACATCATTCGATTCGGTTTTGCATTTTATTTCAAAAAGTATTAAGGTACTTTACTCGAAAATTGCATAGTTTAAGAGTTACGACTTTTTTCCCGAATTCCCATATACTCGACACACTGTGCACCGTTTTGAAAAACGCAACTGAGAAAAACGGGTTTAAAGTTTACGAATGTAATTCTTCTCGAGGGTATACGAACTCAGTTTCGAAACGGCATTTCGAGAAATAATTCGTATTGAAGCCTGAAATCCATGGAAAACCTTTTGCATTCTGTTCTCAAGATTTGAAACTACTATTTAAGACAAAAAATATTACTGTATCCTAAGCCCTTAATTGTAAAATAAATCATTCGGAGCATACAAAGTGTTTCGTTTTGCAACGGAATTTCTTAAATCATTCCTTCTGGTCTTCGTAGACACGGTTCTACTGCGTCTTCAAAGATGCCATTCTCCAAATGAACGGTATGCGCTTAACTGAAGGTCCCATTGAACTTGCCATCGAACTCTCCGGCAATAAAAGTAATCGCCACATTTCTGCACAATAGAGTACCTTGTACCTCATCGGCGACCTACGGTTTATGACTGGCACACCTGCTGCTAGCGTCCTCCTCGGTCGTCGCCTGCTCAAGGAACCTAGTCTACCTGCGCTCCTACGCTTTGTACGCTTTCGTCTTCATTGATCCACTATTCAATGAACTACTAAAAATTCTTTGTCGAAACACTTTTCCAAAGCTCCAGTTTTTACTTACAAGGGAAAGCCACGATTGATGGGTGACGGATTTTTCTGAAACTTGCAGTATTTGAAGATGTCTTGAAGTTAAATCAAATATTCGTAGTAGCTTGACTGATGTTTCTTTCGAAAGCGCGTTACGCATAGCTACGCGTCAATTAAGCCTTGACGTTTCAGAGTTAATTCAAAACGAGCAATGAAAACATTTAATATTCGGTTTAAATGTACTTTATAATATTCATTCATTTTTATTTTTACTTACAAGGGGATGCCACGGTTGATGGTTCACGGATTTTTCTGAAACTTGCAGAATTGGTAGATGTCATCTCGAAATGTAACTTGGCAAAGCAGTAGCACGCGCTTATGAATATTTTTCGAGAAAATTGCATTTGAAAATCGGTTTACACGCTCATAAAGAGTTGGCGTTCATGTTTTATGGCAGTGCAATTTGTACAATGATGAGAGACTCTTATTGATTAATAAACTCAGCAAAATGAACTTTCAGCTTCCAATGGATGTCTCAGTAATAATAGCCAAACCTAATATTAGGGCCTGTCACTACATGTTGTCATTTTTTAAAAGCTGTGGCCTTAAAGTATAAGTTTTTTTTTTGTTCCTATTAATCATGTTCGTATTATAATATTTGTATTTCTATAAGAAACCTACTTTGTTTTGTAATCTCTATACTCTATATTATATGTAATGTATTTCTGTTTTGTATTTACGTTGTAATAAATCTCATATGAGATTTTCTAAAATAAAAAAATAAAAAACAAGAGTTGGCGTTAAGAGGTCAATAAGAAGATGTATAGCCGAGGGTGTAGCGAGGATTACTAGTAATCGGTAGGTTGCTGATTCGAGTCTCGCTGGAGATATTTTTAACTTCCTGATTCATAGGGAAGTTACTGCAATTACCCCGAAAATCGATTTTTTAGCAGATCTTCACGTTTCATGGTCATTGGAGTCATTTTTGACTATTAATATCAAATTGTTAGTATGTGTGTATGTGTGTGTGCGCGTATGCCCGTTTGTATGTTATCAAATTTTTCGTTAACGTTTTCTGAAAAAGTAACAACGCGATCAGAATGAAGAATGATGCAATCGATGTGCCCCGTCGTAACTTAGAGCTGATTAGGTTTTGGTCCATATTGGTCAAGTAGTTTTTTAGATTTTTTAGTTTTTTTCGAAAGAAGTTCATTCAACAATGCAATTTATACGAGAGCATGGAAATTTTCCACCGAATAAACAAACGTAATTATATATATTTCACTTTTTATTTTAAAAAAATTTCTAATCCGGACCACTGTGCGCCGTATCCCGTCGAAAGACCACGCTAGTGGTAGAGCACCACTGGCGGCGACTGGATCGTGTTATACGAACATAAAAATAATACAGAATGTTATATTTACTTTATTATTGAATATTCTCTCTCTGTATTAATTACATGCTAGTGTGACACGAGCTAGGATGATATTCGACGTAAAAACATGAAAAACAATAATTTTTGCGGCATCTGGTACACACTACTTTTTTGACACACATCAACTACAAATAAAAAACATGCATTTTCTACTTAAAAAATAAAAATAACTTATAAATAATAGATTTTAGACTTAAAATTGAGGGAGGGGTATCAATGTCTACAAAAACTAGCTGGTTATTGTTGCTCGCTCGCTTCGCGAGCGCGCGGGTAGGACTACTCTTTCGAAAGGGTTAGTGGTACGCATTGCCAGTGGGGATACAGCTCTTAATGGTTTTTTTATTTATTTTGTGTATGACTCTCCACGAGCCACACAAAGAACTTCCCGATTCGTTAGTTGTAAGCGGTAACATTAGCATTAGTTGCATAATTAAAAAAAATTTTTGTTCTAAATTAAAAAAAAATTTTTTTTTAATGAAAATGAAATATATATAATTACGTTTGTTTATTCGGTGGAAAATTTCCATCCTCTCGTATAAATTGCATTGTTGAATGAACTTCTTTCGAAAAAAACTAAAAAATCTAAAAAACTGCTTGACCAATATGGACCAAAATCTAATCAGCTCTAAGTTACGACGGGGCACATCCATTGCATCATTCATCATTCTGATCGCATTGTTACTTTTTCAGAAAACGTTAACGAAAAATTTGATACCATACAAACGGACATACGCACGCGCGCGCGCGCAAACACACACACACACATACTAACCATTTGATAAAAATAGTCTAATATGACTCCGATGACCATGAAACGTGAAGATCTGTTAAAAAATCGATTTTCGATTTTCGGGGTAATTACAGTTACTTCTCTATGAATCGGGAAGTTAATAAAATATATAAAACTAAACAAAATATTGCACATTCGGCTCCTACAATAAAAACAAAATAAATAAAATACAGAAAACTAAACAAAATATTGCACATTCGGCTTCTGTAATAAAAACAAAATAAATAAAATACAGAAAACTAAACAAAATATTGCATATTCGGCTCCTGCAATAAAAACAAAACAAATTAAATATGTAAAACTTAACTAAATATTGACCATTAGTTTAATTGCTATCACATGTGCTTTTTTGGTACAAATTTTGCTGATTATGCAATTTGAGATGATGCGAATCTACTTCAAAATGAGTGCAATTAACATTTTTTGATAACATAAAAACGGCCATGCGCGCGCGCACACACACACACACACTAACAATTTGATAAAAATAGTCTAAAATGACTTCACTAACCATGAAATGTGAAGATCTGCTAAAAAATCGATTTTCAATTTTCGGGGTAATTACAGTAACTTCCCTATGAATCGGGAAGTTAAAAATTGCATCTTGTAGCTGATCGAAAAATACATTCCGACATGTATAGTAACATGACCTTAAAATGACTTTGATATTCGGGTGCTCCGTGCAACGAGACGAGTCATTAGTGAAAAGAGATAGCGAAAAACTGGATGCAATATGCAATCAATCTTGTGGCACATTTTGTCAGCTTTAATTTTGTATATATAGAATGGTTTGATCATTAGGACACATAGTTTGCGAGATAAGAGCGGAAAATCGAAAAAGTGACCTTTTACAAAGTTTCAAAGTCAAAAATGGTGTCCGTCCATTTCCCTCTACACCTCCCTTTGAAGCATGTGCAGAACACGATGCTCGTCGATTTCAATATCCTGAAACGACACAAAAGAAACGTTGCCCGCCGCCGTAATAATAATGCAACTTGCTGTATAAATGTCGGTATCATTCGATAAAGTGGTACCGATATTTATGTAACCAATTACGTCACCGAAAACAAGCAAAATAATCTATTATTACTTTTGACTGGCTATGTAAATTATGTAACTTGTACTTTCAATAAGCTTTTCGGTAGATTGGATTCAGCCACAGTGACGTAATTTCAAATTCTACTTTATTGCGACAGTCGCCACCATTTTTTATCAGGTTTCTTTACCGAAAAGTTGAATAGTGTTCCAACAACGATTGATCGAATGTGAAGTTACGCAACGTGTACGATTACGTGCTTGGAACATTTCGTAGGCTGATTCTGCAAGATACTCTCATTGCAACACGAAAATCTAGAAATTTTCCCCTAAGATTGTCCCTTACTTATGGACGATTAAAAATAGCAGTGTGTGTAAGTTAGGCTAATTTTATATAATAAGTTAAAAACAATATCTTTACGGTAAAATCGTCATTGATGTACAGGGATGGGATAGACTGCAACTTTTGGATCACTACTAACCTATGTATGTCGAAAAGTTAGTAGTTCGGAAAATATTTCAATTTAAATAACTCTGAAATACCGTTACCCTAGTAGCACAAAATAATGTATACACTTCCATATAATATTAAAAAGAGATTCAATCTTTTTTAAATATTCAATTATTCATATAATATTTGTTTAATATTAAGTAACAAATATTATTTTTTAAATATGCAGAGAATATCCATTTCATGTTACGAGAAAAATATTTTTTTCTAAATATTAAATGAATCTTTATTTCATATTAGAAATAGAATATTTTTTCCTAATATACTAATATAATAAAAAATAATCTGTGGGCCTACGAATGTAGCATTTGTTCGAGCCATTAATCTTTCTAACTGCATAAAAAATTTCTGTATTTTTAATAAGCCCTTTCCAAAGAAGAAGTTAAATATTCCCTCAGGCAGTGCACAGAAAGTGGTGTTATTATATATAGTTTCTAATTTTTTTATAACTTTTTCTTAAATTTGAAGATTTAATTGAACGTTTTTTAAATATGGGTTTCACGTTTTTTAAACATTTACTTTATATTTTTTAAACATGTAATTTATATTCTCTGAATATTTAGCTTATATTTTCTAAACATTCAATTTACATTTCTTGGATGTGTATACAATATTCAGATCTAATATTTTTCTCATATGAAAAAGTGTGGCTTAAAAAATATTTTTCCAATATTTGAAACAAACATTTACCCAATATTTTTGTGCTACTAGGGTTCTTTCCCAATCAATGGTGATTTTCCACAGTGATTTTTGTGATCGCTTCTGATTGGCGGAGAGCATAATCGTTCTTCCTGCTAGTCACAGGAACATATAAAAACAAAATTGCTAGTTGCGTCACATTTTTATCAAATATATTAGATTTCTAAGACGTTTCTCAAACTATCACTTGCATTTCCTATAAGTGTTAAGATACATTGGTATTTTGTAAAAGTTTATACATAGCATAACATACATAAACATAAAAATATTGTCTGGAATTTTATACTATTTAACACTAATAGCGCGCGCGTACCGGATACAAAATGTATCGGATTGTGTATTGTTTTATCAAAATTACAAGATTGAATTTATTTAGATTTTTCATAATTTTGTATAACAATATATGCTCGAATACAGAAACTTATTGAATAATTTCTAATAGGGAAGCATCTTTATAATTTTAACAATTAAAGAATAAACAATGTGAAAACGGACATTTAACCGGTCGCGGTGTGGTTACTGTTAAATAGATATTACGATTTCCAAATCCAGAGAAAGAGACTAATGTCTTCGTTTTTAGATACTAAAATAAGGTACGGAAAAGAAAATTGAATATTTTTATTTCTATAAATGAAGTAAATGGACGTTATATATATGTCGTGGCAAGCCGACCCTTGTTCGATTCGTCATTTCAAAATGCGTCGACGAGCTCACGGGTGCTGTAGAATTTATCCTTACACGTCTTGTCTCGTCAAAATCTAGTTGATTCTGTCTATATCAAAAGACTACTCTCTTGACAACGCAAATCAATCAATATCTCATTGTTATTGTCTTACTGTTTTCATATACACTGTAACCATCAGGAACGTGTCCATTTTACCACTCGTGGTCACGTTCAACAAGGACCTAAACCATTTTCCTAAAGGACCTTGTCTGGCATTTCTTCAAAAATAAAACAAACGTTACAGTGACACAAATTTATAGATTACAATCAATAAAACAAACATGACATTAATATTAATAATACAAATTTTCAAATCATTGCCTATGTCAACACGCCCCGACATGTCGTCGTGTGCAATTACAATTACTTTATATAATCGTCTGCAAACAAAAACATCTTCTATATTTTCCATTTGAACATACTGACAGAATATTGATTTAGCTCTGTTTGCCATATTGATCATAGACCTTGTACGAAAAACATCATTGATGTGTTTTTTTTAATTAAACAATTTAAATTTTCAATATAAATCAAATAATCTCTTAGTACAAAATAGACAGCCTAGCCAAACGGTTCTAACACACAGTGAGCTCAAGACAACATTAACAATTATTTAGTCCACCAGTGGACATAACAAACAAAGCCAACCTATGTGGCTTCAGATCACCCACGTGATCACTCATAACACAGTCAACTCATGACTCAATACATCCATCGTCTGCCGTTACATCGCCCCGCCTCCTTTACCAGCTAAACTGCGTTTGGGAATAATGGCTTACGACTATTAAGCAAGACGCATGAATTTTCACATGTTTCTTTCCTCACTGTTGTCCTCACTGTTATATACATATATATATGTATATATACAGGGTGTCCCAAAATTCCTCCGATACCCGAAAATGGGAGGTTGCTTGGGTCATTTGAAGCGGCATTTTCCTTTACAAAAATTGTGTCCGTGGCTTTGTTTAGGAGTTATTAACGAAAAACACGAACCAATCAGAGCCCGGCTATAGCGAACGGAGTCCGACTCGGCGACAGGTCCCGCTTAAGGGAGTACCAGACCCATGGATATGACTAGCATATTACTAGATTATTACTAGAAAAACAAGTGAAAACCGTGTTTACGGGAAACCATTTTTTGTTTTTATAGAAGCATGTTACGAGCTGTGTGAAGGCTCGTTCTAAAGAGGAAAGTTGATCGCAGGTCGCTCAGCTCATGATTTTGTTAGATTATGTTTATATCTAATAATATGAGCGTCCAAAGTAGGGGGAAAAATGAAGAAAAATTCCGCAGATTCTAATATATTTTTCTAATACAAAACGATTTTTTCGACTTGAATCATGAGCTGAGCGACCTACGATCGACCTTCCTCTGTCAAAAGAACCTTTATGCAGTTCAAAATATGCTCATATGAGGACGAAAAATGGTTTCCCGCAAACACCGTTTTGTTGATAAAATCAGTGTTTGCGGGAAACCATTTTTTGTCCTCATATGAGCATATTTTGAGCTGCATAAAGGTTCTTTTGACAGAGGAAGGTTCATCATAGCCCGCTCTGTTCATGATTTAGTTCGATTATGTTTATATCTAATAATATGAGTGTCCAAAATAGGGAAAACAAATGAAGACAAATTCCGCAGATTCTAATGTATTTTTCTAATACAAAATGATTTTTTCGACTTGAATGATGAGCTGAGCGACCTGCGACGAACCTTCATCTTTACAATGAGCCCTCACGCAGCTCGTAATATGCTCATATGAGGACAAAAAATGGTTTCCCGTGATTGCATTGAATTGTTCCCCAGATTCCGTTCATGAAGGGCAATGAAGGGCAAGTAGAACTAAATTTAGTTCAGCTACTCAGACGAGATGGCGCTTAGACAGGAGAATTACCGGCATATATTCGTAACAACAAAAATATAAAGGGCTTGAATCCACTCGGATCCATTAATAGCAATAAAGATATTGATATGATAACAAGAAAAAAACCTGTATTGATAGCGAAATTGAAGCGTTAGATTGATACAAATGTATGTCCGTCACTGTTGCCAAACTGTTTTTCAGCGTGGAGGTTGCTTACACTGATAAATACCCAGATCAGGGGTTACGGTACCCCCTTAACGTGGTGTCGCTATTGGCCGAACCAGAATCAATCCGCTGTAGCCGTGCTCTGATTGGTCCGTGTTTTTCGTTAATAACTCTTAAACAAAGCCGCGAACGCCATTTTTGTAAAGGAAAATGTTGCTTCAAATGACCCAAGGAACCTCCCATTTCCGGGAGTTACACTTATTTTGGGACACCCTGTATACATACTTCTTTGGCAATGGCCCAAATTATGCCCATCATAATTCATTCAACAGCGATATAAGCATAAAAATCAATACGTGATAACGTCGAACCATAATACAGCGAAATCGTACATTTGTATTCGTTACAAATAAAAATTGTGTGAGAACAATAAATAAGAATCTTTAAGCATCTATGTACGATTTTCTATTTTAATATAAATAAATGTTTGCATTAATGTTCACAAAGTTCGTTAGTAAAGTCTTTTACAATAACTTTTAGACATTGTTTAACTACCAGTTTTCTATGTCGTTTAGTTGACTTTAATAGAGGAGAACTAGCAGGTCAGATTGAGTTCCGTCATGAAACTTTTTTTTATAATAAGTTGAAGCTCCACAGAAGAGATTCTGACAAAAAAACACCTGCGGAATACTGCGGATCCGTCTGCTACAATGTTTTAAACTTTTTGTCTCGCCGTACGGTGCATAAGGTGCGCCGCGTCTTGTTAATTTACAAAAACAAAATAGTTTAGATAGTTTAGAAGAGGAATAATTTACTCTAATTAGTAAGTGCAGTTGTGACGGAAGTTCTGGTCATAGTGGATATAAGCAAAAATTTTCAAATTCAAATGGCGATAGCGAATATTTATTCGCCTTTTGTTTCGTGCTTTTGAAAATACATTCAGTCGACGCGACGATGGAAATAAAATTTTATGGTCACATCCGAAACCATCTTCTGCTAAAATTGTAAAACCATTGGAAATATTAACGAAGATATTTTATGTAACACATACAGTACCGGTCTTTGAGGAAAATAGTGACGAAGATTGAATAAATTATGTATGTTATGATTCCTAGAATTCTCATTTACATCATTATAATGTCTCTCGCGTTTAAAAAAAAATTGATTAAGAAGGGATTTAATCTCCTGATAAGAATTACTAAATAGTGTCGTAAGAAACACGACACTATATATTGCACTATTATAATGGCGTAATTTCATTTGTTTTTCAATATTTAACTATGTTCCACCCCTCCGACCATCTTGAAACTTTTGTATATATTAGATAGATAACAGAACATTGTTGTTGAATTTTTTGAAAGTGGTCACTCGAAGGGTTGTTTGCAATTTCCACCCCTAAAAAATTTAATAATTTTTTTCTACCGTTAATAATATGATCACAATTGTGATAAAAATATATGATATGAAGGACGTAAGTACGAGTATTTTCGTATTTTTTTTATCTGAATATCTTAATTAACAACCGAGAAAACTAGCTGGTTATTGTTGCTCGCTCGCTTCGCGAGCTCGCGGGTGGGGTTGTTGTTGCTCGCTCGCTTCGCGAGCTCGCGGGTAGGACTGCTCTTGCGAAAGGGTTAGTGGTACGCATTGCTAGTGAGGCATACAGCTATTAATGGTTTTTTTTTAATTTTGTGTGTGACTCTCCACGAGCCACACAAAGAACTTCCCGATTCGTTAGTTGTAAGCGGTAACATTAGCATTAACTGCATAATTAAAAAAAAAAATGAAATATATATATAATTACGTTTGTTTATTTGGTGGAAAATTTCCATCCTCTCGTATAAATTGCATTGTTGAATGAACTTCTTTCGAAAAAAACTAAAAAATCTAAAAAACTGCTTGACCAATATGGACCAAAATCTAATCAGCTCTAAGTTACGACGGGGCACATCCATTGCATCATTCATCATTCTGATCGCATTGTTACTTTTTCAGAAAACGTTAACGAAAAATTTGATACCATACAAACGGACATACGCACGCGCGCGCGCGCAAACACACACACACACACACACACACACACACACACACAAACATTTCGATAAAAATAGTCTAAAATGACTCCAATGACCATGAAACGTGAAGATCTGCTAAAAAATCGATTTCCGATTTTCGGGGTAAAAAAAAATTAATAGCTGTATGCCCCACTAGCAATGCGTACCACTAACCCTCTCGCAAGAGCAGTCCTACCTGCGAGCTCGCGAAGCGAGCGAGCAACAATAACCAGCTAGTTTTTATTTTGCGATTCGTATGTTTTAAGAAGATTATATGTTTTCAGGAAAAGTGATTATAACACTGTATTGGCATATAGAGTATGCCCAACCACGTGACGTATGTGGTCTTTTGAATTTTTCAAGAAAAAAAAAAAATTTTTTTTTTAAAAACTAAAAAACTACTTGACCAAACTTGACCAAAATCTTATCAGCTCTAAGTTGCAGCGGGACACTTCCAATGCATCATTCATTATTCTGATCGCGTTATTACTTTTTCTGAAAACGTTAACGAAAAATTTGATACCATAGAAACGGACATACGCACACACACACACACACACATACCGACATTTTCATAAAAATAGTCTAAAATGAATCCAATGACCATGAAACGTGAAGATCTGTTAAAAATTCGATTTTCGATTTTCGGGGTAATTACCATAACTTCCCTATGAATCGGGAAGTTAAAAAATGATATAGTTAAGGGTATTTACCCTCATATAATCCTTATATGAAGGGTTAGCGACTTGAAATTTTGGGGGGTTATCTTTCAACCTAAAACCAATGTTTCCCATACAATTTCAATAAAAATCCAGGGGAGGCGATTCTTAGCCTGTAGACCCTTTATATTTGTCAAAGAAATCGTAGAGCTGATAGAATTAAACGGAATTAATTTAGTAAATTTCGAGAAATTTGTTCGTGTAACAAAAGATTTATATTTAAGATTATATCCTTGGTTTCACATGCCCGTCACAATTCATAAATTATTATTTAATAGTTTAGAAATATATAAGTCATGCCTATTACCCATTGGCATGATGTCTGAAAAGGCTCAAAAAGCTCGCAACAAAGATGTAAGAAGAATTAGGTTTGTCCACACAAGGAAGAATTCGCGGATAAATACAAATTACGATTTGATGGCAATGTTGCTAATCACTTCTGATCCAATCATAAATAAATATTGGGAAATACCACGAAAAGATAGAAAATTACCAAAAGATGTACTAGATCTTACTATGGCCGGAACTTCCGTCTAATACCACAAATACTTTTAATTGACAGCGCCGCAACAGTGATATTGCCAAAGAACTATCGTTACATTTTTTTGTAGTTATATTGTTATATTTAGATATATTTGTTATACTTATTTCATATTACTACTACATTTTTCATACCTTACTTAATATTATTATTGCATATTTAATTTGCATGTTTATATTTGGTTATGTAATTTATATACTACTTTTTATATAAATACTATTTTTAAAGGTTGTGCAGGGTGTAAAGAAATGATTGGTCCTAGCTGCCATAAGCGTATTCTACATCTTCGGATCGGTGAAGATCTGTGAAAAAAAGTTGCCGCAAAATTGTCCTTGACCTCGAATTTCAAGAGCAAATTTTTGTGTTATTGCATTGTATTCTTCGCACCATGGGGGCACCAAGTGTGAAGCGAACCATGAGTCAAAACTCAACTCACCCATGATTCCCTTAACACTTTTTGTCCCCATGATGCGTAGAATACAATGCAATAACACAAAAATTTGCCCTTGAACTTCAAGATCAAGGACAATTTTGCGGCAACTTTTTTCACAGATCTTCACCGATCCGAAGATGTAGAATACGCTTATGGCAGCCAGGACCAAACATTTCTTTACACCCTGTACATATGTTCAATCTAATTTCGTGACCTAACACAAAATTTGAATCGGTTTCAAGAAGCGTGATGTATGATTTTTTTCCACAGAGTTCAATTTTCTTAAAATTTCCTTTATATTAACAATTGAGTGCTAATTATCGATAACACATTACATTTAAATCAAAATTCTTTTTTCAAACATTTTTTCATAAAATTTTTTAACTTCCCGATTTATAGGTAAGTTTTTGTAATTAATTTCTCGATTCATAGGAAAGTTACTGTAATTACCCCGAAAATCAAAAATTGAGTATTTAGCAGATCTTCACGTTTCATGGACATTGGAGTCATTTTAGACTATTTTTATCAAATTGTTAGTGTGTGTGTGTGTGTGTGTGTGTGTGTGTGTGCGTATGGCCGTTTGTATGATATAAAATTTTTCGTTAACGTTTTCTGAAAAAGTAACAACGCGTTCAGAATAATGAATGATGCAATCGATGTGCCCCGCTGTAACTTAGAGCTGATTAGATTTTGGTCCGTATTGGTCAAGTAGTTTTTTAGATTTTTTAGTTTTTTTCGAAAGTAGTTCATTCAACAATGCAATTTATACGAGAGAACGGAAATTTTCCACCGAATAAACAAACGTAATTATATATATTTCATTTTTAATTAAAAAAATATTTTTTTTTAATTATGCAACTAATGCTAATGTTACCGCTTACAATAACCAAAAAAAAAATCCCAATGCAAGAGTGAGTTATTAGTTATTATTAGTTATTATAATGATAATAATGTACTGCAACCAATTTTATATTAAAATTACCTTAAAGTTAAAGATTGAAATCTCCTCATTACAACGACTTCACATACGTTGACATCACTAACCAAAAATGATATTTTTCCACCTAAAATTCGATTCGTCCCACTGTGGAGCCGTGCTGTACACATTGACGAAATGTGACGTAGCTGCTGATGGGCTGATGGCAGGTCATAGACTTATGGTATACATAGAGATAGACGGTGCGGCCTCTACAAACTATGGCAGCCGGGAATAGTTCTATTTCCCTCGCACAACCCGTCTTAGAAAGAGAGCGCACTTCTTTTTGCTGTCGCTCTCTCTTTCTCTTTCTCTTTCTCTCTCTTTCTCTCTCTCGCACTGTTTATACTTCGTGCCGCCATTGTAGGCTTCAGCGCTTCGTACAAGCCGAGCAGTCTATCTCTATAAGCCTATGTTGCAGGTATGCGGGACGGCACAGAGGCAAGAAGAGTCTTTTCGCTGTTTGCGTTGCGTGAATTATGATAGGGAGCTCGAGCGATAGTAAATTCATTTGCGAATATACGTGTGGGGTCAGAATTGACCCTGGCACAGATCGCTGTGCCTTGGTACTCCCAGGGTTAATATTCGGACGCTTTAAAAAGAATAATAACTGTACATATTAATACTAAACCTACGGAGCCTTTACCTTAAGTAAAGGTACATGTTCCTTTATAAAAATGACAAGATTGATTTTATTTAAACCTTGTGTAGCTCCTATTATAATATATGCTCTACTAGAGATATCTATACAGTAATCTCTTATCAAATTCTTTTTATTATATCAATAGTCGTAAAATAAAAAATCTGAAATCGATAATTTTGACCGGAGATGATAGGTTTAGGGTTAATTAAGGACTAAAAGCCAAGAACATGTGTGGCCTATTCGGATAATATGATCGGCGAGTAGAATCTGCGAATAAGGGCCTCGCCGACATACAGAAAAGTTATAGGAGAATTACTTCCTTTGTTAGAAAAAAAGGGTTAAATTTTGTTTCTCGTTGCATGTATACAAAAAGATATTAAATAAATGAAAGTTTGCATATGTTATTTTTATAATGCGCAAGTGCGACTACGAACTCCAGTTCTACAGGGTCATCCGTTTTTAAACGGACAAACGTAAACCAGCTATAAAGAACCCCAAATGGAACAAGTTTTACCCCTGCCACTTTTTTTGTTTCGGCCTTGATTTCTAGAAAATTGCAAAAAACCATAATTTTTTTAGTTCACATAAACTTGAATATCTCGGGACTCCAGTGATGAATCTTGATGATTTTTTCTTTGTTGTGTTGAAAATAAACAGGAGCATCTTTTTTTTTCTTCCCAAAATTTTTTTGTATGACCTTCGAATCTTGGTTTTGTCTGGATCGGACTGTAGCTATCTGAACGGTTCCAGGATGCGTGACTTCAATGGATGATATTTTCTTGGAATAAACGTGCTAAAAAAAACAAAAATATTTTGTTAAAAAAAGATGCCCCTATTTATTTTATACCAAACAAAGGAAAAATCATCAAGATTCATCACTGGAGTACCGAGATATTCAAGTTTATGTGAACTAAAATAATTATGGTTTTTTGCAATTTTCTAGAAATCAAGGCCGAAACAAAAAAAGTGGCAGGGGTAAAACTTGTTCCATTTGGGGTTCTTTATAGCTGGTTTACGTTTGTCCGTTTAAAAACGGATGACCCTGTAGAGTATGCCCACTCACATGACGTATGAAATCTTTTGAATTTAAAAAAAAAATTATTGGTGTTAAATTTTTTTATCAATATTTGCATTATTCATATAATCACGATAACGAGTTATTACTTTCACTACCACTCTGGGCAATTGAAAATCTAACTATAATATAGACGGAATTTTAGTATTTTCTTGAGAAGTAATAAATTTTAATATTCCGCATGCTCCATCAATGTTATTAATTATCATATATTTTATATTAATTTTTTTCAATTTAACATCAGTTAATAATTCGTTTTGACTGATTGGTTTTTCAAAGATTGTAATATAAATTTTTTTTGGTACTTTCATCGATATTCTTTGAAAATGTATTCTCGACAGTAGAGATGATTAACTCACTCTTGCATTGGGATAATTTTCGATTATTGCAAGCAAATAACAACAGTAGTATTAGTTGCATAATTAAAAAAAAATTATATATAATTGTTACGTTTGTTTCTCGGTGGAAAATTTCCGTCCTCTCGAATAATTTGCATTGTTGAATGAACTTCTTTCGAAAACAACTACTTGACCAATATGGACCTAAATCTAATCAGCTCTAAGTTACAGCGGGGCACATCGATTGCATCATTCATTATTCTGATCGCGTTGTTACTTTTTCAAAAAATGTTAACGAAAAATTTGATACCATAGAAACAGGCATACGCACACACGCACACACACACAAACATTTTGATAAAAATAGTCAAAAATGACTCCAATGACCATGAAACGGGAAAATCTGCTAAAAACTCAATTTTTGATTTTTATTTCACTATGAATCGGGCAGTTAATAAACATATGAAAAACTACCACGCAATATTGCTTAGCTACCCAATTGCTTGCTTGTGTGCGAGTCTCTAAGGTAAACTTATCTTTGGATAGTGGATTTTTAATGTAGGAAGTCTTTTAACTACTAACTAGAAAAATATAAAGCGGGGGAAGGTGGTTGGGGAATAAAAGAATAGTTACAAAAACCCCTGTGTCAGTCTTTGAGATCAGGACGTGCTTATACTAACTTATAGCTAACTTAAGGATAGAATTTAAGAAAAGGAAACGTATATACATATGTACAATGGCTCTTTAACCACTGTGCCAACCGGCGATGTGTAAACGTTGAAAACATTCAGGTAGGTACATATCGCACAGAATACAATTTTTTCTTTCTCTCAAATCACATTTTTTAAGTAAAATAATTGCCTCTTTCGGTATAATAACGGTAAAAATTACTTAATATACGCCCACGGTAAAGCCAACAAGTGTAACTTTTCTCCTCACAGCAAAAACGCCGAAAAAATTCGGTTTTTATTGTTTTTGACAATGAAGCAGCCGAACAAAAAATCTTTAAAAAATTGACGACACTGTCTGTTATAGTACTTTATCAGAAAACCTTTATCAGTAAAATAGCATGTTTTAATATTTTTCCGATTTGTTTAGGTTTTTCATTTTTTACGGCCACAGTTTGCAACAAAAAATATCAAAAATGCGCCTTAGGATCAGGAATGTGTCACATTTTTCTCAGAATTTTAGAACGCATTTGAGACCGGAAAATGTGCAGGAAAGCGTAAAATTTATTTTACCCTGTAACTATCCTTACGGGCAAGCTAGAGGGCTGCAACTTTACTCAGAGGGGTTTCTCTTAGTCAGCTTTCGAATGGTTCAAGAGCCTTTGAAAAAGGTCTAAGGGCAGTTTTTACCATCTTAATCGGCTAGGCCCTTTTTCTCGAAGTACCGTTTCGGGAGTGAGTTTGTATACCTGAGAAAAATTATATTCCTAAACTTGAAACGCGTTTTTCTCAGAGTTGCGTTTCTCAAAACGGTGTACAAGATATACATATCTCGAGTTCTACCTTAGCAATTACATGCAAATTTTATAGTTGTTCTTATTATAATATTTATTAGGCATTGACGATCGATTTTTCCCTATTATTTTGATAAATATAAATAAAAAATTAACACATTTTCTACCGAAATTGAGTCATTAAATTTTAAATGTCTGCCATTTTGTTAATTTTCACAAAAATTGTAATGTGGGATCGTCAATGAAGAATATATCACAGTTAATGATATCTTTGGGATTTTTGATACAGTTAATTCGATTTGTAGGAATCCTGTACACCAGTTGGCCATGTCAAGACGACGAAAGGCATAAGAGCAAATTCTTTTGTAAATATTCAGGGCTTCGGAGTCGGAGTCGGAGTTTGGGAGTAATTGCTGATGACTGGAATCGGAGTCGGAGTTAGAAAAAGCTATACAGGGTGTCCCGAAGTAAGTGTAACTCCTGGAAATGAGGTTCCTTGGGTCATTTGAAGCTATATTTTCCTTTATAAAAATGGCGTTCGCGGCTTTGTTTAGGAGTTATTAACAAAAAACACGGACCAATCAGAGCGCGGCTACAGCGGATTGATTCTGGTTCGGCCAATAGCAACACCGCGTTAAGCGTGACCTATCACCGACTCGGACTCCGTTCGAGTTTTTCGTTAATAACTCCTAAACAAAACCGCGGACACCATTTTTGTAAAGGAAAATGTCGCTTCAAATGACCCAAGGAACCTCCCATTTCCGGGAGTTACACTTATTTTGGGACACCCTGTATATCGACTCCCGGAGTCGGAGTCAGAGTCGGAAAAAACATGTCGACTCCGACTCCAACTCTGACTCTTTTCTTTATAATTCATTAATGGATTTATGTATACAATTGCTAATATTCGATCTACAGTACAGACGTATTGTATATGTATACATATATATGTAGATATATCTCGGTGCTGTGTAGAGAAGAAACAGTTAGTTATGGTAGTAGTGAAGGCAAACAATTAAAACAAATTATGTTGTCATTTTGTCATTCTAGCATTTTTTATTAAAAATAAATGAGTCATAACAAAACAAGACAAATGATAAAATATTAATGCAAAGTTTCTTTTAAATAATTCTATAGGAATTCTATAAGAACAAAATGACATTTTTAATCAATTTTTTTATAATATAGCTCTAAGGAAAATAATGGCTTCAATCAAATCCTCTTTCATAGATGCTCTGCTGAGAAAAAACAGTCCAAAAAGCAACAAGTGTCTCTATGAAATATTAGAGATTATATTAATTTTCAAAAATGGAAACTTTATCTTTAGTATTTCTTAAACTGATACGTATTTTCTAACTATTTTATTTTTACCTTTTTAATGGTATATGTTTGGATGTAAGGAATTTTATTTATTTCTTATTAATTATCAATTTATTTATTAATTATTTTCTAAATAATTTCTTACATCCATACATATACCTTTAAAAAGGTATATAATTGTGTTCAATTAAACTGGAAAGTTAATTTATAAATACCATATACTCAAATAGTATGTTATATTGGCAGAAAACTATATGTGAAAATATATGAATATAAGAATTATGTTTGAATTTACCGCTCAACGTTGATCAGGTATAGATCGATCCAATATACAGGGTGTCCCAAAATTCCTCCGACACCCGAAAGTGGGAGGTTCGTTGGGTCATTTGAAGCGACATTTTCCTTTACAAAAATGGCGTCCGCGGCTTTGTTTAGGAGTTATTAACGAAAAACACGGACCAATCAGAGCGCGATCTAGACATGCGATGGCACGTTCGACCAATTGATAGTTGGGCGCGTCGGGCAGACTGTGCTGACTCGCGTCTAGGTCGCGCTCTGATTGGTCCGTGTTTTTCGTTAATATCTCCTAAACAAAGCCGCGGACGCCATTTTTGTAAAGGAAAATGTCGCTTCAAATGACCCAAGGAACCTCCCATTTTCGGGTGTCGGAGGAATTTTGGGACACCCTGTAGATTACACTGTTTCTAAATGCTCTGACATTATCGCAGTCTTACAGATGCCGGCTTGGGCTAAACATGTGGTTACACCAATGTCAGTTATATCTATTATAATTATATTTTAATTTACACTAAGCAAGTGAGTTACAATTATAATTTTCTTAAATTAAAAAATTTGAAAAAAAAGTTTATAATTATATTTGCTCCACAGTACTAATAGAAATTGTCGGTTAATTTACAGACGCAAAATTTTATTAATTTCTTGAAAATGATCTAAATGTGTATAGATCGAAACGTCGAAATTTTGATTTTGTGATGTTTTGCAAATACTGTAGAAGTAATTTTTGATCGAACTAGTGCGCTGATACCATTAAAAATTTTTGTTTAAAACCTATTTACGATCGATACTAAGATATTATTGTCAATTTTAATATTGTGGGTGAAAAAGAATTGAATAAAAAATGGTGAGTGTTACATAAAAACGAAAGTATTTTTTAAATGTAAAAATACATTTGTGTCGTTAAAAGTAAAGGAGATATCCTTTGTATTTGTTGTATGTAGATCATTTTTTTGTATGTATATTGAGAAAATGGTTGAAATGATATTTGTGTGGTTACATCAATTTTCTTCCGTTTTGCAAGGTGTCAATTTTAATACAATTTAATTTAAATTGAATACAATTATAATTTTCTTAAATTTAAAAATTTATTAAAAAAAAGGTTTATAATTATATTTGCTCCACAGTACTAATAGAAATTGTCGGTTAATTCACAGACGCAAAATTTTATTAATTTCTTGAAAATGATCTAAGGTAAAGGTACTAGTAGTTGACCAGTTAAGAGAAGTATTCCTCGCGAACAATAGTAACCATTTACTCTGTCATTAAATAGCGAGAGTCAATGTCTAAAGACACTTTTTAAGTCTTCTAAATTATGTACCAAGGCCACTTTTTAAAAAAGTTTACTTATACAAATTTAAGAAACATATTTAGAAATTCAGTAATTGCTTCAGAAGTTGACCACTCATGAAAATGAAAAATCTAGTAATTGATCTCCTATTCATTAGTAGATGTTGGGAACCATTTTACTATCATTTAGTTTCAACAATTTCCAGCACAAATTACAATTAAAGAATGAAATAAGAAATCAAACTAATCAATTCCATAAAAAGTTTAATTGAGGAACAGAGTAGATGTTGCAAGTTAATAGAGAATAGTATTAGAGAAATTTAACCAACACATGGTATGGCATCCGAGGTTCACTTTCATCAAAAATGTACAGCTTATAAAAATCTTATTTTTTATGTTTTTCTATAAAATGGTCAACTACTCGTCCATGGTCAACTACTGGTACCTTTACCTTAAATATAGATCGAAACGTCGAAATTTTGATTTTGTGATATTTTGCAAATACTGTAGAAGTAGTTTTTGATCGAACCAGTGCGCTGATACCATTAAAAATTTTGTATAAGAATTATGTTTGAATTTACCGCTCAACGTTGATCAGGTATAGATCGATCCAATATAGATTACACTGTTTCTAAATGCTCTGACATTATCGCAGTCTTACAGATGCCGGCTTGGGCTAAACATGTGGTTACACCAATGTCAGTTATATCTATTATAATTATATTTTAATTTACACTAAGCAAGTGAGTTACAATTATAATTTTCTTAAATTAAAAAATTTGAAAAGAAAGTTTATAATTATATTTGCTCCACAGTACTAATATAAATTGTCGGTTAATTTACAGACGCAAAATTTTATTAATTTCTTGAAAATGATCTAAATATGTCTAGATCGAAACGTCGAAATTTTGATTTTGTGATGTTTTGCAAATACTGTAGAAGTAATTTTTGATCGAACTAGTGCGCTGATACCATTAAAAATTTTTGTTTAAAACCTATTTACGATCGATACTAAGATATTATTGTCAATTTTAATATTGTGGGTGAAAAAGAATTGAATAAAAAATGGCGAGTGTTACATAAAAACGAAAGTATTTTTTAAAAGTAAAAATACATTTGTGTCGTTAAAAGTAAAGGAGATATCCTTTGTATTTGTTGTATGTAGATCATTTTTTTGTATGTATATTGAGAAAATGGTTGAAATGATATTTGTGTGGTTACATCAATTTTCTTCCGTTTTGCAAGGTGTCAATTTTAATACAATTTAATTTTAATTCAATAGAATTATACTCGTTCATGGTCAACTACTGGTACCTTTACCTTAAATATAGATCGAAACGTCGAAATTTTGATTTTGTGATATTTTGCAAATACTGTAGAAGTAATTTTTGATCGAACCAGTGCGCTGATACCATTAAAAATTTTGTGTAGTAAACTGAAATACAAAATCATATATTAATCGATCATTCACTGGTTTCTGTACTGTTGTTTAAAAATCTTCTATTTTTCCCACTTGTTACTGTGTCCTAACCCCTTAACAGGTGTTATAAAGGACGAAATCAGAAGGAATTTCCCGTTACGAGCAAGACTGCTTCGCCGCGCTGGTTTCGATTGCTCGTTGCCAGCACGGCGCGGCACGGCGACGCGGCAGGTACCTACACATCGAGAATTGAGGCTCTCTCTCTCATCTCTCTCTCTCTCTCTTATTCCCGATGAGTACACAGAATGTACACACCGTTCGCTGTCCACGACGAGCGATTCCGGCGAGGGAGCCAGCCAACCGTACGATAATTGGATCCCCCGTTTCGAAAGACATTCGTCGCCAGGCGCTGAATTGCTCACGACTTCGGACAATTCGTTGCAGTGTTTTTCTGTTTTCTCTTGAAGAGTTATTGTCTCGTAGGATATAGAGTAGCAGGACACTGTCAAGAAACGGCTTCGCAACGCCGCGTCGTTGAAACAAAAGACGTCTGCCCGCTTGAAATAAGCCTAGTTCTCAACTAACAAGACGGTGCACCAACCGTGTCCCACTATGTATTACGAAGCCGCAATTTCCATTTGTGAAACTGTGACGCACCGTGCCCGCTAATTCACGGCTATTAAAAATAAGTAGCTTCGATGATACGATCGATCGAACCATTCCGTATCGCCTCGCAGCTCACGTTCAGCTCAATTTCTGGGATTCCCTAACCTAAACTGCCGAGATCGTTTGCCAGTGCTCACGGACGTCGATAAAACGCCATATGCTTCGAAAACGCCAATCGCTTCCTACGTGCACTTATGCACGTTGCCAACGAGTTTACGTTTGTTTAGAAATTCCTACCGATACTGGATCGAGGAACATGAAACGGTAATCTGAGAAAGTTGCACTGTCTGTTCGCATCACAAAAGAACCAAGAACGGTTTTTAATGGTTTTTCTCGCTCAGAAACAAACCCTAGTAGCACAAAAATATTGGGTAAATGTTTGTTTCAAATATTGAAAAAATATTTTTTAAGCCACGCTTTTTCATATGAGAAAAATATTATATCTGAATATTTTATACATATACAAGAAATGTAAATTCAATGTTCAGAAAATATAAGCTAAATATTCAGAGCATATAAATTACATATTTAAAAAACATAAAGTAAATATTTAAAAAACGTGAAACTCATATTTAGATAACGTTCAATTAAATCTTCAAATTTAAGATAAAGTTATAACAAAAATTAGAAACTATAATATAATAACACTACTTTCTGTGCACTGCTCGAGGGAATATTTATCTTCGTCTTCGAAAGGGGTTTATTTAAAAAAACAGAATTTTTTTATGCAGTTAGAAAGATTAATGGTTCGGGGAATGCTATATTCGTAGGCCCATAGATTTTTTTTGTGCAACTGTGCATGTGCAATTAACAATTGCATCATTTCTTTAAGTAGAAATGCATATTTTTTGTTGTACTAATCGATTTCACTGTTCATTCTGTGTAAAAAATGATTACCATAGCAAAAAATTATTAAATTATCTTGTTTTCAAGATACTTAAAAATTTCTATGTCTAATATTACATAAAGATTTATTTTATGAGAAAACATATTTTTTTCATGGTATGAAATAGAAATATTATTTGTATATTAGGAACAACTATTCTATTTTTAATATTAAATAGAGATTCGTTTTATAATGAGAAGAAATATTTTTTTCATAATATGAAATAAATATTATATGTATATTAGGAAAGAATATTCTATTTCTAACATGAAATATAGATTCATTTAATATTTAGAAAAAGATATTTTTCTCGTAACATGAAATAGATATTTCCTCCATATTTATAAAATAATATTCGTTACTTAATATAAAATAAATATTGTATGAATATTTGAATATTAAAAAAAGATTGAATCTCTTTTTAATATTATATGGAAGTGTATACATTATTTTGTGCTACTAGGGAAGTATCACAAGAAAGGGATAGATAATAAATATTTTCATGAAGATCACAGTGGACTAGATCTTGTCAAAACAATCCAGAATAATCGGAGGGAAGAAACTGAATATAATAAAAAAGAGATTTACCATGTATTGCAACGAGAGGTGGGCATTGTTTGATGAAACAAATATTTCAAATTCTATTTAATATTTTAGATTTGATTTTGCTTAAAGAATATAGTATGTTGAATAAGATATACAATTTTGAAAATAAAATATTTCCATTTGAACGATCTGAACCTCAAAATGAAATATTTTTATTATATTATATTAAGGTTTAACGTCGCATCAACGTCTAGGTCATTAGCGACGAACTATTGTGTTTTGCTTTTATTTTTTTTCCTTATATATTGTTGAGGTAGTTAATGTCTTTAAGAAATTCAATGGTGTTTGTTACATGCTTGTTGGATGTCAGGGCCGTGTTCTGGTTGATTCCGAATTTGAGTCGCTGGGTGGAGAATTTTTGGCAGAAATATTTTTATTTCAATAATTTGATCCACAATATAAAATATTTCTGTTTTAACAATCTGAAACGCGAAATGAAATATATTACCTTTTGCATTATTCTAACATTCTGAGAAACCGTATAAACAAACAGTCTATCTTATCGTTAAGAAACGATTTACACTCGTATACAGGGTGTTCAGGCTATTACTAGCCAGCATTTTTTGTGTAAATAGTAAATATTAGAAAAAAATGATGGAGGAAAAAGTATTACTGTTTTTTATGTGCAACACAATGACATATGCATTTTTGTTTTATTTACATTATTTTGATAGAACTGAAGGTGACCTTCAATTTTTTTAATGGAATGAGGTATTTTTTAATACGTCAATCGATGCAGCTGGACATTCGTAATAAAAAAGTACTAACCTATGTATGTCGAAAAGTTAGTCGTTCAGTAGATATTTCAATGTAAAAAATATAAAAATATCATTACTGCCGTACTAAGACGTTAGCGTTTACTTACTAGTGTAGTACGACAGTAATGGTATTTTATGTTTTTTATATTGAAATATCTTCTGAACGATTAATTTTTCGACATACATAGGTTAGTACTTTTTTATTACGAATGTCCAGCTGCATCGATTGACGTATTAAAAAATACCTCATTCCATTTAAAAAATTGAAGGTCACCTTCAGTCCTATCAAAATAATGTAAATAAAACAAAAATGCATATGTCATTGTGTTGCACATAAAAAACAGTAATACTTTTTCCTCCATCATTTTTTTTCTAATATTTACTATTTACACAAAAAATGCTGGCTAGTAATAGCCTGAACACCCTGTATGTATCGAATTCGAAGCATTATTTTCAGAAATAATATGTAATATTGAAAATAAAAACAGAATACAAATATCGTCAATATTCTTCAAATAAAATACTATTTTCAAAAGTTACTGCCTTAAATAAACTATTTTATTTTCAAGAATTACTGCATCACATAAAATGTTTATTTTCAAAGCTGTACACATTTTGAAATTAATAGGATTATTTCCCATTGAAAAACACACAATTTTTTTAAAAATCAAATTATTTCGACTTCTGGTGTCCGAGATATCTAAAAAAATATGGTTTTGACCCCAACTTTCTGGGCTGTTTTCACCCCTTCAACGTGGATGGTTGCCGATAAAAAAAAACACGTGTCAAATATTTTTCGAAGAACTATATCTGACGTAAGTTTCATCAAAATCGGTTTGTCTCATCTGAATAGGTTCCCTCGTCAGCCGCTGACATTTTCATACGCATAATTTTTTCACCTTCCGTTTTACCTTGTCCCCATTTGCGCGTCGTTGTATTGTTTACTGACAGGAGAATAACATTTTGTTAGAAACGACCAGTTCCTCGCAAACTCTGTCAAACAGTAAGACTTGCAAAGGTCAAACGTTCAGAAACTATAGTTCCCCCAATGACATAAATGATATTTGAAATTCGATGAACGTTTCCGTCATATTTCCGGCATTGAATCAACATTTCATTCCATCAATTTTGCGTTTACAGTTAAATGTTTAACCGAATGCAATTTCGAGGTTACGATTGTTATTTGTTCGATCTTGTATGGTGAATTGTGCAGCAGAATGACAGTTTCGTGGGCAAAATTCCATATCTTAGAAACTACATATAAAAAAATTTTCAAATAAAAGTTGTAGAGTATAGATGTGAGTATATGTCGATGGTATTTGTTTAATATTGTAGTGACCTTGGAAACTCTGTATAGGTCACTTTAAAAATTTCATACGTAAATTTATATTTTTTATTACGCATTCTGGTAGGTAAGGGTTAGGACTCGGTGATATTTTGAAAATAATCGAATCTTTTTCTTAAATAGTAGCTACAAGTCTTGAAAACAGAATGCAAAAGGTTTTACGTGAATTTTAAGCTTCAATACAAATTATTTCTCAAAGTACCGTTTCGAGAGTGAGTTCGTATACCTACGAGTAAAATTACATTCATAAACATGAAACGCGTTTTATTCAGAGTTGCTTTCTTCAAAACGGTGTATAAGATATCTCTAGTTCGATTTAGCAATTGCATTAAAATTTTCAGTTATCTTCATTATAATATCTATTAGGCATTGACGATCAATTTTTTTTCTTTTTCCCATTGTTGTGTTAAATATAAATAAAAAGTTAGCAAATTTTCTACCGAAATTCATTCATTAAATTTTAAATTGCCATTTTGTTAATTTTCACAAAAATTGAAATATGAGATTGTCAATACTGAGATATATTCATATCATAGTTTATGACATTTTTGTGTAAGAATCCTGTTCACATCAGTTGGCCATCTGGCAGAAAAAATATTCCAAGCAAAAACGAAAGGCATAAGAGCAAATTCTTTTGTAAATATTACAAGCATTTTTTTATAGTTCATAATATAGTAAACTGAAATACAAAATCTTATATTAATCGATCATTCACTGTTTTCTGTACTGATGTTTAAAAATCTTGTATTTCTCCACTTGTTACTGTGTCCTAACTACTCCTAACCTCCAAAACGCTACAATGTAGTTTTTGCATAAACCGTTGTCAAGATATAAGCCATAAGCATTCAAAGTTGACTTGCCGTCTATGTGCGTGTATAGTGGTATTGATTATTTAGTAATGTGTTAATTTTCGTACGTTATATATAATAAATATAATAATAATAATAAAACACGAGAATTAATGAAAATATTAAGTAATTAATTGATTATTCTTTCACTTGATGGACAAGAAAACCATTTCTGAAAAATCTGTACGTCCCCTAGTAGCACAAAAATATTGGGTAAATGTTTTGTTCAAATATTAAAAAAATATTTTTTAAGCCACACTTTTTCATATGAGAAAAATATTAGATCTGAATATTCTATACATATACAAGAAATGTAAATTCAATGTTCAGAAAATATAAGCTAAATATTCAGAGAATATAAATTATATATTTAAAAAACATAAAGTAAATATTTAAAAAACGTGAAACTCATATTTAGATAACGTTCAATTAAATCTTCAAATTTAAGAAAAAGTTATAACAAAAATTAGAAACTATATATAATAACACTACTTTCTGTGCACTGCTCGAGGGAATATTTATCTTCGTCTTCGAAAGGGGTTTATTTAAAAAAACAGAATTTTTTTATGCAGTTAGAAAGATTAATGGTTCGGGGAATGCTATATTCGTAGGCCCATAGATTTTTTTTGTGCAACTGTGCATGTGCAATTAACAATTGCATCATTTCTTTAAGTAGAAATGCATATTTTTTGTTGTACTAATCGATTTCACTGTTCATTCTGTGTAAAAAATGATTACCATAGCAAAAAATTATTAAATTATCTTGTTTTCAAGATACTTAAAAATTTCTATGTCTAATATTACATAAAGATTTATTTTATGAGAAAACATATTTTTTTCATGGTATGAAATAGAAATATTATTTGTATATTAGGAACAACTATTCTATTTTTAATATTAAATAGAGATTCGTTTTATAATGAGAAGAAATATTTTTTTCGTAATATGAAATAAATATTATATGTATATTAGGAAAGAATATTCTATTTCTAACATGAAATATAGATTCATTTAATATTTAGAAAAAGATATTTTTCTCGTAACATGAAATAGATATTTCCTCCATATTTATAAAATAATATTCGTTACTTAATATAAAATAAATATTGTATGAATATTTGAATATTAAAAAAAGATTGAATCTCTTTTTAATATTATATGAATGTGTATACAATGTTTTGTGCTACTAGGGTATTTTCTGTTTCTTTTTCCTAAACAAACAATGTTTAAAAGTAGGGGGCAGCTCGGGGCAGAAAATTATAAAATCCGGTAAGAAATAGTCCTACAAACATTCTCTAGCAAGAATTTCAAGACATCTTTTTTACTAAAAGCTCATTGATAGGTAAAGTTACTAGATTCGACTAATTCTACGTTTTAGCAAACGGTTTACTTTATTAAATCAATAAAATAGGATATATAATAAAATTGTAAAAACTGCCAAGGAGCCAAAATTAATATTTCGTTTTCAATAGGTCTTTCTTTGACGTGTGTACATGAAGTTATAAGATTATTATTATTATTATTTTTGAAGTTATAGACTAACAGAAGATAATTATAGGAAAAAAACGTTTTTTTTAGTTGATGCTCAGTTATTTATTGTGATGGTGATTGTCCATAAACAAATGGTGTTTTTAAAATAAATTCATGTAAACAGATATATTATAGATTTACAAAACATTAATTTTTTTATTTTTGCCGTCTTCGCCGACGCACTGTGGCACTGTATGATTTTTATTAAATTGTCTAATCGAATTTCCAGCAAGAGTGGAAGTTTAATTTTCACAGTCTCGTATTATTATTTAGAAAAGATGAATTTACTTCGAAAAAAAGTGGCGAGCAGAAAGGATGGTCAAGTTCGGACTTGTCGGCACCTGCACGAACCCGCACCATTTTTTCACTTCCTCTCCGTTTCAGTTTTCTATCTTTAGGTCAAGGCTCGGATTTTTTTACTCGCAGCGGCCGAGAATCAAAGGCTACGCCTCTTCGACCCGACCGCGACCGCGCGTCTCGCTTCCCGTAGCGATCTTATTGCTCAGAGCTGCTCAGGCGCGTACCATAACATAGGCGCCATTCGTGACGCATCAGGGCGATACTCGTGTCAATAGGTTAAACACATTACCATTGAGGTACTACATATTGCTAACGCGTTTTTCTTTTATTAGTGGTATCCCCTGTAGGTCTATTCCACTATCTCGCACGAAGAATAAATTCGTAAGATATATTTTTTTTTATTTATTAAGCATTGAAACCCTTCTGGGTTTTTTTATGCTTTACATGAATAGTATTAGTACATACAGTAGTATTGAATACAGGAGTAATACAATAGAAATTCTATAGTAATTAAATGAATATAACAGCAATGTCTGTTAACGCTAAATGTGTAGGTTACAGTTTAGGAAAAAGGAGTGGATGCTAGTACAAGCTTTGATATTTGGCTTCGCTATAATTGTGTCTATTGTTGTATACCAACGATAAGATTCTCTCTAGCATTAGTAATCACTCATGTAATCTAAACGTTTCAGTTCGTCTCTCTATCTTCAGTTCGACAATCCATCTACCATTACTCATCTTTGAACCTTATCCCCATGATTCATCCCTTACTGACCATTAGAACTAAAACAACCCCCACTTTACAGAACCCAAAACCTATATTTCCAGCTGATTTCTTTCTCTCGGAGCACTCTTTTCTCAGTCTTCATTCGCTTCCGATCAGTCTCTTACCGAGTCTTGTCTAGACTACTAAGATCTTTTGTATATCGTCCGTAGTTTGTTTTTCGTTTAGAAATTGTACTTAATAAATATACTTATATTGAGTATCCGGAATACAACACTATATTGAGGGACAGCTGAAGGCCCATACTGAGCAAAGAACTTATTAAGTTTCGTCTTTGTGCATTGTACAATTTGCATTGCCATATTACATGATCCAGGGTTTCCCGACCCTTATTGCATTTACACTGGTTGTCATTGATAATACCTACCCACTCTAGTGAAACAGCTAGATTATAATGATCAGAACGCATTCTGTTAACCGAGACAACTAGACTTCTCTTGAGTTTTAAGAGAGCGTACCAGAGTACTGAGCTTCCGTTAAAGAAGTTTTGAAAGTATTTTTTCCCCTTGAAAAGACCTTGATCTTTTATGATTTTAAGTGTACAATTTTTAGCTTGCTTTTTAAAACTCTCAAACAAATCAGTGTAGGAAATTCGTAAGATAAATTTAAAAAATAGTTATTAATTCTATTGTTCAAATTTTAATACTATCAGGAATATCATAGTTTTCGCGCACATTTTGACGCGCTTTGCAAATTTGTTCTACTGGAAGTTTAAATGTGACTGTTCGAATCGCAGACGCTTACATTGCAACACATTTTAAACAATCAGCGTCTCCATTCTCCCTCTCGTATCCAATAACTGGGCTTGTTGTGTGCACAGTCACGAATTGGTTCTTGAAAGGAAAGGAACACGACGCACAGTGGTCCAGAAGCCCGGTTTTTATGGCCAAAATTCAATTTTTCACGGTTAATAGATTAAAAAAATTTTTTTTGCTGTAAACTGATAACTCTTCAAAGCTTCTAAATCCAAAATATTATTGATTTTAGGTAATTGTATAACAAGATACAGCGTTCTAAAAACAAAATCATAAAATTGAATATTCTATTAAACGTTTTAAATACCACTTATAGGATATCAGAAAACAAGTTATAATTATGATTTTTTACGTGTTAGTAGATGTACTTTAAGTTCTAAATGCCATCATAAACATTTTTTAATCCATAAACAAATATTCCAAGTTTGTAACAATTTAAGCTTTAAGAAGGGTTTTAAAAAAATGCTAAACTTTGGACTTATTTTGTACGAAAGTTTAAACATTTGTTAAAAAGAATATGCAAAGTTTAGCTGCTCCCTCTTGCAACTTTTAACTCTGTATTAATTTTAATAAAGGCGTCCAAGGTATTTTTTATTTTTTTTCTATAGGTTATACTAATTTAAAAAACATGGCATTAAGTATCTCAATGATATTGTTCTATGAAAATGATGAAAAACATCAATTTACAAAATTTTTTAATCGGGCCACGAAATGCCGTAAAAAATTTTTAATTTTTAATGTCAGATTCGTTATCAGCGACTCCAAAAACTCCTCATTACCAATTTTCAGAAAATTATGACATTTTGAATTTTGGCCACAAAAACAGGGCTTCTGGACCACTGTGCGACGTAAGAATTCTAAAATGAATTTCGTTGTCCATGAGAAACACTGCAGTTCCTCTATCTTCGAATTACAGGCCAGATGTCATCGGACCCATAGGCCTGGTATTTGTCGTACCCGAGGGCCAGGGCACTAAACGATGCAGCCTTGGGTTTTTCCTTATTTCAAGTCGTCGTCGTCGATAATTTCGTTATTTCTGCGGTATTTAAAACATTTTCTTTTAAATGGCTGTACCTCGGGAACGGTGCGTTCTACCGCAAAATAACGTAATTTTCAACGAAAAAACTTTAAAATTGACTTTATCTCGTAAACGGTGTGTTCTACCGCAAAAATAACGAAATTATCGACGATGATGACTTGAAATAAGGAAAAACCCATAACTGCATCGTTTATTTTGCCCTGGCCCTCGGGTACGACAAATACCAAGCCTATGGGTCCGATGACACTGGTCTATCATTCTAACATAGAGATAAAAGTCTGTTCTATCACGTGGTACATTTCGATTCTCCGCTGGACCCTTATTTTTTGAGATAAGTTAATATGATCAAAATTAAATCAAGACTAAATTAATATTATCAAAATTTGGTGCAAAAGTGGTGTTCCGTCTTTAATGATTATTTAAACATGTTTAAACAATCATAACGTATTAATAATGGATATCACTGTATTCAGGAAAGGCTACAGAATTTTTTGCTGTAAAGAGCTTTACATGTAAAGAACAGTTCTTTTTTCAAAGTAGTCATGTTTTTCAAAAACTGTGCATGTAGGAAAAAAATTAAGGGCAGATTCAGAATCAGCACAAAAATCTCTATAAGATCCACCCATCAGTTATATGAAAATATTTTTGGTGTTGGACAGTGTTATTGGCCTTCAAAAAATACATTTATGTTATGTCGAATATATTTGACATAAATACAGAGAGGGTTTAAACAAATCGAACTATGTTTGCATGTTTTTATAGTTTTCTACTTCAAAACCATAACTCTATGTATAATGCTGTACGTGAAGTTTAAAACTAGGCAACGATACCTAAAAGTTGAAAGGTGGTGTTTTTATAATTAGTTGTCATCACATCTCAAATAACGTCATTCAATTGGCAACCAAATTTCAAAATTCGAATTCTTCAAGTTATAAAATATTTTGAATTATTCAAAAACAGGTCACCTGAATAACTCGCTTGCTTTTGAAGATAGAAAAAAAAGGATCAGACCAAACTTACTTGATATCGAGGGGCTCGTAATCTGATTCCATTAATTTTTTTATAGATGGAGACGTCAAGGAGATATGAAGGTCAACTCTGTTTTCTTAAATAGAATTTGGTATTTTTTAATACATCAATCAATGCAGCTGGACATTTGTTATAAAAAAGTACTAAACTATGTATGTCGAAAAGTTAGTAATTCGGAAGATATTTCAATTTAAATAACTCTGAAATACCATTACGTTTACTTACTAGTGTTACGTCTTAGTACGACAGTACCCTAGTAGCACAAAAATATTGGGTAAATGTTTTTTTCAAATATTGGAAAAATATTTTTTAAGCCACACTTTTTCATATGAGAAAACTATTAGATTTGAATATTGTATACATATACAAGAAATGTAAATTGAATGTTTAGAAAATATAAGCTAAATATTCAAAGAATATAAATTATATATTTAAAAAATGTAAAGTAAATATTTAAAAAAACGTGAAACCCATATTTAAATAACGTTCAATTAAATCTTCAAATTTAAGAAAAATTTAAAACAAAAATTAGAAACTATATATAATAACACTACTTTCTGTGCACTGCTTGAGAGAATATTTATCTTCGTCTTCGGGAGGAGCTTATTAAAAATTCACAAATTTTGTATGCAGTTAGAAAGATTAATGGTTCGAAGAATGCTACATTCGTAGGCCCACAGATTTTTTTTAGTTCTTGAAGTAGAAATGCATATTTTTTGATGTACTAATCGATTTCTCTGTTTATTCTGCGTAAAAAGTTATTAGGGTACCATAGCAAAAAATTATTAAATTATCTTGTTCTCAAGATATACAATGAGCATCTTTTTCAATAAAGACAGGTTTTGAAAATGTCTCGAGTACTAATAACTTTGTCGCACATAATAAGAACAATTATTAATTAATGTACATATTTGATACATAAATGTATGTCTATTAAGTGACAAACACGAATTCAAAGTAAATTAAAAGTTAACATTTTACTTTATATCATATTCTGGAACAAATATTTTTCCATGATAACCATAATATTTTCTGTAACATGACATAAATATTATCTGCATATTTTTTAAAAATATCTTATTTCTAATATTACATTTAGATTCATTTTATAATAAGAAAAAAATATTGTTTTCATAATATGAAATGAATATCTGTATATGTATTAGGAAAAAATATTCTATTTCTAATATTACATAAAGCATTCATTTTATAATAGGAGAAAAATAATTTTTTCACAATATTAAAAATCCTTCATATTAAATAAAAATTCTATTTTCAATATTACATAAAGATTCATTTTAAGGGAAAACATTTTTTTCATTGTACAAAATAGAAATCTTATTTGTATATTAGGAAAAAATATTCTATTTTTAATATTAAATAAAGATTCGTTTTATAATGAGAAAAAAATATTTTTCTCGTAACATGATATAGATATTCTATGCATATTTGAAAAAAATATTTGTTACTTAATATAAAATAAATATTGTATGAATATTTGAATATTAAAGAAAGATTGGATCTCTTTTCAATATTATACGAATGCGCATACAATATTTTGTGCTACTAGGGTAACGGTATTTCAGAGTTATTTAAATTGAAATATTTTCCGAACTACTAACTTTTCGACATACATAGGTTAGTACTTTTTTATAACGAATGTCCAGCTGCATCGATTGATGTATTAAAAAATATCAAATTCCATTTAAGAAAACAGAGTTGACCTTCATATCTCCTTGACGTCTCCACCTATAAAAAAATTAATGGAATCAGATTACAGGCCCCTCGATGTCAAGTAAGTTTGGTCTGATCCTTTCTTTTCTATCTTCAAAAGCAAGCGAGTTATTCATGTGACCTGTTTTAGGTGCCGCACCCTGTATATGTATACCTTTGAAAATAGTAATTTTGTCCTCTCTACGTTACTGTTCCCTTACTTTTCATTATTTCATTTATTCGTTATACTCACACAGATCAGAAGATTTATCTCTTTTCTATTTTGACTCTTTGCACTCTTCGCACTGAAAATTATACATTTCTTCCAACCTAGATGATTTTTCAAATTTTATAGATACGAATTGACATAGTACCTCATACTATACCTAATTCTGTATTAATCGATCACTGCACACAAGGAACAATCGGTTCAATTTCAGTTTTTTTATAAAACTGTTGGTTGTTTGTTCATCGTATCAGTATCGTTCAATTTTTTGGTCCGAATGATCCTCACTTTATGTCTTATGTACTTTCAAATCGTAAAGCCGCATTTTACACGTACTTTTCTCCTCATTGAATAAATTCGGTTGATGTAATGTATACAGGGTGTTCGACTACAGGTGGGAGAAAATTTAAGGGGTGATTCTTAACGATCGTATAAGACGAAAATGAGGAATAAAAAAATTGCGATTTCGGCTTCGTTGTTTAGCTATTAACAATTAAAAATCAACAACACGTCTAACAAAAGTGTACGTTGCGTACGTCAAAGAGTTCAATGTTGTCCAACGATTTGTTAAACATTTTCGCCTCGCTGGGGCCCCAAATGAGAACCAAGTTATGCATGCATCTGTCACTCGATACGTGACTGTCGCGTTGTTAATAGCTAAATAACAAAGCCGAAATCGCAATTTTTTTATTCGTCATTTTCGTCTTATATCATCGTTAAGAACCAACCCTTAAATTTTCTCCCACCTGTAGTCGAACACCCTGTATAAAGTGTAATTTGTTTGTTATCGAATAAATTTTGTTGATCTTATTTTTTTAAGTGATGTGTGTGTGTATTTATATAAAGTTCGGTTTATTTGTGGACACATTTAATACTGTAAACAATTTTTTGCATAATGGTACAGCAATTTTTAGTGGTGCCTCTTTCCCTGTCAAAGTCACCATTCGAATGTTAAGGATTAAAGAACAAGAGAGACTTACGACACAATGATTATTTATTAGACAGCGGATCTCTATATATAATAAAATCTTTGTGTCTGAATTGCAACAAACTGAAGTGAAGTGGAATTATATTTTCGTTCTTAACCCTCGCAAAGTAAGGTCTAATACGCATAAATAGTAAGGTGGGGTCTCTTAGGCCCCGACAAATGAATTTCATGATTATCCTCGTTTTGAATAAATTTGAGATAAAGAATAACACAGGATAAAAATAAACAAACATATTTACTTTTATTCATATAAAAATTCTTTTCGAAAATCTGAAGCTGGTGTCTCTGAGACCCCACATTACCTTGCGAAGGTTAAATATGTTGAATAGATCGAAAGTAATGTGGCAGTATTTTTCAATTTTCCTAATGGTCACTATTTCAAATTACACTTTCTTAGTTTCGTCATAAATGCATAAAATGAGCTGTCTAATGATTGTCGACATATATTTTCCGTGAAAGCTGGTAAATGTATTTATAAATTCAAGATCGATACATATATTAGTCCCATTCTAAAAGCTTCCTAGAGATTGTATTATTCATCGATCGTCAAACTATTCGGTCGGCAAGAAAGTAATTTTTGTGAAATGAAACTCAATTTCTTTATTCAAGCAATAAACTTTAATTACTAAAATATTTTCACTTTGTTCGATGATCTTTTACCTATCTGCTAGCTTTATGATTGCGCGCCCATAAAACTTCGGCGAAAAACTAATCCAAGTGCGATTTCAGGTCATCGTCATTACCGAATGTGTTACGGTACAAAGAGTTTTGTAAACATCGAAATAAATAGTAATCTGTTGGTGCAACGTCTGCAAGAGCTATTTTATCGATTAAAGTTCATTGATTGAATAAAAGAATTCAGTTTTATTTCACCTTAACACACCGAAATTACTTTCTGGCCAACCAAACAGTAAACTAGTAATTACTGTTACATTTCGTGTTGATTTATCGCGGTGAACAAGTGTAACCTGTGGGTTCCATCAACGTGGTATTACGAAATCCATTTCCTCTTCCTGTTACGGGCAAAAACAGTCATCGAAATGGTGCGCAATTGCCACAACACTCGACTCCGAGGATGGGGAAGTTTTTCCGATTGTCACGACGCGCGACGCCGGGGGAGAAACAGAGACAAATCAAAGAGGATCTGTAAGGATGCTACGGAGGTATGGATATGCACCGAAGAGAAAGGAACAGAAGCAATCGTAGTGGTGTGTTAATGTTCACCAGAATCGCAATTCTATGGCGATATAGGGGGGAGGCGATAAAGAGAGACAGTAACCGAACGGGCGAAGCAACGTTAAGGGGCCAGGGCAACAACCGACGCTGACCCCTACGACAACCATCGGTCGCCTCCTCCTCCACCTCATCCACCTCATCCACTTCATCCACCTCTACTGCCTCCCCCACCTCCTTTTCCTCAACCTTTTCCTCCAGTTCTACTACCACCACCGCCACCACCGTTGCATCGTCGACTCACCGGCAACTCCTTCTCCTCCCACTCTTCTTCACCCTTTCATTCTTTCTGACTCCTCTTCCTCTTCGGCACAATAATTCGCCATTATTTCACACGCGAAAGACCTCTCTTGTTCACGATACCGCCTCGTATTTGTCCCACATCGTCGCCGGCCCGAACCGTGAAACCTTACCAACGCTAGGGAACGGGTTGTTGAACCGTGCCTTCGTTTCTTGCCGATGGGATGGGATTGAACCCCTTTCGTCGTGAATTAATTTCGTATCGTAGACGAAAAAAACGAACAGACCAGCCGTCGCCGATTCAAATCTCTCGCAGATCGCACCGTTCGCGTTCTAGTTCAATCACTGCGTTGCCACCGACGTCGTCGCGTTTCTAGTTTCCCAGCTAGTGCCACGCAGACGTTCAAACCTTAGCTTGACCATATACAGTTAGGAGCATAACTGGTCACACACAGTTTATATCAGAATCAATTTTATATGAGTGGACCAAACGGCGTCAATTTCTCTGTAAAACTAGAAGAATTAGTTTAGCAAATGACGTCTACAAGATACGTTAAAAAAGTTTATTTGATTTTAAAAGTTCATTTTTACAACTTTCTAGCTGAGCCAATAACGAAAGTCTACCCTAGTAGCACAAAATATTGTATGCGCATTTGTATAATATTGAAAAGAGATTCAATCTTTCTTTAATATTCAAATATTCATACAATATTTATTTTATATTAAGTAACAAATATTTTTTTAAATATGCAGAGAATATCTATATCATGTTACGAGCAAAATATTTTTTTCTCATTATAAAACGAATCTTTATTTAATATTAAAAATATAATATTTTTTTCTCATTATAAAACGAATCTTTATTTAATATTAAAAATAGAATATTTTTTCCTAATATACAGATAATATTTCTATTTTGTACAACGAAAGGAATTGTTTCCCTTAAAATGAATCTTTATGTAATATTGAAAATAGAATTTTTTTTTAATATGAAGGATTTTTAATATCATGAAAAAATTATTTTTCTCCTATTATAAAACGAATGCTTTATGTAATATTAGAAATAGAATATTTTTTCCTAATACATATACAGATATTTATTTCATATTATGAAAACAATATTTTTTTCTTATTATAAAATGAATCTAAATGTAATATTAGAAATAAGATATTATTAAAAAATATGCAGATAATATTTATGTCATGTTATAGAAAATATTATGTTTATCATGGAAAAATATTTATTCTGCGTAAATATAGTTTACGCAGAATAAACAGAGAAATTGATTAGTAGTAACAAAATCGTGAATTGCATATGCACAGTTGCACCTAAAAAAAATCTGTGGGCCTACAAATGTAGCGTTCTCCGAACCATTAATCTTTCTAACTGCATAAAAAATTTCTGAATTTTTAATAAGCTCCTCCCGAAGACGAAGATAAATATTCTCTCAAGCAGTGCACAGAAAGTAGTGTTATTATATATAGTTTCTAATTTTTGTTTTAAATTTTTCTTAAATTTGAAGATTTAATTGAACGTTTTTTAAATATGGGTTTCACGTTTTTTTTAATATTTACTTTACATTTTTTAAATATATAATTTATATTCTTTGAATATTTAGCTTATATTTTCTAAACATTCAATTTACATTTCTTGTATATGTATACAATATTCAAATCTAACCTTTTTCTCATATGAAAAAGTGTGACTTAAAAAATATTTTTCCAATATTTGAAAAAAACATTTACCCTGTTACGAGCCGAGGTTTGGCAGCGTGCGGAAACCGAGGATTGTTTGGGATTTTAAGAGTTTTGGTATAAGTAGGAATAGTGCACTCCGAACCCACCGATGTTTCTTTCACCACCGGGTCGTCCGTGTGTGCGGAACAGAGGAGAACCCACCGATGTTTCTTTCACCACCGGGTCGTCCGTATAAAGGTGTACACTCCGGACCCACCGATGTTTCTTCCATCACCGGGTCGTCCGTGTGTGTGGAAGATTTGGATGCAGTGAAACTACCGTTTTACTGGTACACTCCGGAACCCATCGATGTTTCTTTCACCACCGGGTCGTCCGTATGTGTCACTGTCGGTTAGGATAGGGTCGTGGTTCCGCCGGTTCGTAACTTATTTGAAATTGTTAGATACACCTTGAGCGGCAAAGGTGTATCGTCGTAGGATGCTAACGACTGGGATCGAATAGGAAAGGTTATGATTAAACTAAACTCTAGGTTTAAGTTTGACACACGATAATATAATCTTGAATCGAAAGGAATACAAATGTTTAAAGTGTAAATTGTCGCGGTGTCGCGGACTAACCTCTCTGTTTACGCAACGAGGGATGCGGGGGCTATCTACTATAGAATCCCGTTGATGGGATTCGTACCGGAAGAGATGTAACAGTTTTGCTCGAAAGAGAACTAATACCCGATCTTGCTCGACAGTAATCGCGACGTGACTCGACGCGTACAGTATGAAACTCTTGAGATGAAAGCCCGAATATGAAGGGATTCGGTGCCCTTATATAGTCCCCAATATCGGCCTAGACAAGAGTGGGGACTATTGATAAAACAGGGTTCTCAGAAACGATGCAGATTGATGTATCGTCTCTAAGTGCCCCAAAATCCTAATGAGTGCCCTAATCTGAATAATTGCCCTGTTCTGAATAGACTCTTTATTTCGATGTGCAGCTCCAGAAGGGCCAAAGGTTACCAACGGTCGCTGCCGCATACGTAACACCTCCCCCCTTAGATGAAACATCGCACAATGTGCGATGCTTTTACCCTGCTGGAGCAATGCGCATTGAAACGTATGAACCGTAATTTAAGGAAAGAAATCAAAAGTGTGCAAGGAGATAGCCTATTGCGATGTGTACGTAGTGTAAAGTGTAGTGTGGGGTACTTAAATTAATGGTGATGGTGAGTGTTGTCCTTGGCCGCCCTCGTCGTCACTGCTTCGTCCTCTCCTTCTCTCCCAGAGCACCCAAATTACGCCAAGGTGCGTTTGTTCGGCATGGCTGGCACGCAGGATACTCTCCCATTTCCTTGTTCTGGATTTTACCATCCAGAGATCTTCCCGTTGACTTCCTCAACAGGGACAGTTCTTAAGCATGAAGATCCTCCCCAATCTGGATTTTTGCATCCCCATGATGTACAAGGTTGTTGCATATCTCTCCTCAGCCTGGGCGTTGATAACTTCTCGGTCGAGGGTTTAGTTCTTCGCTGTTGTTGAACCAGAGTCTGACGGGAATCCGAATCTTTGTGTTCTGTATGATTCCTGCGTAATATTGTGACGCGTTGTCCTATCGTATTAGTTGACGCATCTGTCTTCCCTTCCGATGTGATAACTGGACGAGATAATGGCATATTTCTTGGTATTACGGCGGCACTCTTGTGAGACTTTTCGGATTTGTGTAGCACGTCGTATTTGCATTCTAAAAGCTTCAATTTCCATTTTAACAGACGTGAAATGGGATTTTTAACGGAGTGCAGCCAAAGCAAAGGTTGACGATTCGTAACTAAGACGAATTTTCGGTCGTGTATGTATGATCTGAAATGCTGAATCGCATATATTATTGCGAGACATTCCTTTTCTGCGGTCGAATAGTTCCTTTCCTTCCGATTTAGACAACGGGATGCGTGAGCAATTGTTAAGTCCTTGCCTATTTCACCTTGGCTCAGTACTGCTCCCACTGTAAAATCAGAAGCACTGGGTGTAATGATGAAACTGCGTTTAAAATCCGGGTATTGGAGGGTTGGGGCTCTGCAGATTTCGTCTTGTAGTTGTTCGAAACTGTGCCGTTGTTCTTCTGTCCATTTGAATATTATTCCTTTCCCCAAAAGCTGCGTTAAAGGCATTGCCTTAAGCGAATAATTAGGTACGAAACGTCTGTAACACTCCGTTAGTGCCAAAAATTGTTGTAACTCCTTCTGATTTCCCGGTTCTGAAAAATTTTTTACGGCTTGTTGTTTTTTGGAATCCGGCCGTACTCTCTGTGACAATACTTGACAGGTCCCATTGCGATTACGTACTGTAGTCCTGATGGTATAGACCGTTTTCGGTATTTCTTGATGCGGTGGGTAATCTGTATTAGCTATTTGCTGTGGTATTCTTCTAGGACTTTGGTATCTTGTCCACGAATCTCTGCGTCCATCCTCCGTATCCGAAAAGTTGATGAATGGTATAGATTTAAACGGCTGAGCGCGAATTATTAGCGCTTTATGTTCGAAAGAGATTTCCGCGTTTTCTTGTAATAAGAAAGCGCTTCCCAGAATGCCATTTGTTGGTATTTTACAATTTTTAACGACGTAAAATAGAGCTGGAATCCCATTGATATGTAGTTTGGTGGTGCCCATTGTTCGAATGGAAGATAATGCAAGGCCCTGTATATCAATTTCTTCACGGGAGATAATGTCAGCCTTATCTCCCAAAAATTCCAGGTCCACGAGGTTAACAGACGCTCCTACGTCTACGAGGAATTCCCCCTCTCCGATTTTCAATTCAGGAACTTTGACCCTGATTTTGGGCGTCGGAGCCTCCTTGAGTAGTTTCTTTCCTTCCCCGAAACTAATTTTTCCCTGGCGATATTCTTTTGATACGCTTATCGAATCGTCCGTACGATGAGCGTGATGAAAATCTGGATCCTCTGTACATCTGGCAGGAGAATTTCGAGATCTGAGTTTGTTTGGCGGCTTACCCTTTTCCCAGCATCTCTTCCCATCATGACCTTTGACACCACAGTTCCAACAGTAGGTATGTAGTCCCTCGTCGGTTTTGTGGGTGTTATGGCATTCCTCCTCTGCCGATTCATAGGAACGCCTAGGGGAGTGCGAGTCAATTCTATGCAGAAGCATAGCTGTCGCGTGCCTTGGACCTTCTTCGTACCCCGTTTTTGACTCGGATGTCTCCTTATCTCCGGAGTAATAGTCCCGATAACGCCAAGGAGATGGCGATTGGGGGTACCGAGGTCGTTGACCATGGTCCCATTCATGGCTTTGTCGTTCGTCTAAAAATTCTTCTCCTTCGGCCCATCTCGATGATCGGGCCTCCCTAATTTCGCAGCGATTCCTGAGCCGACGCTCTATTTGCAATACAGCTTCGAACGCGTCTTCAAGACTTTCCTGTTTCTCCCTCAGATTAGCGAGCCTCCATCCGATTTGGTCCGGCAATCCTTCGAGGAAGTTTTCCAACAAGTCACTTTCCATCTCGGTGGAAATTTGTTGCGCGTTATTTCCGTATCGATCATATATCGCTGTACGAGTGCAGTCCGCGAGATGACTAACACGATCGATGTATTTTCTAAGCGATTCGTCGCCGCGAATTTTTAAGCGAGCGATTTCACCCCGGAAATACCCTAGATTCCGACCCGGAGCATATCGTTTTTTCAAATGTTTTAATAGGTCCGCTACGTTAGCGAACGTCTTACCCCGAACACTGATTCTCGCAGGCCCGGTAAGCTTCGTTAGCACTATCGCGAGGTATCTATCTTCCATACCAGGCGGTGTCAACGTTAACCCGTCTTCGACCCGTTGCGCGAAAACAGAGAGTTTCGGGTTTTCCCCATCAAATAAGGGTACTGAATCAGCTGCGTATTGAACGCTAGTCTGATCATTTATTAGAATCATGGATTTAGCCATGGAGGCAGTTAGGTTGGCTATTTCGTCTGCCATAATTAATCCCTAGCTCGGACTAAAATTTGAAACCGTGAACTTCCTTAGAATCTTGAAATTCTAATTATCAATTGCATCTAGATGCAATGGTAACGAATGAGAACAGAGCAATTTCTATATTGCTTTGAGTACTGATGCTCTATCGTGAAAATCTTCTCTGAAGGAAAATTTAACATGGGTAATCAAAGCGCGCTGCGCATAAGTGATTTAACACCTAATTTCTTCGCGATTCTCCGACTATATGATGACGGTCCCTCAGGCGCCTCGTCGGTTGTTTTGAATCGCGGGCAATTCGCTTCCCAATTCGAATGACCAGGATTATGCTAGCATCCCACCGCTGCCACCAGTTTGTTACGAGCCGAGGTTTGGCAGCGTGCGGAAACCGAGGATTGTTTGGGATTTTAAGAGTTTTGGTATAAGTAGGAATAGTGCACTCCGAACCCACCGATGTTTCTTTCACCACCGGGTCGTCCGTGTGTGCGGAACAGAGGAGAACCCACCGATGTTTCTTTCACCACCGGGTCGTCCGTATAAAGGTGTACACTCCGGACCCACCGATGTTTCTTCCATCACCGGGTCGTCCGTGTGTGTGGAAGATTTGGATGCAGTGAAACTACCGTTTTACTGGTACACTCCGGAACCCATCGATGTTTCTTTCACCACCGGGTCGTCCGTATGTGTCACTGTCGGTTAGGATAGGGTCGTGGTTCCGCCGGTTCGTAACTTATTTGAAATTGTTAGATACACCTTGAGCGGCAAAGGTGTATCGTCGTAGGATGCTAACGACTGGGATCGAATCGGAAAGGTTATGATTAAACTAAACTCTAGGTTTAAGTTTGACACACGATAATATAATCTTGAATCGAAAGGAATACAAATGTTTAAAGTGTAAATTGTCGCGGTGTCGCGGACTAACCTCTCTGTTTACGCAACGAGGGATGCGGGGGCTATCTACTATAGAATCCCGTTGATGGGATTCGTACCGGAAGAGATGTAACAGTTTTGCTCGAAAGAGAACTAATACCCGATCTTGCTCGACAGTAATCGCGACGTGACTCGACGCGTACAGTATGAAACTCTTGAGATGAAAGCCCGAATATGAAGGGATTCGGTGCCCTTATATAGTCCCCAATATCGGCCTAGACAAGAGTGGGGACTATTGATAAAACAGGGTTCTCAGAAACGATGCAGATTGATGTATCGTCTCTAAGTGCCCCAAAATCCTAATGAGTGCCCTAATCTGAATAATTGCCCTGTTCTGAATAGACTCTTTATTTCGATGTGCAGCTCCAGAAGGGCCAAAGGTTACCAACGGTCGCTGCCGCATACGTAACAACCCAATATTTTTGTGCTACTAGGGTAACATATGTGTTTGGTCAATTCGTGTAAATGATATACGTTCTAAAAATTTCATTCAAATTGATAAATTGGTTTACGAGATATAAACGATCAAGATTGGTAAAAATTGGAATTTTTCAAGATTTTCGACCTTTTTACACGTTTGATCGTTTGTAACTCTCGAACCAATTAACCAATTTCAATGAAACTTTCAGAACGTATATCACTTACACGAGTTGATCAAACACATCTGTTAGGTTTTCGAATTTGGTTCAGCTGAAAATGTTGTAAAAAGAAATTTTTACTATTACATACGATTCTGACCAAAAGTATTTTTTTAACAAATTTTTTAAACGTCATTTACTAAACTAATTCTAGCCTTATAGAGAAATTCAAATCGTTTGGTCATAATTGGACATAATCTGTATTGTATATGTTTATAAAGTAATAGGATATTTTTTTGTTATTATTATATCTTATTTTAACTGATAACCATTAACAAAAAAATAATGATCTTATCGGCGCAATGGTTCGATCAAATTGTTACTCAAAAGCGATTTTGCAATTTATAAAAATTCAAATTTCGACGTTTCGGTCCATGTTTAGACCATTTTCAAGAAGATTAATAATTGCGTCTGTGAAATGTTAGAAACAAACAAACAATAAAAATGTGTTAATAAATGAAACTGTTTAATAATAACGAATTAAATTTCTGAGATAAGTTAATCACTTGCTCTATGAAATTACTGTACGTATTATGGACTGGCACAAACATGTGCCATTTGATGGTCATTGATGTGTGAGCTATTGAAATACTGGAAACAAACCGTGAAACACTTGAAAGTGACGAAACATAAACATCGATCAACATGTGAACCGATCGATAGTTGGCGGTTATTTTAAACCTTGAAAGATCAATATCCAAGACACTTGAACTGCATATATATCAGATATATCATAGTAATGTTATAATAACATTCAAATTTTATTTAACAAACAGCAAAGTTATAAAATAATTATGTTCATAAAGGACTGAATTATGGGTATTGAGATGAACGCAACCGAAAGTAATACATAAGTTGGAAAAACGGAACAGTAGTAACTGTTTAATGTTGACTAATTATTTTGTAGATAATAAACATTTAATAATTATTTTGCAAGTAAAAAACATTTAGTGATAAATGATTCACGCGTATCAATCATTTTTTTTTAATTTGCTACGCTTGACCAAAATTTGTTTGAAACGACAAAGTTTCCTGTAGTGCAACAATTTTTACCGAATATCTAACAAAATAATCTCTATAATTACCAGGGGTGTGCGAGAACTCAAAATATCCAGTTAGGTCGAAAACACGAAATCGTTTCGGGATCGGGACGGGTATCCAAAAATTTCGAGATTCTCGAATTTATCGAGAAACCAGACTCGACCCGACTCGACTCGACCTCTTCCCGACTCGTTCCAGCCATCGGGTTCCCGATCATTCGGATTCTCACACACCCATTATAATTAATATAATATATTTTATATATATTTTATATGTATATATAAATATATTTATATGTAATATATTTTATATATATTTTATATGTATATATAAATATATTTATATGTAATATATTTTATATATATTTTATATGTATATATAAATATATTTATATATAATATATTTTACATATATTTTATATGTATATATAAATATATTTATATGTAATATATTTTACATATATTTTATATGTATATATAAATATATTTATATATAATATATTTTATATGTATATATAAATATATTTATATGTAATATATTTTACATATATTTTATATGTATATATAAATATATTTATATATAATATATTTATGATATATTTTATATATATTAATATAATAACAACACTTTATAATTTTTAACAATACTAATAATCTCTAATAATAACTTTAATAACAGTATTGCTTTTTAGACCTCTGAGCTATATGAAATACAAGCTATATTTACTGCTAATACATTACTCCACATTCTTTCTGGGAAGCAGGAGCAAAATGATCAACATTCATTAGAGATTGGAGTATTTTTGGTAGAGTTTCCTACGCAGACATGGAACAAACATTTCCAATGTCATTGTCCAATTTCGGAAATTATTAATGTTTAAAGTAATCGTTATTACGACATTTTACCGACACGAAATTTTATATTTATTCTAATGTCGCTAACATGATCTCGAATACAATTTAGCGTCTTCCATTCCTTAAACTTTCAAACCATACAAACACTACCCTCACAACTAGAATTGCCATTGTGTACTTACTATGTATCTAACCGTGACAGAATTACATATTACACCAACAGTCAAAAAAGTAATAATTTCGCAAGAGAATATTCATTGCTTTGACCAACAACTTTTTGAATCTCGTGTAAACAGCATGAAAATTATATTAAATGCAACAAAGGAAAAATTAACAACGTTGTGAAAAACTAAATTGATGTAAATTAATTTAAAACTGGGACATCTCTACATCAAAGTCAATTTCCACGTGTGCAATTAAAAGCATGCAAACGCAAATTAACGCTGCTTTCTTATTGGAAATGAAAATGTAACGGAAATAATTATAACTGTATTTACAGTTTAAACGTGTTTTTCTAGAAACGGTATTGTAATAAATTAAACTTGTGAGAAGAGACAGAGGTTGACACAGTGTAGCATTATTTAATTCACGGTCGCAAATAACAATTTAGATTTCTAACAATAAAAGATTTTTATGTGTAACGAACAATATTGATGTATTTTCGCATAAAAACCACCAGAGATATAATTATCATAGTAAACATTTCAGAAAATTAAATTCATAAGAGGACTGAGTCTACGATAATTATTTTTATGAATAATTTCAGAATTTCCAAATTTTATTTCAGATTAAATTAATATTGAAATTTTAGCAAAGACTTTGTTTTACAGTGAAAGTTGTATAAGAAGTAAAATAACTACAATCAATATTAATTTGTTTCAAAAACAAATTATTATACATTTTATACGAAAACTTCGTTTAAACTCATTAGGGTTAAGCTTATTTAAAAGTCTATTTTAATTAATTACTTTATTTTATGATTTTCTATCTTTATTGCTAAATATTTAATTTTCTTGTTAAATAAAAAGTACCATGAAATATGAATCACAATAATATGCGGTCGCTTTTAAAACGACGCTAGCTTTTTAGATATTCAACCATATACAATTAGTATAACAATAACCATACAGATTGTTTTTAGAAATTGGAACAGTTTACTACAAGAAGAAAAAAAATTGGAAAAAATTGCAATTATTCGGAATTAAGAGAAAACACTGAATGTTATTGTTCATAACATTTTTATATGTGGGCCTACAGTGAAAATATAAAGCATACATTTTGTAGATCTGTATTAATTATTTAAATTTTGAAAGTTGCCTATAAAAATTATGGCTATGACGTCCAAGATATATTCGCAAAAATATGTAACGTTTGTGACATACATATTTGTCTTTGCCCCCCCCCTACACTCTCCGCTGAAAGTTTTACTTCATAATGCATAAGTATAATTCTTCCAATGAATCGAGTCAATAGAGACAAATAAAAAAAGCCATTTTAATCACCTTTCTCCTACACATGCATACATGTAAATGTGCAAGTCTTTGCAAGTTGCAAGTCTTGAGAACAGAATACAAAAGATTTTTGATGGGTTTTAGACTTAAATAAAAATTATAAGATATTTCAAGTTCTACCTTAGAAATGACATTGAAATTTTACAGTTATTTCAATTATGGTAACTATTAAGTATTGCGATCAATTTTTCTTCATTTTCTCATTATTGTATTAAATATAAATAAAAAATTAGCAAATTTTCTACCAAAATTCAGTCATTAAATTTTAAATGTCTGCCATTTTGTTAAGTTTTACAAAACTTGAAATGTGGGATTGTCAAAGTCTAGATGAGAATATATCACAGTTAATGACATTTTTGGGATTTTTGTAGAAATCCTGTACACCAATTGGCCATCTCGAAGAAAAGATCTACCGTGTAAAGACGACGAATGCCGTAAGAACTAATTTGTTTTTAAAATTACAATCATTTTTTACAGTTCATAACTGAATACACTAAACTAAAATACAAAATCTGATATTAAACGATCATTCACTTTTTCCTGTACTGTTGTTTAAAAATCTTATATTTTCCCTACTTGTTACTGTATCCTAACCTCTTAATACTATGTATGTAAGGTGCTTTGTCTATGACACATCCACTGTAAGATGTACGATTCTCATAGTCTAGGTAATTCAGATCTGACCTAGATTTCGTCGTGATCCAACCAAGAAAAACTAAAGATTTGCGATAACATGAAGGTCTGAATTAGGTCTCGGTTAAATTCAGGCTGGGTTGGGGAAAACGGATTTTTAAAATAGTAAATAGACTATAAAGGCAAATAAAAATCTTTTTGAAATAGTAGCTGCGTATGGAAATACCATTTCGAATACATATGTATATTTTAATAGTAGCTCATGGAAATACCATTGTGAAAAACGTAGTTCATTAAAATGCAAGGAAATAATATTTCATCAAATAGTATTTATTGCAGGGGAAATTAAGATCGGGTTTTGTATCCAACTTAATTTGATAAATAAAAAGACGTATATTACGAAATAAAGGTGTAGTAGATGGCACAGGGGCAGAAAACTTTATTCCCAGCCCTGTAGACCTATACGTGTAGTCTGAAACCAAGTTGTTCAGAATTTTTTCCACAACATAATTGAAGATCATGAAATTCATTCACGCGTATCAATTGTAAACAATCCCTAGTAGCACAAAATATTGTATACACATTCATATAATATTAAAAGGAAATTCAACCTTTTCTTAATATTTAAATATTCATACAATATTTATCTTATATTAAGTAACAAATATTATTTTTTAAATATGCTGAGAATATCTGTTTCATGTTACGAAAACAATATTTTGTTCTAAATATTAAATGAATCTTTATTTCATATTAGAAATAGAATATTTTTCCCTAATATACAGATAATTTTTATTTCATATTATGAAAAAAATATTTTTTTCTTATTATGAAATGAATCTTTATGTGACATTAGAAATAGAATATTTTTTTAAATATACAGATAATATTTATTTCATGTTATGAAAAAAATATTTTTCTCATTATAAAACGAATCTTTATTTATTATTATTTAAAATAGAATATTTTTTCCTAATAGACAGATAATATTTCTATCTCATACGATGAAAAAAATATTTTTTCTCATAAAATGAATCTTTATGTGACATTAGAAATAGAATATTTTTTCCTAATATACAGATAATATTTATTTCATATTATGAAAAAAATATTTTTCTCATTATAAAACGAATCTTTATTTATTATTATTTAAAATAGAATATTTTTTCCTAATAGACAGATAATATTTCTATTTCATACGATGAAAAAAATATTTTTTCTCATAAAATGAATCTTTATGTGACATTAGAAATAGAATATTTTTTTTAAATATGCAGATAATATTTATATCATATTATGAAAAAAATATTTTTCTCATTATAAAACGAATCTTTATTTATTATTATTTAAAATAGAATATTTTTTCCTAATATACAAATAATATTTCTATCTCATACGATGAAAGAAATATTTTTTATCATAAAATGAATCTTTATGTAATAATAGAAATAGAATATTTTTTTTAATATGAAGGTAATATTTTATGTTTATCATGGAAAAATATTTATTCCAGAATATGAAGCGAACTACAATGTTTACTTTTAATTTACTTTGAATTCGTGTTTGTCACTTAATCGACATACATTTATGTTACAAAAACATTAATTAAGTAATGTTCTTATTATGTGCGACAAAATTATTAGAACTCGAGATATTTTCAAAACCTGTCTTTATTGAAAAAGATGGTCATTATATAGTTTTCGTAATCAACTTACACAAACCAGTTTTTGTTATAACAACAATGTCGAAACGGTGTTTACGTCTACTACGTTGTCGTGAAGCGCTTGAGCATCTTCTTCAATAAAGACAGATTTTGAAAATATCTTCAGGACAAAATAGTTTAATAATTTTTAGCTATATGCATAAATATGCATTTCTACTTAAAGAAATGATGCAATTGTGCATTGCTTATGCACAGTTGCACCTAAAAAATATCTGTGGGCTTACGAATGTAGCATTCTTCGAACCATTATTCTTTCTAACTGCATAAAAAATTTCTGAATTTTTAATAAGCTTCTTCTGAAGACGAAGAAAATATTCTCTCAAGCAGTGCACAGAAAGTAATGTTATTATATACAGTTTTTAATTTTTGTTATAACTTTTTCTTATATTTTAAGATTTAATTGGACGTTATTTAAATATGGGTTTCACGTTTTTTAAATATTTACTTTATATTTTTTAAATATGTAATTTATATTCTCTCAATGTGTAGCTTATATATTCTAAACATTAAATTTACATTACTTATATACGTATACAATATTCAGATCTAATATTTATTTCAGTGTGGCTTAAAAAATATTTTTCCAATATTTGAAACAAACATTTACCCAATATTTTTGTGCTACTAGAGAAGTTACATAGATATATATCATAGCCTTTATACCTGTGAAGCAGCACATGCTTCAGTTACATATCTACCATCATGAGCTAAACTACTGTTCAAACGTAACTCACTAATTTTTTGTTTTAAAATGTTTATGTCCATTTTTCATACAACAAGTACGTATATGAAAGGCTATAGCCGGGTTTGGTGGTGAAATCTGCCCCCGGCGGGATTTTAATCGCGCTTGAACCATTCGATAGCCTACCCAAAAAGACCCATCTCTGCCAAGTTTCAGCCCCATATCTCATCTGTAAGGGTAGTTATTGAGAAAAATCGAAAAATCAGTTTTCGACCCATTTTCCCTATTTATTGACATTTAAAAATTCTGAAAAAAATCTGACACATTTCGGATACCAAGCCACATATTAGGTATCATTTTCAGATTTTTCTGTTGCAAACTCTGGTTGTAAAAAATGAAAAACACGAAAAAAATCGAAAAAATGCAGATTTTATATAGAAATCTAAAAGGTGCTACCTCAGATTTAATTTAGCAATTAGATATTACCGTAAGTATTATGCTCAATTTTTTTCAAATTCCTGAGAGTGGTGGGCCGTTGTCAAAAAAAATAAAAACCACTTTTTTCGGCGTTTTTCCTAAGTTACACCTATCTTTTCTGAATCTTAAAAATATATTATGTAATATTAAACGTTCCTACGTTCAGAGAAACATTTTCCAGACTTTAAAACTTGCGTAATACAAAAACAAAAATAATATTATGTACGATGTATCTGAATATTTCAATAATGATTTCAACGATCCCGGTTGGTGCAGCGGCTATGGTCTCCGACTGCGGAACCGCTGAAGAATTTTTGGACCAGGTACGAATCCCGGTCAGGTCAATTTTTTTTTTCGTTAAACAGATATTTTTTCGCTTACTAACCATATGATTGTTGATAAACCTTTGTAAAAACATTTTTTAACCATATTTAGACTATTTTAAAATAATTTTTCAGAAAAATATTTTTGGAGTACTTTCGGCCTCTAGTCATTTACGAACTGTATTACTGCTTTATTGTTGTCTGGAAAAAATCCTGATGATGGATATAGTAACTTCGCTGCTTTTTATTATTCTTTGACAAGTCGCGGTCAGCTGTCCTTCGTACTATTGGATGTTGCTCACATGTTGCTGCTATTATTTATTATTTATCTAATGCTCGATTCGATGCAGAGATAGTTCGGCCTGCAAAGATACTCACTAATATTTTTCATACTGATCAAATAATACCGGTAATTGATGAAGATAGCGATGAAGACTGAAAACACCATACATAATTCCACCGCATAATTCTAATAAAAAGCAGCGAAGTTACTATATCCAATAAAACAGTAATACAGTTCGTAAATGACTAGAGGCCGAAAGTACTCCAAAAATATTTTTCTGAAAAATTATTTTAAAATAGTCTAAATATGGTTAAAAAATGTTTTTACAAAGGTTTATCAACAATCATATGGTTAGTAAGCGAAAAAATATCTGTTTAACGAAAAAAAAAAATTGACCTGACCGGGATTCGTACCTGGTCCAAAAATTCTTCAGCGGTTCCGCAGTCGGAGACCATAGCCGCTGCACCAACCGGGATCGTTGAAATCATTATTGAAATATTCAGATACATCGTACATAATATTATTTTTGTTTTTGTATTACGCAAGTTTTAAAGTCTGGAAAATGTTTCTCTGAACGTAGGAACGTTTAATATTACATAATATATTTTTAAGATTCAGAAAAGATAGGTGTAACTTAGGAAAAACGCCGAAAAAAGTGGTTTTTATTTTTTTTGACAACGGCCCACCACTCTCAGGAATTTGAAAAAAATTGAGCATAATACTTACGGTAATATCTAATTGCTAAATTAAATCTGAGGTAGCACCTTTTAGATTTCTATATAAAATCTGCATTTTTTCGATTTTTTTCGTGTTTTTCATTTTTTACAACCAGAGTTTGCAACAGAAAAATCTGAAAATGATACCTAATATGTGGCTTGGTATCCGAAATGTGTCAGATTTTTTTCAGAATTTTTAAATGTCAATAAATAGGGAAAATGGGTCGAAAACTGATTTTTCGATTTTTCTCAATAACTACCCTTACAGATGAGATATGGGGCTGAAACTTGGCAGAGATGGGTCTTTTTGGGTAGGCTATCGAATGGTTCAAGCGCGATTAAAATTCCGCCGGGGGCAGATTTCACCACCAAACCCGGCTATAGCCTTTAATTTTTTGGTTTTTCTATGTGAAAAAAATTTTTCTTTTTGTTTTCTTTTCTAATTATTCTCATATTTTTCAGACGCAAAAGTGTCTCTTTGAAAAAGATCCACATCGGGATCGAAACGTTAGAAACATGCTTAAATAATTGCACATATGTTGTTTTTCTAAAAATGATCGAACCTAGCGCCGATATTATTCAATTTATTATAAAATTAGATTTGAGTATGCCTAGGTTAAGGTGGTATTGCGGGTCTTCATTTTCTTTAAGTGCAAATGCTGTAGAACAGGCAGTTCCAACGAGTAGCCCCAGGTGTTTTTCGAGGCACCTTCCCCGCTTAGATACTTCCCCCACTCTCAGACTTCATTGTTATTGTATAGTCGTGGGGAGCTCTCACCAAGAAAGCCGCGCGACTCACGACGCTCGTGTTACGGTGAAATAGGAGACTTCGTGAAGATCGACGTATTTCACTTTCGCGAATGACTATTTGGACGTTTTCAGGAACACAAATGACTTTATTCAAGAGTTGAATCGGCGAGACGTGCCGTAGCAGAGGTAACAGTCGACTGCCTGATATCGGATTTTTGGGGCCTTATATCCTAATGGACAATCTTCTTTTGGGGTACAAAGGTTTTGGGACTATTTGATGGTTCAGAGTATCAATCGTTGAGTCAGTCGTGGACTTGGGCCTGGTGATATCGCGGGGTTCGGCGTCTTGTCTTATCGGGTCGTGACATTCCCCCGTCTTTAGATTTTCGTTACTCCGAAACGAACTCGTTTTCTTCTAATAGGTGCGATGTCGAGTCCGGTGTCGTCCGCATTTGAAGCATTTAAGGTTAGCGGGTCTAGGTATTGTTGTAGGTGGGTTCGGTCTTGCTTGTGGTTGCTTCATGGGATAGAAAGGTCGTTCCGGTGGTCCTCTCGAGTCTCGAAGCCAATTCTCCATGTCGCCAGCTAGAGTCTGCGCTTTTTCTAGCGTTTTGGGTTGCGATGGGACGACTAGAGTTCCTAATTCTCGTTTCAAATTGGCCATGTAGGTAGCGATAGCCGCGTCTTCTTCTTCATCGATGGCAATCTTCCTTGCCATTGGATTGCTATGTTTATATTGGATGGCGTATTTCAATTCATTCAGGGATTGTCTGAATCTCAGATTGAAACTTATGACGCTCTCCGTTTGTCTTTGTCGCGTGTTTTGCAGCTTATTCCTGCTTGCATTAACAGTGCTGGGTGAGGTGATGTAGGTCCTCAGGGCCTCGTAGAGCTGTTCGTAGGTGTCTATACGTAAATACCGGATGGCTCGTTCTGCTTGATCCGTAATTTTCTTGGCAATTATCAGCTTGAGGAGCATATGTTTGTCTCGACATAAGGATCTGGCGTACCTGACATCACTTATGAAGTCTTCTACTCCTAGATCGTCTCTTCCTTTCAGCGTTCGAATAATGCGAATGGCGTTCGATGCCGTTTGTCCAATTGTTGCGTTGGAGATTCCCGTTCTTTCAGGTTCATCATCTTCCGAGTTGCTCTCTGATGGATGTCCCTCATGTCTTCTTGGATCGTTTCTTTGGTTTCCGTTCTGAGACGCGCTGTCATCGGTCATGGTAACAGTGACGTTCACTAACTTCGATAATTCTATTATTTCTTTCTGTCGGTTTTCGTTCTCTTTAGCAATATTTTTACTTAAAGTGATCACCGCAGATTGCAATTCTTTCATTGAATTGAGTATTCCGTTAAGTATCTCTTCACTTATAGTTACGGTTCCATTTGTTTTATCCATTTTAGTCTCGATAATTTAAAATGTCTTACTGACCTTGGTTCTTTAATACCGATGTGTTGCTTCGGAAGGGCTCTCGTAGTCCGTCTTCGTGGTCATTCAGCCGTAGTTGATTGCCGTTGAAGATTTTCTTCCAGCAGATGAAACGGTATCCTGGCAGGATCGCCAAAATGTTACGGTGAAATAGGAGACTTCGTGAAGATCGACGTATTTCACTTTCGCGAATGACTATTTGGACGTTTTCAGGAACACAAATGACTTTATTCAAGAGTTGAATCGGCGAGACGTGCCGTAGCAGAGGTAACAGTCGACTGCCTGATATCGGATTTTTGGGGCCTTATATCCTAATGGACAATCTTCTTTTGGGGTACAAAGGTTTTGGGACTATTTGATGGTTCAGAGTATCAATCGTTGAGTCAGTCGTGGACTTGGGCCTGGTGATATCGCGGGGTTCGGCGTCTTGTCTTATCGGGTCGTGACACTCGACACGACGCACACGCACACATTGTAACCGTCGAACTTCCTCTCTGTTCCCTCCCGCGCCACACTGCCACCACTTCCACCCAACTCTAACTCTACGGCAGTACGTAATAGTAGTGGGAAGAGGTTCTTAACTAATAAATAAACGTATGTTTGTAATTGCATATATCAACTAAACTTTTTATTAAAATAAAAGACATTTAAATAATGCCGAAAGTGATCTACTTATTATTTCTTATTTGCAAATAGAAGATTATTTTTTATTTAGATTGAGGTGGAAATAAATAGTTTTTGACTTTCTGTTGTTTCTTTGTATTTTGTACATACAATGATAATGTGGCGAAATTAACATCGTTATTACCTGTGTGCATAATATTTACATAAATTCAATAATATTTTTGGTACTACGTTTCATTTCCGCTAGGTAGTTCGAACACTGTTTCGAATACTGACGGAAAGTTTGTTCGATTTTGACATATCATTCGAAACTCGCTATTCGAATAGCGCGGAAATCGCCTACTAGCAGTTAGCCCCCCACTTGTGGAAATAAACAATTTCAACAGTTGTGCTGAATTGTGCTATGTTTGTGCTATATTGTGCTCGAATATTACAGTTATAATATTCGAGCACAATATAGCACAAACATCCCTAGTAGCACAAAAATATTGTATAAATATTTTTTTCAAATATTGAAAAAATATTTTTTTCAAATATTGAAAAAATATTTTTTTCAAATATTGAAAAAATATTTTTTAAGCCACATTTTTTAATATGAGAAAAATATTGGATCTGAATATTGTATACATTTACAAGAAATATTAATTGAATGTTTAAAAAATATAAGCTAAATATTCAGAGAATATAAATTACATATTTAAAAAATATAAGCTAAATATTCAGAAAATATAAACGAGATATTTAAAAAATGTAAAGCAAATATTCAGAAGATATAAGCTAGATATTTAAAAAATGAAAAGTAAATATTTTAAAAATGTGACTCCAATATTTAGAAAATATAAATTGAATATTTAAATACACAATATGTGATTGAACTGTGAGATTAAAAAGTTTGTAGCAACAGACTCATAGTTAATTAATATTCATATAATATAAATGTATGTCGATTAAGTGACACACACGAATTCAAAGTAAATTGGAAGTAAAAATTTCACTTCCAATGTTCAATGATTATTTATTTTATATTTGAAATCAATACTTCATTTGTAACATGAAAGGTGTGTATGTCTTTCAGCATATTCCGGAATAATGTTTTTCCATGATAAACATAAAATATTTCCTGTGCATTAAAAACAATATATTCTTTTTCTAATATTACATAATAATTTATTTTATAATAAGAAAAAATATTTTTTCATAATATCAAATAAGTATTATCTGTATATTAGAAAAAAATATTCTATTTCCAATATTAAATAAAGATTCGCTTTATAATGAGAAAAACTATTTTTTTCATTATATGAAATAAAGATACATTTAATACTTGGAAAAAATTATTTTTCTCGTAATGTGAAATAAAGATTCATTTAATATTTAGAAAAAAATATTTTTTTCATAATATGAAATAAATATTGTATGTATATTAAAAAAAATATATTTTTTTCGTAATATGAAATAAATATTGTATGTATATTTGAATATTAAAAATAGATTTAATCCCTTTTTAATATTATATGAATATGTATACAATATTTTGTGCTACTAGGGATAGCACAAACATAGCACAATTCAGCACAACTGTTGAAATTGTTTATTTCCACAAGTGGGGGGCTAACTTCTAGCAGGCAAATCGCTTCAACGAAACGAGCTCTAATGTTTTTCAAATAATGCACAACAGACGATACATTAATATTAATATCGTTGTTGAGGACAGTTGGAAGGAAAGTTTGTTTAATCACTAATAAATAATAATTAATTCAGTGTTATTTATAAATAAATAAATATAATACAATACAGTATATTATATTTATATTATATTATTATATAATATTATATTATTATATAATATTATAATATTATATTTAATTTATATTATTAATATATAATATACTATTATTTATTATAGTATATTATATTTATTATATGTTGTTATTTATAAATAATAAATATAATACAGTATATAATAAATAATATAGAATTATTATTATTCAATACATAATTTTTATTGACAAATAACCGAAATTGTAAATGTTGTTAGAGTTATCGATCGTAACGGTTCGATCAAATAAAACAAAAATAAAGCAATTTTACAGACAAGTTTTAAACTTTCTACGTTTCGATCCAAATTTGGATCATTTTCAAGAAAATAGAAAAAACTGCGGCTGAAAGTATAACACAGAGAAACGGTTATGATATTGAAAAAATTTCAAAATCTATTTAAAATTGAGTATTATATGTTATAACTTACTTGCTTTATATAAATTTTAACATAGATATTTTGTTTGGTGACACATGTTCTTATACGTTGTGACACAGGTTACTGAGGCACGGACAATGAAAATGATCCAAATTAGGATCGAAACGTAGAAAGTTTAAAACTTATCTGTAAAATTGCTTTATTTTTGTTTTATTTGATCGAACCGTTGCGCCGAAATCATTTTTTCTTTATCCGTTTTAACAATCTTACGATCGATAACTCTAACAACATTTACAATTTCGGTTATTTGTCAATAAAAATTATGTATTTATTAATAACAATTCTATATTATGTATTATAAACCGTATTATATTTATTAACTTCCCGATTCATAGGGAAGTTATTGTAATTACCCCGAAAATCGAAAATCGATTTTTTAGCAGATCTTCACGTTTCATGGTCATTGGAGTCATTTTAGACTATTTTTATCAAAATGTTTGTGTGTGTGTGTGTGTGTGTGTGTGTGTGTGTGTGCGCGTATGTCCGTTTGTATGGTATCAAATTTTTCGTTAACGTTTTCTGAAAAAATAACAGTGCGATCAGAATAATGAATGATGCAATCGATGCGCCCCGCTGGAACTTAGAGCTGATTAGATTTTGGTCCATATTGGTCAAGTAGTTTTTTAGTTTTTTTCGAAAGAAGTTCATTCAACAATGCAAATTATACGAGAGGACGGAAATTTTCCACCGAAGAAAGAAACATAATAATTATTAAATATATTTTATTTTTATTTTTTTATAATTTAAACAAATTTTTTTTTATTTAAAAAAAAATTTTTTTTTATTTTCCTTTTTTAATTATGCAACTAATGCTTATGTTACCGCTTAGAATAATCGAAAATTATCCCAATGCAAGAGTGAGTTATTCATCGCTACTGCTGAGAATACATTTTCAAAGAATATCGATGAAAGTACAAAAACATTTATATTACAATCTTTAAAAAAACAAGCAGTTCAATACGAATTATTAACTAAGATGAAATTGAAAGTTAATATAAAAAAATGGTTAATGGAGCATGCGAGCAACGAGCATACGATGTTGGTTTAATGCGACGCCATACAGCAAACATTTCGATAAGTAGAAAACTATTGAACTTCCCTGAAAACGTATAATCTTCCTAAAACGTACACTAAATAATGATAATAATATACTGCAACTAACGAATCGGGAAGTTCTTTGTGTGGCTCGTGGAGAGTCACACACCAATAACATCCGTACTACTAACCCTCTCGCGAACTCACAAAGCGAGCTACAACACCCCCACCCGCGAAGCTCGCGAAGCGAGCGAGCAACAATAACCAGCTAGTTTATTTATAAATAACACTGAATTATTTATTATTTATTAGTGATTAATTATTTTCTCTTTATCTGTTTAACCGAAATTGTATTCGTAAATAACAATTAACTTCATTGCTTTAAATAATGTTGCTTTTTCTATTCGAATATCCAAAAAGCAAATAACCTGTTATTTAAATATCTATTTAAATAATAATCTATTTCAATGTTGCCCGACACTGGTTGTACACGACTGAAAAGTGGCGAGCGGAAAATCTACTTTCCAGAAAACAAACTAAGTCTTCGCGAGCCTTTCTGCTTCCCACGTGTACGCATATCAACTATGCAGATTTGTGTAGGAACTAGCTGGTTTTAATTCCGTCGCGCGTCAATGCGAGAGCGCGCGAACTTGAACACAACGACAGTCCGTTATCAGAAATTCGTCCGCGAAAGATCGTGATGCTTCCGCGGTGACAGATAAATCGAGAATCGCTGGAAAATTAACGGGCATTACTTGGCAGATCGGCTAAATCGTTGATTGCCGATAACCGAGCGGTTAAACTGGTTCCGCGAGAACGATACATTTTGCCGTGACCGATGGCGGGCGGGAGAAAGGGTATCAGGAACTCGCTACATACTACGAGAGAACCCGACACACCATGTTCCACGAAGTGGAAGCCAGTCGAGCTTTCAAGTTGAAGACCAGCCTCGATTCCCCTGGAAAGGAGACTGCCGATCTCCTCGGCCGATCGCCGCTCGGATATTAAAACGTATCTAGGCGAAAAAACGTGTTCCTGTCGTCGCGTCGCGCCGTCTTGCTAACCGGTCTTTTCGTTTATGTTATCAGTAACGAATATCCATTCAGGAGTCTCACCTAATGGTGTCATGGTACTGACGTACGCGGCCCGTCATCGTTTTCATGAAGAACTGCGATCGCTCTCTTGGACTTTCTTGCAATACTGAAACCGGGACAACCAGCAATTTCCTTTTTCAATTAATGAATCGCATATTCGAATATACACGGAATAACTGTAGACTTTTGTTCGCTTGGATCATTCTTAAGAAATAAGTTTTTAACCCTCGTCCGTCCCGTCCAACGCACAAAAATTGCGAATAAACTATTATTCGAAGGAAAGTTCGAATGAAAGTTGTGGGTAAAGTGACTTTGTTCGAATTAATTTTTATTTGAATAAATTTTTAACAGCGTATAAATATATATAAATAGTATAATAATAATAAAAATAAAAAATAAGTTTTTAACCCTCGTCCGTCCCACCCAACGCATAAAAACTGCGAATAAACTATTATTCGAAGGAAAGTTCGAATGAAAGTTGTGGATAAAGTGACTTTGTTCGAATGAATTTTTATTTGAATAAATTTTTAACAGCGTATAAATATATATAAATAGTATAATAATAATAATAAAAATAAAAAATAAGTTTTTAACCCTCGTCCGTCCCATCCAACGCATAAAAACTGCGAATAAACTATTATTCGAAGGAAAGTTCGAATGAAAGTTGTGGATAAAGTGACTTTGTTCGAATGAATTTTTATTTGAATAAATTTTTAACAGCGTATAAATATATATAAATAGTATAATAATAATAATAAAAATAAAAAATAAGTTTTTAACCCTCGTCCGTCCCATCCAACGCATAAAAATTGCGAATAAACTATTATTCGAAGGAAAGTTCGAATGAAAGTTGTGGATAAAGTGACTTTATTTGAATGAATTTTTATTTGAATAAATTTTTAACAGCGAATAAATATATACAGGGTCATCCGTTTTTAAACGGACAAACGTAATCCAGCTATAAAGAACCCCAAATGGAACCAGTTTTACCCCTGCCACTTTTTTTGTTTCGGCCTTGATTTCTAGAAAATTGCAAAAAAACCATAATTTTTTTAGTTCACATAAACTTGAATATCTCGGGACTCCAGTGATGAATCTTGATGATTTTTCCTTTGTTTGGTTTAAAGTAAATAGGGGCATCTTTTTTGTTAACAAAATATTTTTGTTTTTTTTAGCACGTTTATTCCAAGAAAATATCATCCATTGAAGTCACGCATCCTGGAACCGTTCAGATAGCTACAGTCCGATCCAGAAAAAACCAAGATTCGAACGTCATACAAAAAAATTTTGGGAAGAAAAAAATGATGCTCCTGTTTATTTTCAACACAACAAAGAAAAAATCATCAAGATTCATCACTGGAGTCCCGAGATATTCAAGTTTATGTGAACTAAAAAAATTATGGTTTTTTGCAATTTTCTAGAAATCAAGGCCGAAACAAAAAAAGTGGCAGGGGTAAAACTTGTTCCATTTGGGGTTCTTTATAGCTGGTTTACGTTTGTCCGTTTAAAAACGGATGACCCTGTATAAATAATATAATAATGTAAGAATGTTTATACCACTGTGTGGTTGACTGATTGTTTTACTCATATGTTTATCTGTTATTGATTTATGCTGTTATATATAATTTTATTGATTTATACGTTGCGTCAGCGTTTTGTTAACAAATGTATGTTACCATGAGATTTCGTTAAATAAACAGTTCCTGATGAGCGAGCGACCGATAAAGAAGTGTCACACCGCGCCGTGTCGAGCCTCCTTACAAATTCAGAAGTGGGATTGATTTGTGTTTTTACGTTCACGGGAACTCAGTTACGGTTTTAAGATTTAGTTACGGTTTTATGGTTCCATTTAGTTCAATTAGTTATTTGAGTGAATTGTGTTTTACGTGTGATCATGAGTTTATATACAGTCACCGAACTGAAAGAAAAATTGAAGGAGTTGAATCTCCCTACAACTGGGTCCAAAAATGAATTATTGAAGCGGCTTTTGGAAGCTGGAATTCCATCTGAAGAACTGATGGTGACTGTGACTGCTCCACTCATGGAAGATGAGTCACGCGATGCAGGTTTAGACAATCACTCGCAAGCCTCTGTCATACCTAGAGGTTGCACTCTCGCAGAGATGGAGCTTGAATTTCTTCGACGAGAAAGAGATCTAGCCACACGCGAGATTGAGCTTTTAAAAAGAGAACTTAATGTTGCGAGAACGATTTCGTCACGATTAGAAGATGAAGCCCGGACAACAAGAATAAGAATTAAAAAATGGAAAGAGCTCAAAGAACTAGTAGGTGAATTTGACGGAAACGTTTTGGAATTCCACCGATGGGAGAAGCAAATGCAAAAGTTGTTCGACGCGTACGAACTGGATGAGCACAGTTCAAAAGCTTTTGTCTGTAGCCGTCTAACCGGAAAAGCGTTACGGTGGTACCACTCCAGGGATGATTGTGTCGAGTTGTCCAGAGAAGATCTTATGCGCCAGCTTAAAAAAATGTATGGCCAACGTGTCGATCCACTGATTTTGCGACGTGAGCTAGAAGCGAGGAGCTGGAATGCAAATGAAACGTTCGCGGACTATCTTCACGAGAAAATTGCATTGGCCAGTCGTATCCCAGTTCCAGAAAACGAAACAATCAGTTATGTAATCGATGGAATTCCCTGCCAGCAATTACGTACCCAAGCACGGGTACAGTGTTTTACGTCGTTGGAAGCAATGTTGACGGCGTTCACAATTATACCGTTCCCGAAAGAAGCAAATCTGCGACAACGCCGTGAGGATCATTTTTCATTGGCGGTGAAGAGCGGAACAAGCAGTGGAACGAGCAGTGGAACGAGCAGCAGAACGAGCGAGCCACGACGAAAGCAGGGAGACCCAGGTCATCCTCTAAGATGTTACAACTGCAACGAGGCAGGGCATTTTGCAGCATCTTGCCCAAAGCCGAAGAGGGAGAGAGGGTCTTGTTTTAAATGTGGCAAATTTGGACACTCATCGAATCAATGTCAGCCTGGAACTATGAAAATACACTGCGCCGAGGAAGAAGATGAGTTTCGACGGTCAGTTGAAGTTTGGATAGGTGGATTTAAATTAGGTTATAAAGCATTGTTAGATTCAGGAAGCCCGATATCATTTATTAAGAGACGGTTTGTTCCATCGGAATGTGTTTTGTTTGATGAGGGAACTGAACGATTTTATGGTTTGAATCAGAGTAGTTTACAATTAGTAGGATGTATAGAGGTGACGCTCATTTATGATAATGTTAAGTATAAAATTATGTTACGAGTTGTGTCAGATGAAACTATGAACATTGATTTAATTCTAGGTCGTGATTTTATGAAAATTGCTGGTTTGTACTTAGGCAAGAGGCAAGAGAGTATCGAAAGTACTGATATTTTAAACATCGAACTTGATGAAATTAATATGTTGTCAGAGGAAATTTCCGTCAACAAAGATCTTCCCTTTGAGTTAAGAATGAATGTACAGAAATTATTTCAGAAATTCTATGTCGAGCCAAAAAGACCATTAAATCCAGCGACGGAAAATGTTTTAACACTTACACTTACGGATAAAAAACCGTTTTCGTGTGCACCACGTCGACTTTCTTATAGCGAGAAAGCTGAAGTACGGAAAATTATTGATGGGTTAATTGCGAAAGGCGTTATTAGAGAAAGTACGTCAGAGTATGCCTCCCCGATTGTGTTAGTCAAAAAGAAAACTGGGGAAACGCGAATGTGTGTTGATTTTCGGAAATTAAATAAAGTAACGTTACGCGATAATTTTCCGTTACCTTTAATTGAGGACCAGCTAGATTTGTTAGAAGGAAAAAAGTATTTTACGTCTTTGGATTTAAAAGATGGTTTTTTTCATATTAGAATGGATGAAGAATCGATAAAATATACATCATTTGTAACCCCGTTAGGACAATACGAATATGTACGGATGCCTTTCGGATTAAAAAGCGCTCCGCTTAAATTTCAAAGATACGTAACACAAATTTTTAGGAAACACATTGATTCTGGTGAAATTTCTATTTATATGGATGATTTTCTGATTGCAACAGAAACTATAGAAGAACACTTACAAATATTAGAAAAAGTTTTCAAGTTGCTTGTTGCTAACAGATTAGAATTACGGTTAGATAAATGTAAATTCCTACAAACGAAGTTAATTTATTTAGGCTATACTGTAACCAATGAGGGTATTCATCCAACGGATAAAGGTTTAGAAGCTGTTAAAAATTTTCCAATACCACGTAATCTACGAGATATACAAAGTTTTTTGGGTATGTGCTCGTACTTTAGAAAATTTGTAAAGAATTTTTCGATTATTGCGAAACCATTGTATGATCTGACTCGCAAAAACGTAGACTTTAAGTTCAATGAAACGGAAGAAAGAGCGTTTCATGAACTTAAGGGTCGGTTAATTGAAGCACCCATATTAAGCATATACTCACCACGGGACGATACAGAGTTACATTGCGATGCGAGTGCAGCAGGATTTGGTGCAATATTATTACAAAGAAAGTCTGATGGGAAGTTACATCCGGTGTTTTATTTTTCCAAAAGAACAACACAAACTGAATCGAAATATCATAGCTTTGAGTTGGAAACCTTATCAATAATTTATGCACTTCGTCGGTTTCGAACATATTTATTCGGTTTGAAATTTAAAGTTGTTACAGATTGTCAAGCATTAAGCTTAACGTTAAAAAAGAAAGAAACAAATCCTCGAATTGCAAGGTGGGTATTAGAATTAGAAAATTATGATTACTGTCTAGAACATCGATCAGGTTCTCGAATGTTGCACGTAGATGCGCTTAGTCGACAAATTGCAGTAGTAGAAGATAATTCTTTTGACAGAAACCTTGCAATATGTCAATACAATGATGTTACAATTATAGCAATACGAGAAAAATTAGAATTGTCTGAAAATAAATTTTTCGAGATGAGGGACGGATTAATATATCGGAAATATCAGGAACGAATTCTTTTTTACGTTCCAGCCGCATTAGAAAAGAGCGTAATACATAAGTATCATAATGAGATGGGTCATTTAGGTGTTGAAAAAACTATGGGAAATATTTTGAACAATTATTGGTTTCCAAAGATGAAAACGAAAGTTGATCAACATATTAAAAGCTGTTTGAAATGTATTGCGTACACACCGGTTACAGGGAAACAGGAAGGTTCACTACATAATATACCAAAAGGTAATGTACCATTTGATACATTACATATCGATCACTTAGCCCCGAGTTCGTATAAATTTAATAGTAGAGTAAAATACATTTTTGTAGTGGTCGATGCTTTTACAAAATATGTAAAACTATATTCGACGAAAAATACAAATAGTTCAGAGGTGATTAAATGTTTGAAATCATATTTTACTCATTATAGTCGACCACTACGAATTATTTCAGATCGGGGTAGCTGTTTCACGTCTCGAGAATTTGAAGAATTTATGAAATCTTACAATATACAACATATTAAAATTTCAACGGCGTCACCTCAGGCGAATGGTCAGGTTGAAAGAATGAATCGTACGATTTTACCTATGATTGCGAAATCAGCGGATGAGCGAAATGTTAACTGGAGTGATGTTCTAGAAGATGTAGAGTTCGCATATAACAATTCTTATTCTAAAGCAACGAACGAATGTCCCAGTGTATTGTTGTATGGTGTGCGTCAACGTGGCAAAGTAATTGATCATTTGAAAGATGCGTTAGAATTTGAAGGTAAAGTTACTGTAAATCGCGATCTAGAAAAATGTCGGAAAAATGCTGAAAATCAAATTATGAAAAATCAAGAAATCAACAAACGAATTTATGATACTAGACATAAGACCACGAGGAAATATAAAGTAGGTGATAAAGTTATGATAAGGAATTTTGATAATTCACCGGGTGTATCGCCGAAATTAATACCACGTTTTAAAGGGCCGTACGAAGTAGATCGCGTGTTGCGAAATGATCGTTACGTTATTAAAGACGTAGAAGGATTTCAACTTACACAAATACCATATTTTGGGACTTGGGAAGCGTCGAACATGAGAGCTTGGACGCCAGGATAATTTTATAATGTTACGTTTAGTTAAGTTTTTGAGGTTTAGTATCGAATTTATGTATTTAATCGAGGACGATTAACTTGTCAGAATGGCCGAGTTGTAAGAATGTTTATACCACTGTGTGGTTGACTGATTGTTTTACTCATATGTTTATCTGTTATTGATTTATGCTGTTATATATAATTTTATTGATTTATACGTTGCGTCAGCGTTTTGTTAACAAATGTATGTTACCATGAGATTTCGTTAAATAAACAGTTCCTGATGAGCGAGCGACCGATAAAGAAGTGTCACACCGCGCCGTGTCGAGCCTCCTTACAATAATAATAATAATAATAAATAAATATAAATTAAACAGCGAATAAAAATTTTTTTGGAAAGCTCAGCGAATAAAGGTATCGAATGATCGATGTCAAATTGACACAGTGGTAAAAGATTCATGAAATAACAAACATTTATTTTTAGATGTTTTTTTATTAAAATTCGTGAGTTACCGTTTACATCTTCGGTTTTACAGTTATGTGTTTCGCATGGAATAAATGAAAGTCACGAAGTTTCAGGCTTCACCTGCAAATAACAAAACAGTATAATTTGTTTCGGGAAAACTGTGTCAAATTGACACAAGGGACGGACGAGAGTTAATAATTTATTGAAAATAATTTCTGTTCATAAACAAGTAAGTAAGGGTAAATGTTCACAAAAATAAAGCCTCCTCCGATTTCGGCTTAAATGGGTATTCTGGTTTTGGAGGCCGTTTTCTCACCGATATGTACTTAACATTTTTTTTCAGAAATGCTATCAAACTGTTTGCATTAGGATTTCGCACGCGTATTTATTTGGGTATTTTCAAGTAAAAATAAAAAAAATTACACGAATTGCGCGTATATTTTTTTGCAGAGTATGTTTCGGAAAACACGGGTTGCCGTTTGTTATGACTGGTCGCGGTCTGCACGAAAATAAGTGAGAAATCTTGATCGTTTACAAGATGGCGGCGTCTTGAAGTCAAATTACTGATTTATAGTATGCATATAGTTTCCTACGTTAAACACGTTAAAGAAATAAGAACAAATCGATGAATTTAAACATTTCTTGCTCGTAAAATAAGAGGATACACGCTGAAGATCCTATCAAAATTTCAAGTCAACTGGTCAACTCGAACTTAATAGTATTTGATTTATTAAATTTAAATTGAGGAATGAATTTCATATAAAATAATTTTATTAATAGTATTTTAGTTGAAATAATTTTATTAATAGTATTTGATTTATGAAATTTAAATTTGTATATATTTATCTTATGAAAATTGAAAATTTATATTAATTGAGAGGGAAAAAAGATAAATTATAGAGGAGATAATAATAACTTATTTGTCATTTTAAAAACAATAAATAATAAAAATTCCAAGAAGCTTTTTTTGAAGAAATTAAAATATGTATTTAAATTTAATTTTAATTGAATAATATTTTTTTATAATTTTATTAATAGTATTTTATTAATTGGGGTAACAATTTCGAAAAAAGTGACTCGAAAAGAACACATTACTTAATGTTACGAATTCGAACAAATCCTTGCACATATTCTACAGTATTTGCACTTAAAGAAAATGAAGACCCACAATACCGCTTTAACTCAGGCATACTTGCAACTCTAATTTTACTTTAATTCGAAATCAGAGTAATTATTTATAATTGATGTGCCTGAATGAATTTGATGATCTTCAATTATGTTGTCAAGGATAAAATTTTTAACAACTTGGTTTTAGGATATATATGTAGGTATACAGGGCTGGAGATACAGGTTTCTGTCACCTACGCCTTTATTTCGTAATATACAGGGTGAGTCACCAAATGTTAGCACCTCAAATATCTTTGTTGTTCCTAAAGATACGTAAAATATGGTAAGGACAAAGTTGAATGGTACAATGGGGCCGACACGATGCAAACAAGAAATTTTGCTTTTCGGTCATTTTTCTGGAGATATCAAGGTCACCTTGACTTTTTTTAAAATGGAATGAGGTATTTTTTAATACATCAATCGATGCAGCTGGACATTCGTTATCAGAAAGTACTAACCTATGTCTGTCGAAAAGTTAGTAGTTCAGGAGATATTTCAAATTAAATAACTCTGAAATATGTACCATTACAGTCGTACTAAGACGTTAGTGTTTACTTACTTGTGTAACATCTTAGCATGACTGTAATGGTATTTTAGAGTTATTTAAATTGCCCAAATAATGGGCATACCCATTATTTTGCGGTAGGAAGAACCGTTACCGAGATACAGCCAATTTTTAAGACTAGCTCAGCTGACCATCCCCACCACTTAGGTTACGCTTTTTTTAAGGTGTAAAATTTGAAAGTTCATTATTACAAAGTTTGTTTTTACAAGTTCTAATTCGTACAAGAGTCCATGGTTGAATTCAATTTAAAAAGAAAAAATTTTTTTTTAAATAAAAAAAAGTAAAATTTCAAACTTTGATAATTATTCCTTTGGGTACTTGTTATGGTGGACCTATATACCAAATTTCAAGCTTGTAGGTCAACGGGCAGTACCCAAAAGGTTTTGATGATCTGTCAGTGAGTCAGTGACAAATTTAGCGATTTTTGTGGTCCTATATCTCGGAACTTACTAATGTTAGAAGATTAATGTTTTGCAAATATGGAGACATGATAGCACTTAACAAATGTACGAAATTACATATAAATTACAATAACTCTAAAATACCATTACAGTCATGCTAAGATGTTACACAAGTAAGTAAACACTAACGTCTTAGTACAACTGTAATGGTACATATTTCAGAGTCATTTAATTTGAAATATCTCCTGAATTACTAACTTTTCGACATACATAGGTTAGTACTTTTTTGTAACGAATGTTCAGCTGCATCGGTTGAGGTATTCAAACATACCTCATTCCATTTAAAAAAATTGAGGTGACCTTCAAAAGTCCGAAGTACCTCCACCTACAAAAAAACCATTATAGCCACCGGGTGGCCCCCTTCGTACTGTACAATTTTATTTCAGCAAATATTTCTGTGAAACTTATAATTTCGAAGATATCTGAGGTGCTAATAGTTACTGCCCCACCCTATGTAGCTAATCCAGCCGTGCACATTAGAAGCAGCTGTTCAACGGTCCAACTAATTTTCCAACGTTCTATTTTTTTCTTTGGAGGGGGGGGGAGGCCCTCTGAAATACTATTTGGAAATATTATTTCATCTAATGTTTAAATTACGATAAAATACGATAAAATACTATACACTAATTTACACCCGGATTCAAATATAGAAGATAGTGAACTGATAATGAAAATTACGAAATTCATGAATCCTTCGAAGACCGCGCCGGAGTCATTTTTGATCTATCGCAGCACGCTCCCCAAGAGCGGTGCCGCACACATTGACGAAGTATGACGTAGCCGCTAATACATAGTAGGTATGCGGGTCGGCACACTATGGGACGAACCGATGAAATCTGTGTCAAAATCAAAGACCATTTGATAGAAATGAGATATAGCGATTAAATTTTTTATAAATTAAAGCTAACATTTTGGAGAATTTGAGATAATTATGAAAATTGTGGTACGAACGTTTTTCAACCTTGAAAAAATTCGTTAAAATACACAATTTTCAGAAAATTGTGGTTTTTCCAACAACATGCGTGGAAAATTTTCATGTACACAAGAAGTAAGGTAAGTATTCCGTCATTGTAATTTACTTCTCATCAAGGAATCTTCTAACTTCAAGTGATAAAACTGAAAAAATAAAGTATCATCAATAGTTAAAAAATTCGTTGATGAGAAGTAAGTTACAATAATGAAATACTTATCTTACTTCTTGTGTACTTGAAAATTTTCCGCGCGTAATGTTGGAAAAACCACAATTTTCTGAAAATTCTGTATTTTAACGAATTTTTTTAAAGGAGATATGAAGGTCAACTTCATTTTTTTAAATGGAATGAGGTATTTTTTAATACATCAATCGATGCACAACTGGACATTCGTTATAAAAAAAGTACTAACCTATGTATGTCAAAAAGTTAGTAGTTCAGGAAATATTTCAATTTAAATTAAGTAAGAAGTAAGGTAAGTATTCCATCATTGTAATTTACTTCTCATCAAGGAATCTTCTAACTTCAACTTCAACTGAAAAAATAAAGTATCACCAATAGTTAAAAATTTCGTTGATGAGAAGTAAGTTACAATAATGAAATACTTATCTTACTTCCTACTTGATTTAAATTGAAATATTTCCTGAACTACTAACTTTTTGACATACATAGGTTAGCACTTTTTTATAACGAATGTCCAGCTGCATCGATTGATGCATTAAAAAATACCTCATTCCCTTAAAAAAAATGAAGTTGACCTTCATATGTCCTTTACGCGTCCACCTAAAAAAAGCTACTAACATCAGATTAATTGACATCTGGTTGGTCAGTTTGATCCACGATATTCGTATGTTTTTCCGTTCTTGACTTTGCCATAACAGTTACAGTTTAGTACAGTCACAGCCTACTTTAATACTAGCCGTGCTGAAGGTAAAATGGCAACACTGTGAGAGTCCGGTTTTCCGATTGAGATATATCTATATATATTGATATATATAGATATATCTTAACAGGACTCTCGCAGTGTTGCCAAGTTGTTCAGCATGGCTAGTATTACAGTAGGCTGTGGTACAGTTCAAACCTTCGTGCTGTGAAGCACTATTTTGTTTTACTTTGTTTTCTGTTTGTTTTTCACATTTAGCAAGTACGTATATATTCTTTTTGTTACTTCTATCAAAAAGTTTCTGTTCAATGAATACAAATTTTATTACATTATTTTCATAGACGCGGACTTTTCTTGAAGATGGTTCAAAACTGAACCGAAACGTCGAAATTATAATTCTGCAAAATTGCTAAATTCTTTTTTGTTGATCGAACGTGTAGCGCCGATATCATATTTGCATATACAAAATTTACGATTGTGAACCAAAAATTATTAACATCAGATTAATGCCCCCTCGAAACCATGCAAGTTCCATCTGATGCATCTCTTCCTAACACCAATAGCAGTCGCGTTATTCAGGTGTTCTGTTTCTTCGGACTCACCCTGTATACAGTAAATTTTAATATTTAATATTTGAATGGAATGATTTTCGAAATTCTTTTTGGACATTCTCGTAAAAGTTGTTTTATATGTAACATATGTCATTGTAGCCCCCTCCCCACTGGATAAAATCCAATTTAGCTACGAAATAACATTGATTTGTTCATCTAGTAACCTATCCTTGTTAGACTTGTCTATCGAACGAGACGAGAGATTGAAGCAGCAGCGTGCATCCTTTTCTAACTGTCTCAAAAGGGTAACCTCAACTCTGTCGTACTCGAGTGGCTATGTTTACGTCTACTGCTTCGCCTGCTTGAACAGACTATACATAAGTCGACAACGGAATTTGGTTTCTTCCAGGCTAGGCAATGAGACGACTGGATTGGGAAAGAAGATATTTTTCCTTATTTCATGAAATGTATAAATATAATAATAAATAAAATTTCTGTTTGGTATTTATCAATTGTTCGTATATTTGGTTAGTATTTTAGTTAGTACAGTATTTTGGTTTCTAAATGTTCTTAGGCTTCACTCTTTTTTGGGGTATGTAAATATACTGTCCAAGTACACTAACAAAAATCTCCATTGTGAAATTATAGCGACGATAAACAAATGCAGATCAGGACAGTACAATCTTGCCAGCTCTCTCGCTCGGATTGACATAATAAACGATCCACAACATCAATGCGGCTATGAAACTGAAGATACCCTAGTAGCACAAAATATTGTATACACATCCATATAATATTAAAAAGAGTTTCTATCTTTTTTAAATATTCAATTATTCATATAATATTTGTTTAATATTAACCCTAGTAGCACAAAATATTGTATACATATTCATATAATATTAAAAAGAGATTCAATCTTTTTTTAATATTCAAATATACATACAATATTTATTTCATATTATGAAAAAAATATTTTGTTCTAAATATTAAATGAATCTTTATTTCATATTACGAGAAAAATATTTTTTTCCAAGCATTAAATGAATCTTTATTTCATATTATGAAAAAAAATTTTTTGAATCTTTATTTAATATTGGAAATAGAATATTTTTTTCTAATATACAGATAATATTTATTTCATATTATGAAAAAATATTTTTTCTTATTATAAAATGAATTCTTATGTAATATTAGAAAGAGAATATTTTTTTTAATGTACAGGAAATATTTTATGTTTATCATGGAAAAATATTATTATTCCGGAATATGCTGGAAGACATACACACCTTTCATATTACAAATGAAGTATTGGTTTCAAATATAAAATAATAAGTAACAAATATTATTTTTTAAATATGCAGAGAATATCCATTTCATGTTACGAGAAAAATATTTTTTTCTAAATATTAAATGAATCTTTATTTCATATTAGAAACAGAATATTTTTTCCTAATATACTAATATAATAAAAAAAATCTGTGGGCCTACGAATGTAGCATTTGTTCGAGCCATTAATCTTTCTAACTGCATAAAAAATTTCTGTATTTTTAATAAGCTCCTTCCAAAGACGAAGATAAATATTCCCTCAAGCAGTGCACAGAAAGTGGTGTTATTATATATAGTTTCTAATTTTTTTATAACTTTTTCTTAAATTTGAAGATTTAATCGAACGTTTTTTAAATATGGGTTTCACGTTTTTTAAACATTTACTTTATATTTTTTAAACATGTAATTTATATTCTCTGAATATTTAGCTTATATTTTCTAAACATTCAATTTACATTTCTTGGATGTGTATACAATATTCAGATCTAATATTTTTCTCATATGAAAAAGTGTGGCTTAAAAAATATTTTTCCAATATTTGAAACAAACATTTACCTAATATTTTTGTGCTACTAGGGTTATATCTTAATATAGGCTTCATCGATGCACTTCCAGGATCACAGCCTACTGTAATACTAGCCATGCTGAACAACTTGGCAACATTGCGAGAGTCCTGTTAAGATATATCTATATATGTCAATATATATATAGATATATCTCAATCGGAAAACCGGACTCTCACAGTGTTGCCATTTTACCTTCAGCACGGCTAGTATTAAAGTAGGCTGTGCCAGGATACATTGAATATTGAAACTAGCTCTTGATAAACTCATTTTAAACAGACATGCATCGTTGGTAATTAAAAGAGTCTGGATAATTGTAATTAAAGATAATCCATATTCCGAATAATTGTATCTTATTGTTAGTAAAAGAATTTCTTCTAGTTTTACACTTTGTTTTTCTTTAAGTTCTTTTGACAAGAACGCATTTAAAATTATATAAATCTATTGTATCTAGTACAAGTATAATAATGATATAAAACTATGTACTATGCTACTAAAACTGTAAGTATATTGATTCATTAGTGTAGGTACATACATATACATACATACGTAGTTCTAAGAAGTTATAGTTTTGTTACCGTATCACATTGAAACGTGTCTTTAATTTCCTACCTATACATATTGTGCAAAACGTATTACAATTAGGAGAAAATGATAGACTACCGCTAAAAATAGAGAACACAATCTTTTTAAAAAATCTAAGGTTATTGATCGATTATTTTTTTGAGAAATTATAAGAAATATAATATCAACAATTTTTGAAAACTTAAGAATTTGGTATTTCAATTCTTTTAGCCGTTGCGTACATTCTGATTTTTTTTCAACTGCACATACTTTTGCAATTCTTGATAACTAGGTTATCATGACGACGCTAAGTTAAAACAAGAACATAATTAAATACTTTCTAGTAACAACATAAACATTTTACAAGATGCCATAAGATTCCAAAGGATCTGTATTGCACTTCAACTATTGACAAATGAAAATGACAAAAAGGGGTTGATTTCTGTTTATAGTACACAGCTTAAAAAGTTACAAATTTATTATATAATATCTAGTTTTGTAACAGTAAATAACCTAATGTAATATGTCGTTAAATTCGTCTCGGAAAATGCTATCGTGTTATGACAAAAAAATATATGGTTCTATTTAAAAAAATTAATTTTACTTTCAAGTTTCCTTCCACACAATTCGAACCCTGAAAAAATTACACCACATGATAGCTCTCTGCATACCTAACGAGTTTTGTAAACAAATTGTCTTCGTAACTTCAGTGCGTCACGAGATATTTCCGGTTTTAGATCAACAAATGCCCCTGTATGTAAGTAGATAGAACGGAGAACGGTGTACAGATAGGGCAATAACCATGTCTACTTTGAATATTGCCGTTATTTGCAGTAATATGAAAAAATATTATACACAAAACTTACACTTTATATAGAGGGCCATAGGTCAATAGATTTCAAGGTCACCTTGATTTTTTTAATAGAAACACCTACTTTCTGTGTCATGAATCGATATTGATCATGAATCGATGAATTTTTCTTCTTTGGATAATACATATCTCGTTAACTATTACAAAATTATCCATATGAGTCCCTAGCACGGGTCTGCCGAGGGACATTTAAGGTCGTCGCACACTAGAACGCCTCGCCGCCTGATCAGCACCGCCGTTTCGGTTTTCTTCTATGTAGTTCATAGTTCTATATTGTACATCAGGCATGAGCAAATTTTTGCTCGATCGCAGGCAGTTTCAAGGGATACAGCACTGAGGCTGTCACGGGGAGCGAGATGCGCGGGCGGGAGAAGCGGGGGTATCCCTTGAAAATGCCTGCGATCGAGCAAAAATTTGCTCATGTCTGATGTACAATATAGAACTATGAACTACATACAAGAAAAACGAAACGGCGGTGCTGATCAGGCGGCGAGGCGTTCTAGTGTGCGACGACCTTTATGCACCGCAGTCACTACCCTAGTAGCACAAAAATATTGGGTAAATGTTTTTTTCAAATATTGAAAAAATATTTTTTAAGCCACACTTTTTCATACGAGAAAAATATTAGATCTGAATATTTTATACATATACAAGAAATGTAAATTCAATGTTCAGAAAATATAAGCTAAATATTCAGAGAATATAAATTACATATTTAAAAAACATAAAGTAAATATTTAAAAAACGTGAAACTCATATTTAGATAACGTTCAATTAAATCTTCAAATTTAAGAAAAAGTTATAAAAAAATTGGAAAATATAATATAATAACACTACTTGTTGTGCACTGCTCGAGGGAATATTTATCGTCGTCTTCGAAAGGGGTTTATTGAAAATACAGAATTTTTTTATGCAGTTAGAAAGATTAATGGTTCGGGGAATGCTACATTCGTAGGCCCACAGATTTTTGTTGTGCAACTGTGCATGTGCAATTAACAATTGCATCATTTCTTTAAGTAGAAATGTGTAAAAAATGTGTAAAAAATGATTACCATAGCAAATATTATTAAATTATCTTGTTTTCAAGATACTTAAAAATTTCTATTTCTAATATTACATAAAGATTAATTTTATGAGAAAAAATATTTTTTCCACGGTATAAAATAGAAATATCCCTAGTAGCACAAAAATATTGGATACATGTTTTTTCAAATATTGAAAAAATATTTTTTAAGCCACACTTTTTCATATGAGAAAAATATTAGATCTGAATATTCTATACATATACAAGAAATGTAAATTCAATGTTCAGAAAATATAAGCTAAATATTCGGAGAATATAAATTACATATTTAAAAAACATAAAGTAAATAATTAAAAAACGTGAAACTCATATTTAGATAACGTTCAATTAAATCTTCAAATTTAAGAAAAAGTTATAACAAAAATTAGAAACTATAATATAATAACACTACTTTCTGTGCACTGCTCGAGGGAATATTTATCTTCGTCTTCGAAAGGGGTTTATTGAAAATACAGAAATTTTTTATACAGTTAGAAAGATTAATGGTTCGGGGAATGCTACATTCGTAGGCCCATAGATTTTTTTTGTGCATCATTTCTTTAAGTAGAAATGCATATTTTTTGTTGTACTAATCGATTTCACTGTTTATTCTGTGTAAAAAATGATTACCATAGCAAAAAATTATTAAATTATCTTGTTTTCAAGATACTTAAAAATTTCTATTTCTAATATTACATAAAGATTTATTTTATGAGAAAAAATATTTTTTTCATGGTATGAAATAGAAATATTATTTGTATATTAGGAAAAACTATTCTATTTTTAATATTAAATAGAAATTCGTTTTATAATGTGAAGAAATATTTTTTTCATAATATGAAATAAATATTATATGTATATTAGGAAAGAATATTCTATTTCTAACATGAAATATAGATTCATTTAATATTTAGAAATAGATATTTTTCTCGTAACATGAAATAGATATTTCCTCCATATTTATAAAATAATATTCGTTACTTAATATAAAATAAATATTGTATGAATATTTGAATATTAAAAAAAGATTGAATCTCTTTTTAATATTATATGAATGTGTATACAATGTTTTGTGCTACTAGGGATTATTTGTATATTAGGAACAACTATTCTATTTTTAATATTAAATAGAGATTCGTTTTATAATGAGAAGAAATATTTTTTTTGTAATATGAAATAGATATTATATGTATATTAGGAAAGAATATTCTATTTCTAACATGAAATATAGATTCATTTAATATTTAGAAAAAGATATTTTTCTCGTAACATGAAATAGATATTTCCTCCATATTTATAAAATAATATTCGTTACTTAATATAAAATAAATATTGTATGAATATTTGAATATTAAAAAAAGATTGAATCTCTTTTTAATATTATATGAATGTGTATACAATGTTTTGTGCTACTAGGGTATTCTTTGAGTGTTGCCGAACGTAGAAAAGGACAGCCGAGCTCGAGAGGCGTCCGTCGCCAAGAAATGTAAACATAGCTAATCCAAATTGCCAACTTCCTTATTTTTCATTATTTTTTTATGAGACTTCGATTACCATATTTGTGTTATTTTTCTAATGCAAAATGATACCACACATGATATAATTCCGACGATATTTAGGTGTGTAATAGACAAAATTTCGGGTGCAAGGAAGGACTCTTTCTTTCCCATACGCTATCCTACGCGCCCGAGACTTTAACTGTTTATTACACAAGTAAATATCATCAGAATTATATCATATGAGGTATCATTGTTCTTAGAAAAATGCCACAAATATGATAATCGCAGTCGCATAAACAAATAATGAAAAATAAGGAAGTTGGCAATTTGGATTAGGCGGTCTCACCGAGACACCCGAGCCGCATGATGTCATACTTCTCGGCGACCAAGGCCTCTCGAGTTTCGCGGCCCCTCAAGAGGGTATACCCCGCAGTAGTGGGGATAGCTCCGGGACTTTTAAGGGCCACACTTTTAAGACATTTATGGATATTTTACTGTAGGTTAGGATATACAGTGACTCCCACTAATATTCGGACACTCTTACAAAGACGATAACTATTTTAATATTGTACTATACGACTTGAACATTTTTTTTGAAGCTAGTGCAATTAGTTTGCCACAGGATGCGAAAAAAAATTTTATGAAAAATCGCAATTCCTCTGAATTATAAAAAAAATACTAAAAGTTGCATTTTACAACTTTTTTATGTGGACCTATATTGAGAATTTTAAAAATACGTTTTGTAGATCTATGTCAATTATATGCCCTGTGAAAGTTTTATCGCAATCGGCTGACGTGGAAAGCAACGACAACGATTAAAAGATGCAAGAATCATTATCAAAAATCGTGAAAATCTGCAATTTTTAACATATTTAAACGTTTGTAGCTCATTGCAACGTCGACCGATTTTGACGAAATTTTCAGAATATGTTTAATTGACACAGGTCTCTAAAACGTATTTTTTAAATTTTCAACGTAGGTCCACATAAAAAAGTTGTAAAATGCAACATTCGGTATTTTTTTTATAATTCCGATCATTTGCAATTTTTGACAAAATCCTTTTTTCGCATCCTGTAGCAAACTAATTGCTCTAACTTCTAAAAAATGTTCAAATCGTATAGTACAATATTAAAACAGTTATCGTCTTTTTAAGAGTGTCCGAATATTAGTGGGAGTCACTGTATGAAGGTCAACACTTTTATACTTAGAATTTGATACTCTATCGATCTATGGTATGAAAAAGGACAAACCATTTTTTTTAAATTAAGGTGACCTTGAAATCTTCTCTATGCCTCCACTCTCCCAGAAAATGTTTATGTCACAATATTCCCTCCTCTATACCATATTAGTTTTGAATATAACATTTTTCATATTAGTAGAAATAGTGACAATATTCAAAGTGGACATAGGTATTGTCCCACCCTGTATATAACTTTTAAAAACAATACTTTTTCATGTATGTATAACTCGTTCGTATTCGAAAGTAAAATTTAATTTGTAAAGGCTAGTTGTCATAATTTGAATGAATTGTATAAATTCTAGAGAAAAAAAACCGTATTTATTTAATTTGCTTGTAGCAAATGAATCTGTGTATAGAATGTAACATGTTTACATCAAATGAAGCTTTAAAGATCTATGGTATGAAAAAGGACAAACCATTTTTAAAAAATTAAAGTGACCTTGAAATCTTCTCTATGCCTCCACTCTCCCAGAAAATGTTTATGTCACGATATTCCCCCCTCTATACCATATTAGTTTTGAATATAACATTTTTTCATATTAGTAGAAATAACGACAATATTCAAAGTGGACGTAGGTATTGTCCCACCCTGTATATAACTTTTAAAAACAATACTTTTTCATGTATGTATAACTCGTTCGTATTCGAAAGTAAAATTTAATTTGTAAAGGCTAGTTGTCATAATTTGAATGAATTGTATAAAGTCTAGAGAAAAAAACCATATTTATTTAATTTGCTTGAAGATTTATTTAATTTGCTTGAAGCAAATGAATCTGTGTATAGAATGTAAGCTGTTTACATCAAATGAAGCTTTAAATTTGAAGATGTATCACTCTCTTTTCAAGGTTAACTTTAATAAAAAAATGTAAAAAATTCTGAACAGATTAATGAGAATATACTTACCTACTTGTCCCAGATATAGTTATCTTTTCATAACAATCGTTGAGCTGATAGATTGACCTCGAATCGATTAACGCGCAGGATGATTCTGCTGTTTCCAACTTGTGCTTTAATCTTTATAGATTTTGTTAAATAACATTTGCATTATCGGTCCAGTTTCCAGTCCTTTGTAAAAACTGGTCTTCAGCGTGTTTTGCACATTACTTCATAACAACCAGCATCCTTTAAGTGTTAATCGATGTGTTTTCAATGATTTTTTATCACTAGACAGCGGATCTTTATGCAAAATGAGAATGTCTACGTGAATTACGACAGACTAGAAATTGATTTTGTTTCGTAATATGTTTACTAAGTTGATAATAAAATAACAGTATTTTAAAGTTCTTCTAATGTTTTTACTGTTTTAAATTACACCTACTTATTTTTCTCATACATGCATAAACTCCACTGCCTATTTATCACGAATGCTGCTGATTTATCTGGTTTGCGGCTGATTCTTTTACAGTCAGTCTCATAATTAGTGGCACACACTTTAAATTCGAATGATTCTTTTGTAAATGGACTAAACGACACAATTTTATTAACAACCTAGATGAATTACTTCACTAGACGATGTGTAATGTAACTTTTTGGAAAATTTCGTGTAAGACTGTAACGGAAAAAGAATTAACTCGAATTTTCATCACTGAGAGAAAGTATAGCTTTTCTCGATTTACAGTCTACTTTTGCAGTTTTATTCTATTATTCGACAATTTTCAAAAATATTCACGGTCTTCTAATTTTTCTAAATTCTCGTAACAAGCCCGAATAGTTGTAAAAAGCAACCTTTTCTAATTTTTTATTCATTTATAATAACGTCACATTAATGTCAAGGTCATTAACCACCATGATTACTTGGTAATTTGTTAGTTATCTGGTGAAAAAAATTCATTGCATTGTTTATAATAACGAAACTTGTTGCTGAGAATTTTTCAAAGTGAAAAACATTGTAGAAAATGGTTAACCAAAAATTTCAACCCTTTAAACAACTTTTCGGCAAGTTTATTTTACAAAAATGATAGGTTCGCCTCTTTTTTTCTGTATGATTGTTTCTTCTTTTTTTATAAATGTTTTACAGTGCTTGAAGAAAACTGTTAAAATTTTCAATCAGTTCTGACGTAACAGTTATTTGTTGACTTTCAACTTCTGTTCTAAGAAACTAGTTATAAATCAACTGAAACTTTCGCTCCATATATTCATGCAAAAATAAAAAATGTTTACTTTTTCGGTAATCATAAATAGTTCCATTTGTTAGAGTGCTTTCAACCAAATTTAGTATTACACTAGGTTTGAGGTTGAAACCTTGAATCACATTCTTTGAGTTCTTGTTGTGAATATGTTGGAGATTACTCGTCCACAAGGAACAACAATTAATCAGTGACACTGTTTTTTTTATAATTTTATACTTTAATATATCTATTGAGAAATAAATGTTCTTTCATAACTTTCATTAACCAATTATAAAATAACTGCTAGAATTGAATTTTAATAACAGAATTAACGCGTTGCTGTAGATACAAAGTGAACTTAAAACAAAAAGAAATCATTTAAAAGTTTATAAAATAACTAGCAGCCCTCGACACGGTTTCGCCCGTGCTAAATGTGAGAAGAATTTAGATTTTTGATCTTAAGTATATTAATATATATACATATACAAACATACAGTGGCGTGCAATAATATTCTGCTAATATTTTTTAAATTTTCAATATAGGCTCACATAAAACAGTAGAAAATGCAACTTTTTAGTATTTTTTCAACAATTCCGAACAATTGCAATTTTTGACAAAATTTTTTTCGCATCCTGTGGCAAACTAATTACTCTAGCTTCCCAAAAAAATTCCAATAGTATAGTACAATATTAAAAAAGTTATCGTCTTTTATGAAGCGGCCGAATATTATTGCACGCTACTGTATATATACAGATGATAACCCTGGGGAACATTATTAATTTATTAATAACAATTTAATGTTGAAAATATAGTTCGAATAATGAATATAGACTTGAAAGATGCAAAGCTCGTTCGTAGGCGTGGGGGAGGGGGGTTTTTCGCGATATGTAATGTGACACGTGCGTGCTTTTTCCAGGAAGACTTGACCTTGAACGTGTCTGAACGTGTTTCGCAGTATAAAATACCTCGTGCTCAAATACCTATGTATAAGGTGAATTGCCATAAGTCTGGACAGTCCAAAAGTGATACCTAAATCTGGACAATTGAATTTTTATAGTAAAATCAATAATTAAGAGATTCAATAATTATATTATATATTCTGAGGCCTTAGCTACAAGTAGGTGAGAATATTATTTTATTAAGACATCAATTGAAATTTAAAAATAAATTCAAAGTTCATCTGAAAACAGTATACGAAATTGTCTATTTACATCCGAATCATGTGCATTTATAGTTTGAACTTTTGTTAGAAAAGAAGATATAATTTAAGCCCTCAAACAAAAACTATTTATCACACATAATAATATTGATATTTTAAAATAAATTGGCAATCAAACTTATCGTAAATAATAATTATTAATCCAAATATTAGATGTCGAAGTGTAGGACTGTTTTGAAATATAAGTACTCCATACCGGGACGCGATACCAGTAGCTGTCCCACTCTACGCTTATACACAATGTGCATACGCCTAAAACCGGACACCTGTTTGCGACTAAAATCAACCCGTTGTTTGCAAATTATTTAAATAAATGTACGTATAATTAGTCTTCTATTAGCTTGTATAACGTATGTATAGAAAATGTGTACCGCCTGTGACGTGAATAATACTTAATTTTTTATGTTAATAACAAGAGAGAAACAAAATTAAAAAAGAACTAGAACAATAATAATTTACATGGAAAAAGAAAGATAATTACACAACAATTTAAAGATATAAAGTTAAAAATCAATGATGAATCTAAAAAAATAAGGTCTGGAATTAAAGAAGAGAAAGCAAAATTGTGCATTCAATTAGAGAATATGGAGAACGAAGGAGTATTGTCTATTGAAATGCTTGCTTTGCAACAGAAAATGAGAATTGAATATAGAATAATAATATTTTCATACCATATGTATATCATTAAAGATTTAATAAAAATCGGAGGCATTCTCAAGGAATACCCCCACTTCTCCCGGCCGTGCGTCTCTCTCCCCGTAGCGGTCATAGTGCTCGGAGCACTATAGTGTCTGTTATACAGATTATACATAATTTCAATTTATCCCGGTATAGGCTTTACTTCTGACCAGGTACTAGCTTAGATTGGATTTAATATGTCCAATTATAGGTTTGAATTATTCTTGTTAATACGAACAAAATATTAATCTGAACAATAATTTTGGGACTTTAAATTGCTTTACAAAATCTGAATTTTATCATACTATTCTTAAAAAATTGTTTTTGTTTATCTAAAGTGATAAAATTAACGGTAGCAAAAAATGCTGTCCAGGCATAGGGTATTTCACCTTACCAATTTTCATAGCGATAGGTTCAACGGTGTAGAAGTTGATATATATATATATATATAAAACTTGTTCCATTTGGGGTTCTTTATAGCTGGTTTACGTTTGTCCGTTTAAAAACGGATGACCCTGTATATACAAACATCCATTTATATATATATATATAGATTTCTACTTGTAAAAGTATTCAGTTTCATTAAGCCCTGCTATTTTATAATTAAAAATGCGGTTATAATAATTCGGAATATCAATTACGGAAAATTTGGTGCAAGAATCAATTCTACGTATAACCGTTTAAAAATCGACATCATAAAGAACCGAAAAAACAATTGTTGGAACCGATATAAGAATCGTAAACGAAACAGATCTTACCTGGAAATTGCAGTGCTTCGTAACAGTTGTTCAAAATAATTCTTCGTAACTGTCTGCAAATCCGGAAGTGATATTACAACTGTTTTCAAGTGTTGGTCGTACTCGTGAACAAACAAATTTTAGATTGTTGAGGACATTTCAATAAATACACATAGTTGTAATTAAATCGCATTATCGCATTGTTAATTTAAAACAATTTAATTTTAAATGTACGCTGATTTTATTTAACCCTTAGCACTCGATTGTGATGACTCTGAGTCACCACTATGTATACTATAAAAATTGTTGTACCATTTTATTCAAAAAATGAAAAGCAGAAAATGTTTAATTTTCGAGTTAAAATTGCTCCGAGTGCGAAGACTTAGAACAGATTTATTTGAATTATATTCGTTGAGATGCGTGAAATATTGCATCCCCAGGAGAGAAATCAATGACAGTTATTTATGGACTTGGCAGCTGATACTGAAAATAGAAACTCCCTTCCATTGTTAAGATTAATGTAATTTTCTGCTATTTCGTTCAAGTAAATTCTAAATTGTCAGGTGTTTTAACAGCTCACTCGAAATAAATGAAATTGAATTAGTAATAAATTCAGTTTCCGTAAAATTCAACAAACTCCGATAATTAACTGGAAAAGATAATGCTACACAAACGAACAGATCTGTCAAATCGCGTTGATTTAAAAATTTCAATAAAAATTGTTAACGTACGGATAATAATCCCAATAGGGAAGGAGAACGGAAGTTGGAACGGAGTTATCGATAAAATTAAAACAGCGAATAGCAGAATTTTATATTCATGAAATTTCATAAGCACGAGGCCTTTTTGTTTTTATTATCTCTGTACAAAAACAGTCGAAAAAATTATAGATTTCTTTTGATAAAGATTTAATTTTTTCGAGCTCACGGCGTATGTACAAGCGGGAAATAATAGACGTAATAACCTAAAAACTAAATATAATTATACATTGATGTAATAATAGATATAATAATTATAATTCGTAATAATTAATAGTAAACCTACTAGTCTACAGATTCGAGAGTGTACGTAACGTGTTCCTCGTGTCTGTTCCGTGTATTTCGTCAAAGGTATGTAAGTGTAAAGTGTGTGTAGGTGCTATTTCGTCTTCCACGTATGTGTTTATGACTATTGACAAAACATTTTCTTTATACAGATTTTTCCAAATCGATCGTATCTCGCTCGCAGTTGATGCGCTACGTGTAAACTGTGTGTAGACGTAGTTTGTGTGTGTGTGTGTGTGTAAATGAATCGATGTGTTTCCATGTACACGTGTTTTGTATTTCTTCTTGTGCACTGGCCAACAGGGCCGCCGAATTCGGATCTCGATGACCTGGGGTCGGTGTCTTTTTTTTTATTCATACTGAATGTTTTTTGTTCGACTCTCGTAACGTGGATGCGTATATTAAAATCGCTATGAACTCTCCCTAATCAGTACAATAATTCGGCATCACAATTAATATTACCACGATGGAACCCACGGCCCACTTCAACCGAGTTGAGCATCCCTGCCGGGCCTCACGCCTCACGCTCTCTTACTGTGTCGATTCCCCCTATTTTTCTCCCGGCTCGTCTCACACCCTCAACCTCAGCCGCAGCCTCGCTCGCACTCGCTCTTTCTTTCTCTCCCGTTCATTCTTGCAATCTCACGGTTCCACGATACCCTTTCTCTCGCTCTCGTTCATTCTCCTTCCTGGTGTCCCAACAGATACGCCAACCCCACAGAAAAGAAAGACACGCGGCTTATACGTACTACAGTTTTGCACTGCGTGTGCAGTGGAAGCTAAAGGCGCGACAAACTCCTTCCCCAGAAAGTTGTCGAGGCACGATCGAATTGTTGGAATTTGGTTATCGCGACAGCGAGCAACGATGGATGTGCGTAGCTTCCGAGAATCGGAAACGGATCGAAACGTGTCGTTGGATCTTGAAATTTTCCATTGCGCTCGAACACAGGCTCTTGTTATCGAGTAGCCGCACCTCTGCTATCCCACTGTCCACCTCGATTCGTGATATTGACTATCGTCGGCTCTAGTCTGCTCATGCACGCACGCACACATTCTCTTTCTTCCTTCGCGTCTTTCCCAAGAAAATGGACGGAGCGAGCGTGAACGGGAAATGCAAACGGAAGACACGCGAAATTTTCGTGGCTTTAGAGATAATCAGCTGATCATTTTTCGTGTCGCTAAACTCACCAATGATTCACAAAATCATGTAGTATGTACAATAATGACGAACAATAAAATAAGATTCTCGCGTTGCGTATAATTTCTCGTAATTCACGTATGAAACGCATCGCATGCAGATTGTATTTACAATTTTGAACGATGCGAACACGATTGTTCGTCAACGTTGTAAAAATTAGAAACGGACATAGAATTCTCGGGGTAATTTTTCAAGTTTCCTGAGGTACGTTAAAAGTCTACCGTTTGCATTTTGCAATGTTTCTTTCTCTCGACTGCTCCGTCTATTTCCTCTTACGCGCACGCACACTGTCTCCCCACCACTCCGCACGCACGCAAACACAGTTCGCGCAGGACTATGCTTTCCTCGCATACGGAACTTTCTCTTGCTCGCACGTCTCTTTCGCAGTTCGAATCTTTCATCTTTTTTTTATCGTTTATCTTGATTTTGTCTCGTTTTATTTAAAAAAATACTGAATATAACCAAGCTAAAATCACAGACTTGCTGGTGCCTTATTCCAGCGGGTTTGTACAAATTCTTCCTGAAGGACTGTATGTATAGTTACAAGATGTATATATATATATAAGTATGTATATATAATATATGCGTATATATATGTATATATAGTAATTACAATTCGCTCGTGAAATAAACTCTCTCGTACTGATTCTCACAATTGGTTTTACAAGTGTTTATTCTTTCGTTCCGTGTCTTTCTCTCGCTGAATTTCCGCTCGCTTATCACTCGCCACGCGTCTTCTCTCGTTTCACACCTGACCTTGTTTCGTTTGCGTTGTCGATTGTATGTAGGTGTGTGTGTCTTGTGGATGTATGACTGTGTCTGTCTCACGCGAATCAAACGGTTCTATCGAACGAGTCTGCACCGTTGCATATCGTCGGCTATCGTCTTCCGATGGCTCGAAATCAAATCAGGAAAAAAGGAACATTATCTGCAGCTTCGGTACAAGCTATATTATACACGTATCATCTATAGACTATGAAAACGGTGTGCAAGATTTTCTACGCGTCGCCGTTCGACTCTCACACTTTCACCATCACGTCTCGTTTTGACAGCGACACACGGATCTGTTTTTACGACGCGCCGCGCGTCGCACAAAGAGAATTCTCGGTTTTGCGTTCACGGTTCTTCCAAATGAAAAAGCAAATCCTGTTGTTCCGTCGCTCTTTTTTGTCTCAACTTTTCTTCGCTCGTCGTTCTATTTACGTCCCTTTGCGCGCGCTCTATAGTAATTTCGCAGTGGTGGGCATGCTTAGCAATTTTAATCGAACTTGTTTTTTCTTCTACGATGGTAAAACTGCGAGTCGATCGAAACCAAACATAATGATAATTAAATACTATGAGAAAGAGAAGTGAAAGAATATAGAGGAAATCACATAACGATCAAACCCTGCTGTTTCTCCCGTCGATGAAATGCGAAACAGAAAGGAAACGGTGTATTAAGCTAACGCGGTAAAAATATATTGATATATATATATGTATGCGCACACAAATATACGTAATTCAAAATCCGCGAACGATTGATTGCTAAACTGAATTAATCTACAAAAAAATTCGTTTAAAATTGCCACGCATACTCTCGGATATAAACATATCTATAAACATTTACTTTTACATATCGGTGCGAAACAGTCGCGTGTACCCGTGCCGTAGAACCACGAATACATGCGCCCCTAATTAGGTCGTTCACACAGAGATTGCTTATATTGTCTCTCTATTCTTAATATAATCACAGACACGGTTTCTATAATTGCTACATACAGAGCCTTCTGATCCGATCACTGAACGCCACAAATTCCCGGCAACTTTGTTTCGCTCTCTTTCTCGCAAACATACTTCTCTCTCTCTCGCTTTCATTCTATTATCGCGCAGCACCTTTTTCACGATTAAATCACCGCCGACCAATCCGGTTACACAATTGAAAAAAGGAATTCTCCCGGACAATTTTGAAGAAACCCGAAACATTGAATTTTCGTGTACGCCTACGCGATGCTTTTCGAAAAATCAAATTTGCCAACGTTCAACATTTCTGCACTAAATTCCCCACTGATTACGGTTTGTCTTTTCACCGAATTTCATGGAAACCAAACACGCCGCCGGAAAGAGAGAAATTATGATGAAACGATCGAACTATCGCGCGTGAGTTGTCTTGCGGAACGACGGATTTCAGGTGACAAAAACAGATTTGTCTGTGCCCAATAAATCTCTTTGCACACACCACAGAATTCTACACACTTTGCTCATTGTAAACATCGAGAATTCGAACTATTCTAACAGTTGCTGTAGAGCTGTAAATTAAATTCGAACATTCAGAAATATACCAAAGAGTTCCAACTTTTCGAACACTATTCTCACAGAGAACCATAAAGCGGCGGGTTTCAATATTTGAAACTTCCCGCGTTGAAGGTGGATAATCACTGTTATCAATAATTTTCCAGAGTTGAATAAATCAGATTACGTTGAAACGGCTCCGAGACGAGAGACGAAGAGTCCAAATAAGCGAGAGATGTTCGCTCGATGGTTGCGAAGAATATTATTCGAAGTTCGTAATATTTGGTATAATTTGTAGGGATAATAATTTCGTTTGAATATTTCTGCAACACTAATTTGCAGCTATTACAACGCAAGTTGTCCCGTTCGATATAGACGAAAAACTGTTGTAAGCGGGGGAAGAAACGAACGATTCAAACAGCCACGCGAGAGTACCAGTTCGACGTTACGCCAAGAAGGGCACATTAAGCGAGCAACACCGGTTAGTTTCCAAATATTTTGAAAACGACGATCAAGTGGTTCGTAATCGAAACGAAAGAACAAGTACCCGAGAATCCTTGGTAGGAAGCAAACGATTACGAAAGAACAGCCGATCAGTGAACGTTATTGTCCAAGCGGGAATCTATGGATCGAAAGACAGTCACCTCGTAACGAACGTTTTCACTTTTACAAGGTCCTCATTTGTGCCCGCCCATGTACACACGCTACACTCGACGATCGAGGAGCGTTTGGTCACGTCCGAAACACCAGAAAAGATAATTGTACAAGACATGCACGATGTAACACGCCCCTCCCCTTTTTGCGAAGAAAATCACAGTTGTTTACTTCATATTTTTGTTTCTTTGCCCCTTTTCTCGCTCGTGCACGCGCATGCGCGCACCTTCTCCTTTCTCTCTTGCTCCGTCGCGCACGCGCACGCATCCACACAGCCATCAATTACTTACACATGCAACCTTCCAGAAAAACATTCATTCATACATACGTACATACATAGATGCATCCATACGTACACACACACATGCACACGCAAACGTTTCGTTCATCTCGCTCGCTCAGTCTCTTTCTCCACTGCACGAGAAAACAGATAATATACAATTTGACGACACGACACGTCATACACGCGCGAGTTGAATTTTCGGTTCGCTCTCGCGCCTATATGCGATTCCCTACGGTACATAATACCTATATATATGTACATATAAACTCGCGCTTTTGTTAAAGGTTTGTACGTATGCAGTGTAAACGTGTGTTCTTATTGTGTTAACGATACCAATGTATGAGTCGAGCTTCTGACGGTCCAACAGCTGACGACCAACGAAGACGATGATGGACGATGGATGATCCGGAAAAGAACAATACTCGGGACCGCTCCTGCGGCGGCGTCGTCCGAGACGGCGACAACGCGATACGAGATAACACGTCGCAGATCGTCGGCGCCAATGTATCCCATGAGAAGGTAGGTCCGAATCGATTCCTGAGGATTTCAGAAAACCGATGGATTAACGGTAGGTCGACTGGCTCTCCTCCTCTTGTTGCTTTCGATCATCACTTGGCAAATTGAATCGGTCTGTGATTATTCTTTTTCTTTCCCGAACGGCTGATATACATATATAATGTGTTTTGTTTCCGTGTGTGTCTGTGTCTCTGTGTGTGGCTCGTCTGCGGTGGTAATTTGCATTCACAGTGCGAGGTTTCAAGGGAGAAAAGTCCATAACGATCACAGTCGATAACAGAAGAGTGTGCATATGCAACCGGATGTTGTTGTTCGTCGGTCTGGCATGACCGAAACTGGATTTTCAGTTGTTCCTCCTGGGTGTCGGATAGAATGATTTTCTTCTTTCCCGATCGTCGTAAAAGGGAGAGACATACCAAGAAGATCGGAATACGAGAAGCTTCCCGAATAATCGATTAGAGTGCTACATAAAGAGACTTCGTGGAAGAAAAGAGATTTGCGACGGTAAAAACACGTTCAATTCTTCTCGAGGGAGAGAGGCTTGTTTTTTGCGTTTTCCTCTCTTTGCGCGGAACAGAGAAGAGGGTCAGACTGGTTCGTTGTTCCCCGATCCCGCGCGGCGTCCTTTCAGGATCGACGGAGGTGCGCGCGAGAGGAGGCTGAGATCAATTTGTCGGGCTGGGAGAGAGTTCCTCGCGGAGCTCGCCCATTTTGTTTTCAGTATCTCACTGTGCAATGGCGGTCTCGCTTCTGCTGCCTCTTCGTCCCGTTTTACAGCTGGAACGAAGGAAAAGCCCCGGATCTTCTCGCGAGACGCGCCGGGACGCAAGACGACAGTTGGCCTCGTGTCTGGTCGCATTATTGTTACACGAACGCGCGCGCGAGACGCTCGTCTTCGATTATTCAACGACAGCGATGACGCATCTTCCGCCATGAGTATATCCTCTATCACAAAGAATCACGGAAAATTAATAGAGGACGATTCGCGCACGATGGTTGGACTAGAGTCAGTCGTAGTTGCAAATGACTGCGACCCGTCGGATCGCGAACTCGTAGGTACAATTTTGCCAAGAAAAATCGATTTCCGTTGCATTCCCATTAAATCGAATTGTTTTCTCGCTGCTTTTTGTTCTTCGTATTGTTGTTGGAAACACTGATCGATACGTGATCGCGTGCGTGCGTGCGTGCGTCCGTGTACACGAATGAAAAATACGTTATGTTTTCACTTTGACCAGAGGGGAGCGGGAGCACGATCACATATATCACGAAAAAAGAAAAAACGCGTGTGCTTTGATCAGTCCGAGAGCGTGATGCACGTCCAATGGAGGCGAAACGAGACGACGTCTAGCGTCCTCGCAGCGAGGAATGCGTTGGCTGTGGGACGCTTCAACTGGAAACAAACGCTGCGATTTGCTCGCTGAACTGCGAGTGCTCCAGCAACAACGAGTCTTTGCAGCTCTCGAATTGTTGCTGTTGCTGCTGCTGCTGTTGTTGTTGATGGTGATGGTGGTGTTGATGGGGGTGCTGGTGTTGATACTGATGCTGCTGCTGCTCCTCCGGGTCCGGTTCCGTGCGCTCGTACAGAACGCAAATTGATCCGTTCTCGCCGATTCTGTAAGATACTTCCGACGGATCGATCCACATAGTCAGCTCGGTTGGAAACAAGCTGTGCAACACCGTGGGAAGCAATCCTACGTTCGCGCCCGCCTGCGCGATCACCGGGTCCATTTTACCGTTGATGCGTATGCAACGGTAACCGGAACCGCGATTCGGACGATCCGGGAACCAATGGTCCCTGTAACGGTGACGGAGAACCTCTGTCAACGATGACTTGAACATTTCGAGCTGCCGCTCGGACAGCTGACCCGCCTGCAGACGCAGCAGATGCACCAAAAAATCCGCCGCTGACACAATTTCCAGTCTCATGGTTGCTAAGCGAAGCCACCCAGGTCGAATCGATCTACGAGGAAATGTCGTGTATATGTCACACCTTTTCCAGTCCTCTTCCTCCCCCGCCGGCCCCTTTTCCCTTTTTCCCGATGGTGAAAACGGAGACGACGCGCGACGATCGAACCGTAACACCGTTTCGTTTCTTCCTCGATTCGATGGGTCACGGCGCGAGAGGGGCCGTTGTTGTTCGCGGCGGGATGTACTCAGGAATCTTCACAAAATGGCGGCGCGGCCACGTCGCACGGTTGCACTTCGTATCCGTTCGTCGACGCTCCAGCGCGAAAACGGAGTACCGGTTGATTCTCGATGATTCTTTCGCGTATATCGACAACGATACGGCTCGAGTAACTTTTCGTTAGTTCGACGCGACGCGATTCGCCTTGCGAGGATCCTGAGTGGTGCTCCACGGATTTTGAATTCGTGGCGACGGTCTCTCTAGACCGATCAACTTGATCACCAGCTAGTGATTTCTCCCGTTTCGCGATCGTTTACACGGTCCAAATCGTTTCTCCGATCCCTGGGATACCCGCGAGAAGCGACAGACTGTGAGATATATATATGTATATATATATATATATATATCTGATATACTTCAACGATCACTACCGACGCGACGATAAACCTTTTTATTCTTCCTTTTACGAGATTTTCTTACTCCCACGCTGTTTTCACTCTACACACCTTTCGAACGACGGAATAAACTTTCTCGCGATGCCTAAAACCGACGCGCCCTTCTCTTTATCGCGGAACAACCGCACCCACCGACTACCAACGACTTTCTAGTGGCATCAACCGTCGACACGAACCAAGTAGCTTTGTCTCTTTGTTCGCGCAGCTCGCAGAGGGGATAGTACGCGCACGCCGGTTGGACCGCTGCTTTCCCTGCTACGCGCAGCTATCACGTGCTCACAAGCTGCGCCTGCTGGGCTGCGCGGACGTTTGCAGCTGCGTCCCGAATACGGATCGTCTGCGGGAATAGGAGTTCTCAACCGGTTTATACCCACGTCGTTACGAGAGTGGGCGATTTTCGAGCCGTACACGAGTGTTTCTCCGAAAATCGAGTTACGGAGAAGATTACGTGTATGGGCTTGTTCATATGAAACCGACCAACCGGAGAAAATACTTTCCAACTGTAAAATTAGGGTCTTACCACGCAGATAATATCTTTTTTTCGCTCGGTCTACATATACAGTGTGCACACATACGTATACGTATCTTCTTCTGATCGCCTGATGTACAGTTTCAGCTTCAAAATACGTATTTCACGAAGGATATGTAAATAATTTAACGATCATTTTTATCCGGTCTACCGTAATTGTATCAGCGGATATGTACGTGTAATTTTTAGATGGAGGTGCTTGCGAACCATTATTCATAAATTCTATGCGGGTCGAATCGAAAACAACAGACTTTGTGTTGTAGATTTCAATTTCGTATCAATTCTTCATTGGTAAAATACAAACAACTGAAAACAAGATGCAAATTCTCTATTTGAATTGCAGCAAACTAAAGTGAAACGAACGTTTCCTTTCTTTCTTAATTCTAATGTTTTAATTTTTCTTAATGTTTTTATCGTATCAAATGGTACCTGCTTATTTTTCTCATAAATGTAGAAAATCCGTTGTCACTTAATTAGAAATTTCTTATTCGATTTCTTGTTCTCCATTGAACTTGAATTACTACTTCAATTTAATAAAACTTATTACTTGTGCGAATTATTGTCACTAAAATGTAACATCAATATTGTTATACCGATAACAATTGTTCGATTACAAAAATGATAACCTTTAAAATAAATACTTGGAGAACAATGAAAAATATAAAATTAGAAATGAATTCTTTCCGAAAGACACTAGGCGGCGCAGTTATATTAGTCAGATTTATTTGTGTTCTCATTCGTAATAGTATATGTATATATTTTTATGATTACGAACGCGTTTAATTCTGTTGCATTCACTGTTATACAAATTGAAACATTAGAATTACTTATTATGATAATAATTAAAAATAGAAAAAGTCGTAATCGTAGTTCTTACTCGTAATAATTTATACATTATTAGTAATAATTACGGATTACATAATTTCTTGAAAATATTCATACTTTGAAGGTTGAAAATACAAACTAATATAATTCACAAAATATTATATATTTTCAACATGTATTTCAGTTATAAGAATTGTAACTACTTATACATTTACAATGTTATTATTAAACTGCGGACCTTTATGCATTTATGGTTTATAGAAATGTTCAAAAAATGCTGGACTATTAAATTCGACAGAATTTAGAACGATTTTCATTTATTTCAGATCTACTGATAGCAGTTTAATTATTATAATAATTAAAATAGTAAAAGGAAAAATTAAACAATTTTGAAAGAGTATTTTACTGCGTAGACGAATCAAGTTATTAACATTCTTGTTCATGATGTATCGTTAATATATCATAATAAAGTATATAATAATTTATAGTATAATATATTATATTATTATGATAATAATCAAAAATAGAAAAAGTTGTAATCGTAGTTGTTACTCGTAATAATTTATACATTATTAGTAAAAATTACGGATTATATAATTTCTTGAAAATATTCATACTTTGAAGGTTGAAAATACAAACTAATATAATTCACAAAATATTATATATTTTCAACATGTATTTCAGTTATAAGAATTGTAACTACTTATACATTTACAATGTTATTATTAAACTGCGGACCTTTATGCATTTATGGTTTATAGAAATGTTCAAAAAATGCTGGACTATTAAATTCGACAGAATTTAGAACGATTTTCATTTATTTCAGATCTACTGATAGCAGTTTAATTATTATAATAATTAAAATAGTAAAAGGAAAAATTAAACACTTTTGAAAGAGTATTTTACTGCGTAGACGAATCAAGTTATTAACATTCTTGTTCATGATGTTTCGTTAATATATCATAATAAAGTATATAATAATTTATAGTATAATGTATTATATATAATATGTATAATGTTTATAGTATATCATATTTTATTAAGAGAATTTCTTAGCACACTTTTGTTAAAATTAGTATGTATTCACATGAAAGTTTCGAGGACGCGGGCACTTGAAATTTTTGCTCCGTTTGTTCTTATGCAACAATTTGGGTTTCTACGAATACAATTCAGTGAGTTCAGTTAGGACGAGTTTTGTGGGATGCCATGACATACCTTACGCGCAACGGAATTGTTCTCTTCATACTTGAACCGAATTGAGAGAACAATCGCAGAGGAAACTTTTGTAACTAGTTGGCAATCACAGTTTACCGTTCGTTCAGTCTCCGATTTGCGGACTTGTGATGCGAAACACAATGAACTTTATGATCGCTGGGAACGGTACTTTTCTGCAAGTTTTCCGATACCTGGAGGCTTTCAGCCTCTTTTTTATTGGCAATCTACTGAAGATAAATCTTAGGGTTCAATAGCGCTTAGAAGACTAAAATACTATGTATGCCATCGATGCGCGCAACAAATAGATGTTTCAGAAAATATGAGATGAAAGAGGTCGCATGCAGAAACGTTGAGCACACGAATTGTTCAATTCGTATTATACTGAGGTGATTTGTCGTAATAAATTTTGAAATATTATTTAATATTTCAGATTTTATTTGACTTACAAAAGATATTATTTTTTATATAGGATATATAATTAGGAAAGTAAAATATTTTATATTATTTAATATTTCAGATTTTATTTGGCTTACAAAAGATATTATTTTTTATATAGGATATATAATTAGGAAAGTAAAATATTTTATATTATTTAATATTTCAGATTTTATTTGGCTTACAAAAGATATTATTTTTTATATAGGATATATAATTAGGAAAGTAAAATATTTTAGTTTGGCAATCCAAACCACAAAATAGAGGAAAATAATTTATGTAAATAAATGAGAAGCTTAGGAATTTTATTTTATATTACAATCTAAAGACATTACTAGAGATAAATTATTATAAAAAGTCTTTAGCCAAGGACCATTGGCTTTTAACAATTATGGGATGATAATTCTGCGTATAAACAATATAAACATTGTGCTCATAAATGAAATGATTACTTGGCATCATTTTCAGCAAAAATATATAAAATAGAGCTAGTAAATTAAAGCATATAAAATATTTTCCGATGAAATGCAAATATTTTCAATATTTTCTCTCCTTTCAAATGAAATACTATTTTAAAAACTTGTATAGTAATAGTAATTTGTACTACCTGGCCATACTTTTACATCAAAGTTTTTGTAAACTTTCAAAAAATATTAGAGTACAAAATTCAATATAGAATTTGGTACGATTTTTATGAATTGTGTATCTACAAAGGCCATTACCACTAAAAATAAGACTCTATTTGATTCCACTTTCTTAAAACTTTTTTAAGTGACTTTTACGCGTGTTATTGACGTGTATTAGAATTATGTGTATATCAGCATGTAGCATTCGGTGGAAATGCAAACAGTAAATGACAATAGGATCATTCTTTTTTTTCACAGGGTAGATAAATATCACTCGACTCGTTCACATTGTATGCCGCAGGATACGTGTTCTATCCTATCTCATCCGTTCTCATTTTTTATTTGGAACAACCCGATTTTCTCTTTTTGTTGTTTCATTTGATAAAGCGAATTTCACACGGTCACGCCTAACTATAATTTACGACGGCAAGTCCGCAATAAGTATATATATATATATGTATACATTGCACATAGAATACTAGATACTCATTGTTCAAACTTCCGGCTCCTGCTTACTTTCCTGATTTTTATTCCTTTTCCATTTCCTTGTCGATTTCGATGCAACTTTGAGAGTTTTAAAAACGTACAGAGTAGAATTTAATTTTCATTCACAGGATTTTCAACTTGTTGAAAGTATCGACGCGAAAAGATAAATTCTTCACATCGTCATAAATATTTAGTGAACGAGTGACGCAAAGTCGAGTATATCCATACATACAAACGACAAGAGAACTCGTTCTCCCTATGGCTGAAATACTATCCGTTGCAAATATCTTGACCCTAAAAATTCCAAGCTCTATCGTGCTACGCACGAATAGTATACACAATTCTATCAGTTGACAACGACAGAACGGATAGTAATAAAGAGACAAATTTTTATTTAAATAAAAAATAATAAATAAAGATGTAATTGTAATTGCAAATAATAACTAAACTTTCTATTTAAATAAAAGTAATTTAAATAATGCCAAAAGTGATTTATTTATTATTTTTTATTTGCAAATAAAAGATTATTTGTTATTTGGATTGAGGTGTAAATCAAATATATAGGTTTTAGTTTTCTTTAATATCTTGTTTTTTGTACTTAGAATGAAAATGTGACTATTACTTGTAATTTACATAAATACAACTATATTTTGTACTAAATTTCAATTCTGGTTGATAGTTTGTAGTTCATATTTTCCTTAAAAACTACTCTTTTTTTCAAACATACTGTCCGAAAGTTTGTTCGAATCGTTCTATTCGAATAAAGCTTCTCAAATAATGCACGACAGACAATACATATACAATAGTAGTATCCCTAGTAGCACAAAACATTGTATACACATTCATATAATATTAAAAAGCGATTCAATCTTTTTTTAATATTCAAATATTCATACAATATTTATTTTATATTAAGTAACGAATATTATTTTATAAATATGGAGGAAATATCTATTTCGTGTTACGAGAAAAATATCTTTTTCTAAATACTAAATGAATCTATATTTCATGTTAGAAATAGAATATTCCTTCCTAATATACATATAATATTTATTTCATATTATGAAAAAAATATTTCTTCTCATAAAACGAATCTCTATTTAATATTAAAAATAGAATAGTTTTTCCTAATATACAAATAATATTTCTATTTCATAGCATGAAAAAAATATTTTTTCTCATAAAATAAATCTTTATGTAATATTAGAAATAGAAATTTTTAAGTATCTTGAAAACAAGATAATTTAATAATTTTTTGCTATGGTAATCATTTTTTACACAGAATAAACAGTGAAATCGATTAGTACAACAAAAAATATGTACTCCTACTTCAAGAAATGATGCAATTGTTAATTGCACATGCACAGTTGCACAAAAAAAAATCTATGGGATAAGAATGTAGCATTCCCCGAACCATTAATCTTTCTAACTGCATAAAAAAATTCTGTATTTTCAATAAACCCCTTTCGAAGACGACGATAAATATTCCCTCGAGCAGTGCACAACAAGTAGTGTTATTATATTATATTTTCCAATTTTTGTTATAACTTTTTCTTAAATTTGAAGATTTAATTGAACGTTATCTAAATATGAGTTTCACATTTTTTAAATATTTACTTTATGTTTTTTAAATATGTAATTTATATTCTGAATATTTAGCTTATATTTTCTGAACATTGAATTTACATTTCTTGTATATGTATAGAATATTCAGATCTAATATTTTTCTCATATGAAAAAGTGTGGCTTAAAAAATATTTTTTCAATATTTGAAAAAAACATTTACCCAATATTTTTGTGCTACTAGGGATCATTGTTGAGGACAGTTGGAAAGAGAATTTGGTTAATAACTATGAATAATAAATAATAATTTTGAATAGTAAATAACAATTAATTTTATTATTTTAAATAATTTATTTAGACTTGCTGAAATAATACATAATTATTTTCTCTTGTTATTGGAATATCCAAATAAGAAATAACTTGTTATTTAAATATTGCCCAACACTGCCGTGCGGTCATTGTTTTTCAAAAACATATTTACAGTGGGTAAAAAAAGTATTGGCACACTCTTAAATAGGCGATAGCTTTTTAAATATAGTATTATACGATTTGAATTTTTTTGGGAAGCTAGAGCAATTAGTTTGCCACAGGATGCGAAAAAAAATTTTGTCAAAAATTGCAATTCATCGGAATTGTAGCAAAAATACTAAAAATTGCATTTTACAAATTTTTTATTTGGGCCAATATTGATAATTTTAAAAATGCGTTTTGTAGACCTGTGTCAATTAAACATATTCTGAAAATTTCGTCAAAATCGGTCGACGTTGCAATAAGCTGTAAACGTTTAAATATATTAAAAATTGCTGATTTTCACGATTTTCGACCTATAACTGCAGATTCTTACATCTTTCAATGCCTGTCGGTTTTTTAACTGCGCGATTTATAGGGAAGTTATTGTAATTTTTTTTCGCATCAACCGATTTCGATGAAACTTTACCACTGCATATAACTGACACAGATCTGCAAAACGCATTTTTAAAATTTTCAATATTGGCCCACATAAAAAATTTGTAAAATGCAACTTTTAGTATTTTTGCTACAATTCCGATGAATAGCAATTTTTGACAACATTTTTTTTCGCATCCTGTGGCAAACTAATTGCTCTAGCTTCCCAAAAGAATTAGAATCGTATAATACTATATTTAAAAAGTTATCGCCTTTTTAAAAGTGTGCCAATACTTTTTTTACCCACTGTATACAGGGTGTTCACGCTATTACTAGCCAGCATTTTTTTTGTAAATAGTAAATATTAGAAAAAAATGATAGAGGAAAAAGTAGTACTGTTTTTAATGCGCGACACAATGACATATGCATTTTTGTTTTATTTACATTATTTTGATAGAAACGAAGGTGACCTTCAACTTTTTAAATGGAATGCTATACATTTTTTTATGTCGTATGAAAGCGTGTGTCAAGACGAATTCATCCATGTACTATACAATGACCTTCAAGGTCATGCAAGGTCAGAAATGGAAGAAATGGAAGAAACAATTTGAATATTGCGTACCAATGTGTTTACAAGTAATCTTTATTGATGAGGCTACGACAAATGTTCAAAATGGCTTCCTTATGCATGAATACACATTTCGGCTCTATTAATTACGTTTTTGGTAGCTTCTTCTAGTGTGGTTTGAATTATTAACCCACATGCTTGTGTTATTTTGGTTTTCAAGTCGTTTATATCGCTGGGCGGCGTCTCGTAAACTAGTTCAAATTGTTTCTTCCATTTTTCCATTTCTGACCTTGCATGACCTTGAAGGTCATTGTGTAGTAGATGGATGAATTCGTCTTGACACACGCTTTCATACAACATAAAAAAATGTATAGCATTCCATTAAAAAAATTGAAGGTCACCTTCATTTCTATCAAAATAATGTAAGTAAAACAAAAATGCATATGTCATTATGTTGCGCATTAAAAACAGTACTACTTTTTCCTCTATCATTTTTTTCTAATATTTACTATTTACACAAAAAATGCTGGCTAGTAATAGCGTGAACACCCTGTATATTCAATTGAATATTTGCGTAAAGGTGCGTAGTTCGCTGGAAAGTCGAACCAGCTCGTCAGGAGAGATTTCTTTCGCAGCACGAAATTAGCAAAGTTCATTTGTCTGGTGTTTCCCTTCATTGAGTCGCATAGCCGGGGACCTTTGCGTATCGATTTTCTCACAATTTCCCTCGTTTATTTCATTCTATCGCTGTTAGATTGTCCCCTCGGCCCAGCCAGCCTTGATAAAAGGATACGTTCGTCTACTACATACCTGATGGTCGAGGGTGACCTGCGATCCATGATCCCCCAATGAGCATTTACTGACCCCTCCCTCCCCCCTTTTCCGGCCACCTCACCCTTTTCCTGCTGTTCCCCGCCGCGCTGCTTTTCTGCCCCTTCGTTCTGCGCGCGCGTTCAGTGTCCCAAACCGTGCACACCTAATAATATAAAACTAATGCAGACAGCTAGAAAATGCACAAAATCTACCCCCACGTGACGACCAGTCGGAGACTTGCCTCTACCATGAAAACGACTGCCAGGCTGATTTTGTATAAATCGTAGTACGCCGCTATCAAAAAAGTTGCCAGCCTGCTGTGCAACCCTTTCGAGCCCCACTGATTGTGAGTCCCCCTCGCTGCTTTTCACTGATTCTATTGATGCGCTTCTACGATTCATGCCAGCGGCTCTCAACCATTTTGTCGAGTGCACCGCTCAGGATTGTTGAATTGCTACATGTACGTCAAGCCGACCCTAGTAGCACAAAATATTGTATACACATTCATGTAATATTAAAAAGAGATTCAATCTTTTTTTAATATTCAAATATTCATACAATATTAATTTTATATTAAGAAACAAATCTTTTTTTCAAATATGCAGAGAATATCTATTTCATGTTATGAGAAAAATATTTTTTCTAAATATTAAATGAATCTTTATTTCATATTAGAAATAGAATATTTTTTCTTTATATACAGATAATATTTATTTCATATTATGAAAAAAATATTCTATTCTCATTATAAAATGAATCTTTATGTGATATTAGAAATAGAATATTTTTTTTAAATATGAGGATAATATTCATGTCATATTATGAAAAAAATTTTTTTCTCATTATAAAACGAATCTTCATTTAATATTAAAAATAGAATATTTTTTTGTTCCTAATATACAGATAATGTTTCTATTTCATACCATGAAAAGAATATTTTTTCTCATAAAATGAATCTTTATTTCATATTAGAAGTAGAATATTTTTTCTTTATATACAGATAATATTTATTTCATATTATGAAAAAAATATTCTATTCTCATTATAAAATGAATCTTTATGTGATATTAGAAATAGAATATTTTTTTTAAATATGAGGATAATATTCATGTCATATTATGAAAAAAATTTTTTTCTCATTATAAAACGAATCTTCATTTAATATTAAAAATAGAATATTTTTTTGTTCCTAATATACAGATAATGTTTCTATTTCATACCATGAAAAGAATATTTTTTCTCATAAAATGAATCTTTATGTAATATTAGAAATAGAATATTTTTTCCTAACATACAGATAATATTTCTATTTCATACCATGAAAAAAATATTTTTTCTTATAAAATGAATCTTTATGTAATATTAGAAATACAGTATTTTTTCTAATATGAAGGAAATATTTTATGTTTATCATGGAAAAATATTTGTTTTAGAATATTATGTATAATGCAATTGATAATTGCACATGCACAGTTGCACCTAAAAAAAATCTGTGGGCCTACGAATGTAGGATTCTTCGAACCATTAATCTTTCTAACTGCATAAAAAATTTCTGAATTTTTAATAAGCTCCTTCCGAAGACGAATTAATTAATATTCCCTCAAGCAATGCACAGAAAGTAATGTTGTTATATTATATTTTCTAATTTTTGTTATAACTTTTTCTTAAATTTGAAGATTTAATTGAACGTTATCTAAATATGGGTTTCACGTTTTTTAAATATTTACTTTATGTTTTTTAAATATGTAATTTATATTCTCTGAATATTTAGATTATATTTTCTGAACATTGAATTTACATTTCTTGTATATCTATAGAATATTCAGATCTAATATTTTTCTCATATGAAAAAGTGTGGCTTAAAAAACATTTTTTCAATATTTGAAAAATACATTTACCCAATATTTTTGTGCTACTAGGGGATAGTCGAGCTAGCCAAACAGAAGTTTTGTACTCATAGTAAATCATAGTTATGAAATGTTCGTAGCTGATCGAGAGTTTTGCGTAATGTTTATCAAGGAAGATTTGGAAAACTTCAACGAGGATACGACAAAGTGCGTGTGTCTTAACATGGATGTGGGAAACCAGCGCAAGCCATTACGCAGACAAAAAAGATCACGCGAGTTTGGTTAGGTTAACAGCGTATGTAGACTCGTCGAGTTCAACTTCGATGAAATATTAGATGCTTCTGGTAGAAATTGTTTGGTCGAAATCACGAATGAATTTTTCACTCTTCTGCATTCTCTTTTACAATACATATAATAAAATAAATACATAATGTTTTTATGTACACCCCATGGCAGAATGTTTCCGATCGGAGGCATTGAAACGGATTTTAGAGAAAACATTCACAATTTAGAAGTATAAAATATTACTTTACGGGGTTCAAACTGATGAGAAATAAAAAGGGGCTTGTTGAAGAATTGAAAACAACAAAATAACATAAGCATCCATTTATTGTTACAAAGAACAGAGAAAATAAAAAAAATGTTTCCGATTAATAGAACTGCTGGAAGAAAGATTCCCATCCGATTTACACTGTCCAACACCAAATTTGTTCAACAATTACTGTTGGGTGATTCTTACAGAGGTTTTTGCGCTGTTTCCGAATCTGCCCTTAATTTTTCCCCTAGACTTATAGTTTTTAAGAAACTTAATGTGAAAAAGAAAATATATTTCTCAATTTTGAACAGATAATGTCATGTTATTAGGAAACATATTGCATTGTTCTTTGCAGCAATAGATTCTACAGGCTTTCCCGATTACATTGATATCCAATATTAATACATTATGAATCTTTGAACATGTTTAAACAATCGTTAATTATTTTCCAGTGCACCCTTATTTTTTAAGGCAAACTGAAAAATATCCTCACAAATTGGTGTAAAAAGGTTGTCTCTCCATCTTTAACGATTGTTTAAACATGTTCAAAGATTCATAATGTATTAATATTGGATATCAATGTATTCGGGAAAGCCTACAGAATCTATTGCTGCAAAGAACAATGCAATATGTTTTCTAATAACATGACACTATCTGTTCAAAATTGAGAAATATATTTTCTTTTTCACATTAAGTTTCTTAAAAACTATAAGTCTAGGGAAAAAATTAAGGGCAGATTCGGAAACAGCGCAAAAAACTCTGTAAGAATCATCCAACAGTAATTGTTGAACAAATTTGGTGTTGGACAGTGTAAATCGGATGGGAAACTTTCTTCCAGCAGTTCTATTAATCGGAAACATTTTTCCGTACAACATTTTTTTTATTTTCTCTGTTCTTTGTAATAATAAATGGATGCTTATGTTATTTTGTTGTTTTAATTCTTCAACAAGCCCCTTTTTATTTCTCATCAGTTTGAACCCCGTAAAGTAATATTTTATACTTCTAAATTGTGAATGTTTTCTCTAAAATCCGTTTCAATGCCTCCGATCGGAAACATTCTGCCACGGGGTGTATATATGTATATATTATATTGTATAACTGGTTATTGGAAAGATGTTAATAGAATTACAATTTTATTTGGAATTTACAATTAGTATATAATTTCAATCTGGAATGGTTAAAGCATTAAAACATTTATTTTGAAAAAGTTTATAAAAGTATCAATCATTTTTTGTCACGACTACATCTAGTACCGTAAGCATATCATTTATATATATGTATGTGTATGTACGTATGTGTGATAGGAGTGAAAAACTAGACGAAACGTTCTTTTGATTAATTAATACGTAAGTTTTATTGTCACATAAAACAGAAATAAACAAAATTAAACGGTATTTAAAAAAGAAGTTTGTTAGATATCATCATGGAAAATGGTTTTTATACGTCTACATCGTGCAGAATTTTCCAAATGATTGTAGAAAGAGAAATTTAATTAAATTGAATAACAATAACTTTATCTTCATAAATATTAAACTATTCTTGGAAGAGTAATAGAATTTGATTTAATCTCCTTGGAACAATGTTACTCTCAAGGGTCTCTTACATTATATTGCCAAGAAAAATTACACCGAATTATATAGTTATTTACCGTGTACATGTTCGAGGAAATATTACGCAAATGATTACACAAGGAGCCGTTTCTTGGATGTATGTTAATTACTTCATGCATGTTTAAAGTAAATTGTTTTACTTACAATTAGAAGTTTATGTTCATTGCAAATACGGTGAGTCCCACTAATGACTAATAAATAATCGGACGCTCTTAAAAAGACGGCAACTTTTTAAATATTGGATCACACGATTTGAACTTTTTTTAGAAGTGAGAATAATTGGGTTGCTACATAACGTGAAAAAATTTTTGGGGTTAAAATGTAAGTTGTCGGAATTGCAGAGAAAATACTAAAAGTTGCATTTTACAATTTTTTTATGTGTGAGCCTATATTGAAAATTTAAAAAATACGTTTTCGAGATTTATGTCATATTTTGAAAATTTTGTCACAACCAGTCAACGTTGAAATGAGTTATAAACGTTTAAAAATGGTATAAATTGCAGTTTTTCACCATTTTCGTTTTCTAACTGCAATAAATCTAATAAGGATTTTCACATCTTTCAATGTCTGCCGTTGTTCTCCGCATCAACCGATTTCGATGAAACTTTCACAATGCATGTAATTGACACAGATCTACAAAACGTATTTTTTAAATTTTCAATGTAGGCTCACATAAACAAGTGTAAAATGCAACTTTAAGTATTTTTTCTACAATTCCAACCAATCGCAATTATTGAAAATATTTCCTTTTTAAACTTGTAATAAATCAATTGCTCTAACTTCTCAAAAAAGTTGAAATCGTGTTGTCCAATAATAAAAAAGTTATCGGTTTCTTGAAACTGTTGAAACATTAATGGAAGTCACTTTGTTTGTTTTTCAAAATTTTGTTACAACATGGTAACGAATCTTCAGACCATATACAATACATATACATCTCTGATGAAAATGCTTAAGCAAACATTATGTGTGTTTCTAGTTAAGATTTTTCGTTACTTATTTGTTAAATAAGGTAGTATGAAATTTTCAGTTTTTTCTAATAAAATAGATTTTCCTCTTCGTAAATGTTCAATATAATCCAGACATGGTTCATGGCATAAATAAATAAATAAACAAATATTGTTCAATAACAACGGTCTATAACAATGTACAGTTAATCTTCAAATTTTCAATCTGTTCTGGAAACACTGTTAAAGCTTTTTCGTTTTTTCACGTTTGGTAGAACAGTTTTCTCAAAGAAATAGGTTATACCATCACAACTATGATTTTAAAACTGGATAAACTGGGATTTCACATAATAAATTATAAATAGATTGCAGATGTTTATGCATTTTCCAATTTTTGTAGACAAATTTTAAGAAGGTGCAATTAAATAAAATCCTATGTTTAATGGGAACAATCTTTGTAGATCTAAAACGAATGAAACTTATATAAAATTCTATCGAATTTTATATTCGCAGCTTCTTTGAACATTTTTATAATACATAAATGTATAAAGATCCGCAGTTTAATAATAAATAATCCAATTTATTTTGCTATTGAAAATAAAACATTTCGTTTGATGCAATCAATATACCCTAGTAGCACAAAAATATTGGGTAAATGTTTTTTTCAAATATTGAAAAAATGTTTTTTAAGCCACACTTTTTCATATGAGAAAAATATTAGATCTGAATATTCTATACATATACAAGAAATGTAAATTCAATGTTCAGAAAATATAATCTAAATATTCAGAGAATATAAATTACATATTTAAAAAACATAAAGTAAATATTTAAAAAACGTGAAACTCATATTTAGATACCATTCAATTAAATCTTCAAATTTAAGAAAAAGTTATAACAAAAATTAGGAACTATATATAATAACACCACTTTCTGTGCACTGCTCGAGGGAATATTTATCTTCGTCTTCGAAAGGGGTTTATTGAAAATACAGAATTTTTTTATGCAGTTAGAAAGATTAATGGTTCGGGGAATGCTACATTCGTAGGCCCATAGATTTTTTTTGTGCAACTGTGCACGTGCAATTAACAATTGCATCATTTCTTTAAGTAGAAATGCATATTTTTTGTTGTACTAATCGATTTCACTGTTTATTCTGTGTAAAAAATGATTACCATAGCAAAAAATTATTAAATTATCTTGTTTTCAAGATACTTAAAAATTTCTATTTCTAATATTACATAAAGATTTATTTTATGAGAAAAAATATTTTTTTCATGGTATGAAATAGAAATATTATTTGTATATTAGGAAAAACTATTCTATTTTTAATATTAAATAGAGATTCGTTTTATAATGAGAAGAAATATTTTTTTCATAATATGAAATAAATATTATATGTATATTAGGAAAGAATATTCTATTTCTCACATGAAATATAGATTCATTTAATATTTAGAAAAAGATATTTTTCTCGTAACATGAAATAGATATTTCCTCCATATTTATAAAATAATATTCGTGACTTAATATAAAATAAATATTGTATGAATACTTGAATATTAAAAAAAGATTGAATCTCTTTTTAATATTATATGAATCTGTATACAATGTTTTGTGCTACTAGGGTAGGCCCACATACAAAAGTTGTAAAATGCGTCTTTTAGTATTTTCTGTACAATTCCGACCAATCGCAATTTTTGGAAAAATTTCTTTTCGCACCCTGCAGTACACCAATTGCTCTAACTTCTCAAAAAGGTTGAAATCGTGTGTTCTAATATTTAAAAAGTTATTGGTTTTTTGAGAGCGTCCGAATATTTTTGAATGGGGGTCACTGTAAGTTGCGTTGCGACATCGCATGAGTCTGCAACAGGTAACTGGGAACCACTGGTTTAGGTCGAATCGGAGGTGGTCGTTCAGGTAACTACATAAAAGCAAATCGTACAGCTTCGGATGCAGCTGTTATTTCAATTATGTGTTGCAACTGCCTTGCTCTTTCGTGTTTCAGCAAAAGATTGTTTCACAACGAAAACGTTCGATATACATAGTTACAATATGTGTATAGCTTGAGTATTTGAGTATATATATATATTTTTATATGCATTTTTTATCAGTGTATAAAACAAGGACCACTTTGAAATTATCAATGTTTTGTGGTAAAATTGCCACACGAATTATTTTTCACAATATTATTGCGTCATATTATTATACTAAACTGTTATTATAGAATGTACATAATACATTATCCTGAGTGTGCCAGAAGTATAATTTAAATCATAAATGTATTTTTTGTTGTACATAAAATTAATCTTTCCTTAACAAAAAGTTCTATTAGTTTGTCGCAAAAGTTTGTTTGGTTGTCGATTAATGCGCACGATGCAAATGTAAAGCAGGTTTATGAGGAAGCAAATTACATAATTGAGTAAAAGTAAGTTCAAGATGTAATAAACCATTAAAGAACAGGTGATCATATTGTTTATACATATATACAGGGTGTTCAGGCTATTACTAGCCAGCATTTTTTGTGTAAATAGTAAATATTAGAAAAAAATGATGGAGGAAAAAGTATTACTGTTTTTTATGTGCAACACAATGACATATGCATTTTTGTTTTATTTACATTATTTTGATAGAACTGAAGGTGACCTTCAATTTTTTAAATGGAATGAGGTATTTTTTAATACGTCAATCGATGCAGCTGGACATTCGTAATAAAAAAGTACTAACCTATGTATGTCGAAAAGTTAGTCGTTCAGTAGATATTTCAATGTAAAAAATATAAAAATATCATTACTGCCGTACTAAGACGTTAGCGTTTACTTCCTAGTGTAGTACGACAGTAATGGTATGTTATGGTTTTTATATTGAAATATCTTCTGAACGATTAACTTTTCGACATACATAGGGTAGTACTTTTTTATTACGAATGTCCAGCTGCATCGATTGACGTATTAAAAAATACCTCATTCCATTTAAAAAATTGAAGGTCACCTTCAGTTCTATCAAAATAATGTAAATAAAACAAAAATGCATATGTCATTGTGTTGCACATAAAAAACAGTAATACTTTTTCCTCCATCATTTTTTTCTAATATTTACTATTTACACAAAAAATGCTGGCTAGTAATAGCCTGAACACCCTGTATATATATATATTTTTATACTTATATATTTTTATATATATTTTTTTTTATACAAACTTTTGGGACAAACTAATAGAACTTTTTGTTAAGGAACGATTAATTTTATGTACAACAAAAAATACATTTATGATTTAAATTATACTTCTGGCACACTCAGGATAATGTATTATGTACATTCTATAATAACAGTTTAGTATAATAATATGACGCAATAATATTGTGAAAAATAATTCGTGTGGCAATTTTACCACAAAACATTGATAATTTCAAAGTGGTCCTTGTTTTATACACTAATAAAAAATGCATACAATATTTTTCTAAGATTCAAATGGTTCAATATACAGAACTTGTATTCGTAAAACTTTATTTTAACGGTAACTTTGTTAAGTAGTTCTTATTAGACTGCGGTTTGGTAATGCATTCTAAACAAAATTGTGTAAACAAAATTTTAAATTGTAGGAAAGTTTAAAAAATTTCCAGATGTCAACGTATTATTTCTGATCTATTAAAATTGTTAACGGAAGAAATAATATTTTATTCGGTTTCTATTTCTTGCAATGAATACAGACGATTTTTATTTTGCATAAAAATCCGCAGACTAGTTATTATATGCTCATGTACAATATTTTGCGTAAACCTAGAAATCAAATTGAATACAACAAGAAAATATAAATAGTTAGCGTACTTATGATTTCAATAAAAACTACAATTAACATCTATTATCATATTCCTGGAAAAACTTCAAAACTCTGAATAAAGATAAACCGCGAGATATACATATTCAACTTAATTTGTAATTGTAACTTATGTAGAATTCTTTGTTAATCATAATAAACTTGTCCAATAATATTTCATTTTTGAGAATATTATTTGTAATACATTGAAGAATCAATTCTAAGTCTACGTCTTACAAAAACTTTTACACGCTAATACGTTATTAGATGTGAATGAATTTCATGTGAATTCAATTTCAATTTCTGGTCCGCTGAAGGAACAAATTTTTCTGAATAACTTGCAGCCATTTATGAGTGTTTGTAAACAAATAAAGTGCCAACATTTGGTACAATTTAATTCTGGTTTTGTTCGTTCTGAATGTCGGTACAGTTCCAACTTATTATTCCGGTGATAATTATAATGTTTCTTAACGCGTTAAAATCGAATATTATCAATTATGTTTGAAAAAGAATTCATTGAGACATTATTGAATTAGTTATAAAAAAGTGCTATAGATAAGTATGGACAATGTAATTTTATATTAAACGAATTACACTGTCCAACACCAAAAATGTTTTCATATAACTGATGGGTGGATCTTATAGAGTTTTTTGCGCTGATTCCGAATCTGTCCTTAGTTTTTCTCCTACACGCACAGTTTTTGAAAAACATGACTTTGAAAAAAAAACCTATTTTTCAAATTTAAACAAATGTTGTGACGGTATTATAAAAGATATTGAATTGTTCTTTGCAGCAAAAGATTCTGTAGACTTTTATGAATACGGTGATATCCATTATTAACACGTTATGATTGTTTAAACATTAATAAATAATCATTAAAGACGGAGAGACACCACTTTTGTACCAAATTTTGATGATATTTTTTAAATTATCTCAAAAAATAAGGGTCCAGCGAAGAATCGAAATATACCACGCGATAGAGCAGATTTTTATCTAGAAGATCCACCCTTTCAAGTTAGCAACAAATGACGTTTTTACCTTTCCAGAAAACAAAATATCATCGTCTGACACGAGTTGCTGCCAGTGGTGCTCTTCCACCAGCGCGGTCTTACACCGTGTGGCGCGCCGACGATCGACCGCGCTAGTGGAAGAGCGCCACTGGCAGCAACTCGTGTCGGGCGATGATATTTTGCTTTCTGGAAAGGTAAAAACGTCATTTGTTGCTAACTTGAAAGGGTGGATCTTCTAGATAAAAATCTGCTCTATCGCGTGGTATATTTCGATTCTTCGCTGGACCCTTATTTTTTGAGATAATTTAAAAAATATCATCAAAATTTGGTGCAAAAGTGGTGTCTCTCCGTCTTTAATGATTATTTATTAATGTTTAAACAATCATAACGTGTTAATAATGGATATCACCGTATTCATAAAAGTCTACAGAATCTTTTGCTGCAAAGAACAATTCAATATCTTTTATAATACCGTCACAACATTTGTTTAAATTTGAAAAATAGGTTTTTTTTCAAAGTCATGTTTTTCAAAAACTGTGCGTGTAGGAGAAAAACTAAGGACAGATTCAGAATCAGCGCAAAAAACTCTATAAGATCCACCCTTTAGTTATATGAAAACATAAAAAAAGTTAAAATTTGTTGGACAGTGTTATTATAACCAATTTTTCTATTGATGATAACCATATCGAATAAAGAAATTGTTAAAAATTTGTTTAATATAAAATAGTGTCAGTCCTTAGTACATATCTATGTACACGGTTAAGGAGTGAGACTATTTTGGAACAATTATGCATACACATTCCATTCCTAGATTCATATACATATACTATAAAAGTTTTCGTACATGGCTTACTTACCTGACAGGATTTTACAAATATTTCGGAAATATTTCTAAAACGATTCTACAGAAACAGCTTCCTTTATTTAATACTAGCTTTCCCCCGCCACGCGTTGCTGTGGCACAGTATTTTTTAAAAGCATGTACGTATTCAACGTGTTTGTTGTAATCTATTTTGTTCAATTCCATTTCGCTTATCGCGTTGCTCTATAGTTCTCTCTCTCTCTCACTCTCTTTGTGTGTCCCTCCCAGATTTTTCCTAAAACCTACCGTTGCAAAGCTACAGCTGTTTAAAAAGTGGGTAAACCAAAAAGTTCAAGAAAACTGCACACTTCTTGTGTTATAACTCCTAAATTATGCAACCTACACAATAGGCACATAGGCTATTTTGAAAGAACTCGGCGAGCTGAATCCAGTGAGTATTTCCAATTGAATATAGATGGTATCAGTCAAAACTTATAAACAGAAACGCGGTCAAAGGATGCCAAAAAAGTCACATTTGGTCTGTTTGTGACGTAATCACTTGAGAACTGCAGAACGCAGAAAGTTGCGATTTGAACCATTAGACGCGGCATGTCTTGAGGAAGGTTCTTGAGAAAACCACATTCGAAAAAGTCCTTTCCTTGCAAAGTTATAAGCAGAAACGTGCGCAAAAGGGAGGGAAAAAGTTGACACGTGTTCACTTATGACGTCACAACTTTTGAACCAACAGACTTTTTTGAATGCGGTTTTCTCCTAAACCTAATCGAAGAAATGCCGCGTCTAATACTTCAAACCCCAGCTATCTACGTTGAGCCGTTCTCAAGTGATGCCGTTACAAACATACAGACAGACAGACCCGATTTTATTATACAGGGTCATCCGTTTTTAAACGGACAAACGTAAACCAGCTATAAAGAACCCCAAATGGAACAAGTTTTACCCCTGCCACTTTTTTTGTTTCGGCCTTGATTTCTAGAAAATTGCAAAAAACCATAATTTTTTTAGTTCACATAAACTTGAATATCTCGGGACTCCAGTGATGAATCTTGATGATTTTTTCTTAAATTTCAACATTTATAACTAAATTGTTAGTAAAAACGTTCAGTTTTCGAAAAAATAGTTTATGTTAATTTTTGAAAAATCTTAAAATTTTGAATTTTGTTATTTTTTGTCTTGAATTAAACGGTTGATTACGCATAAATCCAAGTTTTTCGAAGTTTTTTCATTCAGACTCCACGACGTGCCCTATGCCAAAAAAACAAAGATCCGAAGGTCATACAAAAATATTTTGTTAACAAAAAAGATGCCCCTATTTATTTGAAACCAAACAAAGGAAAAATCATCAAGATTCATCACTGGAGTCCCGAGATATTCAAGTTTATGTGAACTAAAAAAATTATGGTTTTTTGCAATTTTCTAGAAATCAAGGCCGAAACAAAAAAAGTGGCAGGGGTAAAACTTGTTCCATTTGGGGTTCTTTATTGCTGGTTTACGTTTGTCCGTTTAAAAACGGATGACCCTGTATATTTAATTTAATAGAGATAGAGATGTGCGGAGCGCGCACCAGGTACAAAAATTACGCTGCGATTTCATAGTCAAAGGTCTAAGCGAAAAAGTGAATCTTTCAATATTAACAATGACAAAGTCCAGTTTTTGAAGTTTCCGTTTTACCCCCTGAATTTGTTTATACGACGTGCTGATAAATATATAATTTTAAAAACTTATGATTTAACGTAAACAGTTATTTTAGTTATTTTATAACGAAATCTTTAATAAATAAATAAATACATCTTTAATTTTTAGTTCCTTTTTTAACAGTATAGGTAAGCTTAAATGTATACAAACTATCTGTGTTCAGTAATAATTTTCTTATAACGTAGTCTGCAGATTTCATACATTCACGACAAAAATGAGTAGATAAAATTTAGAACAGTGGAAAGATTAAAAGAATTTAAAAATATCTACAGTGAGCCACGAAAGTATTCAAACGCCCCACAGTGGGGTATTTGACCTTAAAAAATGGAAAAAATTCGATCTCTAAATTTTTGCGTATGGCATAAAATTTTTGTTGTTCGTTGCAGTTAAAGGTCTGAAGAATAAGGCTGTAATATTGTTTTTCTATTTATACACCCGTGAAGTCGTAAATTTCATCGAATGTCGAGAGATTTTAAGGCGCGCTTGGCGTTCGTAAACGTAGGGTGGTTCTTAGCTATAGAAGCCAAAAATTTTTTTCGAAATTTTTTCGGTCTTACCCCCCTAAAGTATGACACTTGGTGAAAAAATGATATGTGCAAAATTTCAGCTCGATCGGAAAATGGAAACCCGTGCCGCAAACCGCTTGAAATTTGATTATTTTTGAAAATTGACTTTCTCCATTATAGTACATCGTAAATATACATTCCTATATATCGTTGAATTTGTTTTTTCATGCTCTATAACTATGTGCAAATAAAGTACAAAGTCATCGTAAAAAAAGATTACGTCACTTTGAAAATTCGAAAATTGGATTTAAAAAAAAATTTTTTCTTCAGCATTACATTTACTTCGACTAACATTACAACTTTTGTTTGACATATTTTTTCATATGTTTATTAATAACAAAGATGTGATTTCTCGTTAATTTGAAGTATTATTGTGATCCGCTATTTTGGAAGAATTACTGAATGCTTGTGAATAAAATTAGAATTTCTTAAATATGTAATAGTTACATTTCTGTATTGCCTCCAAAAATATAAAATTTATCTTTTATTTAATTTATAATTTATATTAATAGTTTTTTCGAATAATTTTGTACATTGTGCATAGAAGTTAAGTATAATTGAAGTTTTAATAATATTTCGTGCGTGATAATACAAATTTATACAATTCTAAATAAAAGGTATTATAGATTATGGCAAATCTAACTGCATGTAGTGACCCCGTTATTTAAACAAATTTGTTATTAATAAATATATGGAAAAATGTGTCAAACAAAAGTTCTATTGTTAGTCGAAGTAAATATAATGCTGAAGAAAAATTTTTTTTTTAAATCCAATTTTCGAAATTTCAAAGTGACGTAATCTTTTTTTACGATGACTTTGTACTTTATTTGCACATAGTTATAGAGCCTGAAAAAACAAATTCAACGATATATAGGAATGTATATTTACGATGTACTATAATGGAGAAAATCAATTTTCAAAAATAATCAAATTTCAAGCGGTTTGCGGCACGGGTTTCCATTTTCCGATCGAGCTGAAATTTTGCACATATCATTTTTTCACCAAGTGTCATACTTTAGGGGGGTAAGACCAAAACTTTCCGAAAGTCGAAAAATAAGGACCACCCTAGTAAACAGTCTCTAAGATAGCGTCTGTTCATTGGCGATTTTAAATTGTTTGAAAGAAAATTCTGTAAATTCTTGTATTACAAAAGTTGTTCAGCTAGGTATACAGAGCACGTTCGCATAGATTTTATTTTGTTACTAGCAACCCCCGACACGGCTTCGCCAACACCACCTAAATAAATAAAGCCAAACAGCTCCGAAAAAATCAGCCTGTGGTGTTATACACAAGAGGCCTAGCATCAACACCATCTGGTGGTGTTCAGCTTCGTGCTGTCACTTTTGATTTGTTATACGCGTACATATTTTACGGTTATTTGCGTATTACGTATGGTTTGAACGACATTTTATGACATTTTTAGTCTTTTCAATTGTAAACAGCTATTATTACCTACTAGAAGTTAGCCCCCCACTTGTGGAATTAAACAATTTCAACAGTTGTGCTGAATTGTGCTATGTTTGTGCTATATTGTGCTCGAATATTATAACTGTAACATAAAAAATAGGTAAGACTTTAGAAAACCCCCCCCTTCCTTTCGACATGTGACATACGTCATTCTATTCGTTTTGACATGCTGAACGCAAAATTTATGTGTCATTTTTGGCTGAAATGAATAGTTTTCGAGATATTCGTGAAAAACTGCAGTTACTACACATTGAATTTTGTGTATACGTGCATGTCCGTGCTGTGCGTGTGCGTCACCACGATTCGACCGCTGGTCAAATGTTTCTACAGATATATCACTACGATCGTCGAACGATCTATATACCGCGTGAACTTTTTAAAACATACGATGATGAAGAGTGAGGACACATTACAACAATACCACACACACCCACCCAGTGTTTCTGAGACGAAGGTTCGGTAATTATGTATTGCGAAAAGGACGCTGTACTCCGATTTTGATGAAATTTAAACATGTTATAGATTTCGTCATTGTGAACAACTTTTTCCTTTTCCAACGTAGGGGAGTCGCTTTTAATTTTGAAAGACCAATCCTAGATTTTTTCGTATGCGTGGTCGGGCCGGCCTGATGGCCGGCCCTCTCCGCCCCCTCCGCGACGTAACTACAACTCATTCTATTCACACGATTTTTACATTACTAGTTCAAATTCTGAAAGACAGTTACAATGTAAAGGTTGTGATTTGGTCACGGAGGGGGTCGAGAGGGCCTGCTGTCAGGCCGGCACGACCACGCATTCGAAAATCTAGGATTGGTCTTTCAAAACCAAAAGCGACCCCCCTTCATTAGAAAAGGAAAAAGTTGTTCAAAATGTCGAAATCTATAACATGTTTAAATTTCATCAAAATCGGAGTACAGCGACCCTTTCGCAATACATAATTACCGAATCTACTTCTCAGAAACACTGGGTGGGTGTGTGTGGTATTGTTGTAATGTGTCCTCACTCTTCATCATCGTATGTTTTAAAAAGTTCACGCGGTATATAGATCGTTCGACGATCGTAGTGATATATCTGTAGAAACATTTGACCAGCGGTCGAATCGTGGTGACGCACACGCACAGCACGGACATGCACGTATACACAAAATTCAATGTGTAGTAACTGCAGTTTTTCACGAATATCTCGAAAACTATTCATTTCAGCCAAAAATGACACATAAATTTTGCGTTCAGCATGTCAAAACGAATAGAATGACGTATGTCACATGTCGAAAGGAAGGGGGGGGGGTTTTCTAAAGTTCAGCCAAAAAATAAGATGAAAAATTGAAAAAATCGATTTTTTGAGTAGCCCCCACTTTTCATTTTTTTCAATTTTCTCAATTGTGCTAAGTTGTGCTAGGTTGTGCTAAGATTGTGCTAAAGTATTATTTTAAAAAAATTATAAATAAAGAAGTTATAGTGAAAAATCGATTTCGATATGTAATTAACGTTAAAGTAAGAAACAGTTATCCAAACAGCATATAATCGTATATCTGAGTTGTGCTAGCCTTGCACAAGTCAGCACAACTCCCCAGGACAACGATATAAAGGGCACTTTACTCTTGTGTGCTGCCCTTCGCACTAAGGTACTGTATCATTTTTGGTCTTTCTGGTCATCCGAACATAGTAATATTGCATATCTGAGTTGTGCTGACTTGTGCTAGGCTAGAACAACTCAGATATGCAATATTTCTATGTTCGGATGACCAGAAAGACCAAAAATGATACAGTACCTTAGTGCGAAGGGCAGCACACAAGAGTAAAGTGCCCTTTATATCGTTGTGCTGGGGAAATTAAAAGTTGTGCTGACTTGTGCAAGGCTAGCACAACTCAGATATACGATTATATGCTGTTTGGATAACTGTTTCTTACTTTAACGTTAATTACATGTCGAAATCGATTTTTCACTATAACTTCTTTATTTATAATTTTTTTAAATAATACTTTAGCACAATCTTAGCACAACCTAGCACAACTTAGCATAATTGAGAAAATTGAAAAAAATGAAAAGTGGGGGCTACTCAAAAAATCGATTTTTTCAATTTTTCATCTTATTTTTTATATTACAGTTACAATATTCGAGCACAATATAGCACATACATAGCACAATTCAGCACAACTGTTGAAATTGTTTAATTCCACAAGTGGGTGGCTAACTTCTAGCAGGCTTAGTTAAAAATGGTTAATAAGTGTTGTGTACCCAAGTGTGATGGAAAATTATCTGTTGGTGAAAATTCAAAATTGCATGTTTTTAAATTTCCGCGCGATGAAAATGTTAAACGAAAATGGGTAAACGCTACTCATCGAAAAGATTTCTGTGTCTCAGAACATTCCGTAAGTCATCGACACTTTGCGGAATCAGACATCGAATTTACCACAACGGCAGTGGACTAAGAATCTGGAAAAATAATAACAGCTCCTCTCGGCAAGCCTCGATTGAAGAGTGGTGCAGTACCTTGTATCTTTCCAGAGTTTGCCTCGTATTTAAGTAAACGAAGAGATCACAGGGAATCTCCATCTGAGAAGAAGACCAGACGAGAAGCTGTAGCCATCCAGAATGCATTAATTGAAAGTGAAAAAAAACTGCGGCAGAACATACACAACGTTTCTTCTTCAAAAATTTTGAAGAATAATGTCAAGCAGCCAAATTCGTGAGTCTTAACGAACATTGGACTCTTATAATTAAAAAAGAGCATGTTATTTATTTCCATTCAAAGGGCCTAGCCGATTAAGATGGTAAAAACTGCCCGTAGACCTTTTTCAACGGCTCATGAACCATTCGAAAGCTGACCAAGAAAAACCCCTCTGAGTAAAATTTCAACCCTCTAGCTTGCCCGCGAGGGTAGTTACAGGGTAAAATAGATTTTACGCTTTTCAGCGCATTTTCCGGTCTTAAATGCGTTCTAAAAGTCTGAAAAAAATGTGACACATTCCGGATCCCAAGGCGGATTTTTAAGATTTTTTTCAGATTTTTTTGTTGCAAACTGTGGTCGTGAAAAATGGAAAACCTCAAAAAAATCAGAAAAACATTTTTTTCTCAAAAATATGAAAACATGCCATTCCAATTTTTTGTTCCCTGATGAACTACTATAAAAGGCAGTGTCGTCAATTTTTTTAAGATTTTTTGTTCGGCTGCTTCATTGTCAGAAACAATAAAAACCGAATTTTTTCAGCGTTTTTACTATGAGGAGAAAAGTTACACTTGTTGCCTTGGTTTTTATTGTTTTTGACAATGAAGCAGCCGAACAAAAAATCTTAAAAAAATTGACGACACTGCCTTTTATAGTAGTTCATCAGGGAACAAAAAATTGGAATGGCATGTTTTCATATTTTTGAGAAAAAAATGTTTTTCTGATTTTTTTGAGGTTTTCCATTTTTCACGACCACAGTTTGCAACAAAAAAATCTGAAAAAAATCTTAAAAATCCGCCTTGGGATCCGGAATGTGTCACATTTTTTTCAGACTTTTAGAACGCATTTAAGACCGGAAAATGCGCTGAAAAGCGTAAAATCTATTTTACCCTGTAACTACCCTCGCGGGCAAGCTAGAGGGTTGAAATTTTACTCAGAGGGGTTTTTCTTGGTCAGCTTTCGAATGGTTCATGAGCCGTTGAAAAAGGTCTACGGGCAGTTTTTGTTGGAATTTATGTATGAAACAAAAATAATCTATTATTACCTAGTAGGTTATACTATTGCTTTACTTTCGAGAAGGTTCGAAAGTACATTATAATAATGCAGTCCACGTCATGGAACCCTCAACCTTCAAATGTTTCAGAGATCGTCATTCGTTTATTCCAGAACGATTCTCACTTGCGTTCTAAATCTCGTAGAGTGAATACGTGTCTCTCCACGTGGCTTCAAAGTTAATAAATTCCATTTATAGTTTATATAGTGTAATAGTTTATTTGTTAATACCCATACTCCAATAGGTTATTGGCCCAGTTTCATTCTCATTAACATAGTTGAATTTCAATAATATATTTAGTAATTTTAAGTGATTAAACTGTTGTAAATATAACTTTATTAACTGTGTGTGAATTTCAGTGCTAATATTTAAGTGTTTAAACTATAATAACTGTTTGTTGATTGAACTGTGCGCGAGTGATAAAATAATGGAAAATTTAAAGGCAAAAAGAAACATTAAACCATTCGAAGGTGATAGGTACAGTGTGTGGAAGGTTAGACTACGTGCCTTATTATGTGAACTTGACGTGATCCGGGTGATTGATAATCCAATCCCCGAGAAACAAACCGATGCCTGGGCAAAGGCCGAAAGGACTGCAAAAGGCTTGATCGTCGAATATCTGTCCGATTCTTTTCTTGGATTCGCAAAACCGGAAAGCACTGCGGCTGAAATTTTGAAGAGTTTAGACGCAGTTTATGAACGGAAGAGTCTAGCCACTCAACTGGCCATTCGGAAGAAACTCCTAACGTTAAAACTGAAAAGTGAAACACCACTTGTAAAACATTTCGCAATTTTCGACGATCTGATAACAGAATTATCAGGAGCCGGTGCGAGACTAGAAGAAACCGACAAAGTTTCGCATCTTTTGTTACGAGCCAGGGCCGCGAGCAGCACGAGTGGCCGGCGAAGGGTTATTACCCTGGGAATATGATCTCAAATTGTTAGTTAAAGCGGACGCACCTTGATACGATTGTCAGGGAGCCGCTAGTATGAGTGAAGTTTCAGGGATGAATCTACGTGTGATGGAGGGGAAACTCTGACTTGAAAGATTATCAAGGAGGTTATAGAGTTTAGCGGACGCACCTTGATGCGATTGTCAGGGAGCCGCTAGTATGTTGGATTCAAGGGAAAAACGGACGATCCTTGATACGATTGTCAGGTTGCCGTTTAATTTGTGTGTGGACGTATAGGTAATGTGGATGATCCCAATATGAAATCGGGTAGGTACTAGGTTGGAAAATATCCCGATTAGGCGATTGGAATGTCGTCTAAGAGTTTGATAGGTGATGGGGTTGTTAGTAAGCCTCGTAACAAGTATAATTTAATTGATACAATCCGAGCGGTAAGATTGTATCATGTGGGAACGTTCAACTACTAAATTAGGATTGGTATAACAATAATTAAGGGTTTAAAGAATTTACAAGTGATTAGGTAAAACTCAGATATATTCAAATCGTTATAGTTTACATGGAAATATATAGTATGTATGTGTCGCGAGATAGAGTGTGTAAGAATTGAATATTACCTATGTTGCTCGATGTTGACGCACTGGCAAAATGCGGGGGTCTCGAAGTGATTTTACGTAATGCCTTAATAGATTTGTTACCGGACTACGGAATCTATACGGTTTAAAGGTTGATCCGAAGGGGAACTTTAGCCCGATCTTACTGGAAATCGACTTACGAGAATATAGCACGACGCGACACGATTCGTGACTACAGAAGTACTGCCCCCTGAGAGTAAAAATGTACGGGTTTATATACCCTAAAAGTGAAGGGGGTGGTGTGTTCATAACCTAATCGTCGCTTAGGACCAGACTCTAGTTTTTTGTCGATTTCCATTAAGTCGAGCCAGAAGTCGGTCTTCGTTAAAAGGGATCAACTAAGATATGAAAAGGTTATCTAGGACGTTTCCTGCCAGAGACGATTTTTGAAGAGATTCCTGTGAGAAAGTCAACGGAATCTGTTCGCTAACCGTCACACTTTTATTGACACTACCAACAACATATGATGGCGTTATCACCGCTATTGAAACACTATCAGAAGACAATATAACAACAGCTTTTGTAAAAACCAGGCTACTTGATCACGAGGTAAAATTAAAATCAGAAATAACCTCACCAAGTGCAAACGTGATTCAAGTTCACCGTTCGAATATGAACAATCGCAATGCGAATAGTTTCAAGCCGCAAATGGGTTACAGAAAACAACCATACAAACTAAATAAAAGAAATTTTAAAAGGCCTAGTGAAAATGTAATTTTAAAGTGTCATCATTGCGGGAGGAAAGGTCACAAGATGAATGATTGCTATTACTTCAAGAGGAACCAGCAATACAACGCAGAAAAGAAAAGGACCATCCAAACAGTTCAAGTTTCAGAACCAGTAACAGCAGAGGACAGCTCATCTAGTTTTGCCTTCATGGCTGGGAATCGCCAATTTGGGACAGATGGAAATGGAAAATTGACTTTTCTTCTGGATTCGGGCGCCTCGGACCATATAGTCAATAAAGATGACATGTTTATAAATTCCGAGGAGTTGCAGCCACCGATAAAGATTTCGGTAGCAAAGAACGGAACCTACGTAACGGCAACGCAGAAAGGGAACATCGAAGTAACCAGCGATATGGGTGTACGAGGCGTGCTGGAGGACGTTCTGTATTGTTCAGAAGTGCCGTATAATCTATTATCGGTACGGAGGATGCAAGAGGCTGGTCTGACAATTACTTTCAACAAAAGCGGAGTTGAAATAGGTAAAAGCGGTAAATCAATCATGAAAGGTAAGACCTTAAACTATTTAACCGCTATAGAGTTTGAAATTAATAGCAGGAACGTAAAAAATAATAACTTTCAAATTTATAGTAGCATAAATGATAATTATAAACTGTGGCATCAACGTTTAGGCCACATAGGAAAAACTAAATTTTTAGAATTGAAGAATAAACAAATGGTTGATGATATAAACTATATTGATAAAGTCATACCAAGTGACTACTTATGCGAAGCTTGTATAAATGGCAAACAAGCAAGGCTGACATTTGAAAAGGCAAAAGATAAAAATTATATCAAACGACCATTGTTTGTTATTCATTTAGATGTTTGTGGTTCTATTACTCCTTCTACAGTCAATAATAAAAATTATTTTGTGCTATTTGTCGATGACTACACTCACTATTGTGTCACGTATTTAATTACGTATAAATCCGACGTATTTTCGGTCTTTCAAGATTTTATTGCTAAAAGTGAGACACATTTCAATTCAAAAGTTGTTAACTTGTATTCCGATAATGGTGGAGAATATTTGTCTAAAGAGATGAAAGATTATTGCGCCCAAAGAGGCATTAGCTATCACTTAACAGTCCCACGAACCCCTCAATTAAATGGTGTTTCTGAAAGAATGATAAGAACAATAACCGAAAAAGCACGCACAATGATAAGCGGTGCCAGTTTAAATAAAGTGTTTTGGGGAGAAGCAGTTCTAACTGCTACGTATTTAATAAATTTAACCCCAACTAAAGCTTTAAAACAAGGAAAAACACCATTTGAATTGTGGCATGGCAAAAAGCCTAAATTAAAATATCTACGCGTTTTTGGTTCAACAGTATATGTACATAACAAGATTAGGAAAACAAAGTTTGATGAAAAGTCTTGGAAAGGGATATTAGTGGGATATGAACCAAATGGATACAAAGTGTGGGATGTAGAAAATGTAAAATTTGTTACAGTTAGAGATGTGATAGTAGACGAAGCAACTTACTTGCAATCTCGGCCTATGATGAGACTTGATGAGATAAATTCAGAAAAAGGATACAAGAACACTGATGCATCTGAAATGCAGTCGAAATCAGTGGAATGGTATAATAAATCTGATAATGATAAATCAGATATGATAGAAAATAGTAAATCTGATAATGTTAAATCAGATACGACATATAGTCATAAATCTGATAGTAATAAATCAGATATAGCTAGGCCGAGTACAAAAGTAAGCTCTGACGAAAAACTAGATGATAAAACTAATAATTTTACAATTGAAGTAGGTGTGAATAATAAATCTTCATTTCAAGACAAGACCAATGAAATACAAGAAAATTCTCAACTTAGAAGGAGTGGTAGGATTAAACAACTTCCTCCGGTTTCATATGACGAATGTGATAACTGTAAAGATTACATTATGTGTGCTCAACTCTTTGTTTGTAAAACTCCCAATTCATTTGACGAAATTAAAACTAGAGACGATAAAGTACAATGGGAGAGAGCTATTGCTGACGAGATAAATTCTCTTTTGATAAACAAAACCTGGACATTGGTTCAAATGCCTAAAGATAAAAATATAGTTGATTGTAAATGGGTATTTACAATTAAAAATAATGAATTTGGAAATCCAATGAAATACAAAGCCCGTCTTGTCGCTCGAGGTTTTAGCCAAGAGTATTTGGTCGATTACAATGAAACATTTGCACCTGTTGCAAGGATTGCAAGTTTCAGATTTTTAATTGCTTTTGCAAACCAATTTAATTTGTTAATACACCATATGGATGTCAAAACGGCATTTTTAAATGGTGAGCTAAAAGAGGAAATTTACATGAAAGTTCCTCAAGGAATTGAAAGCAAAATTGGTCAAGTTTGTAAATTAAATAAAGCCTTGTATGGCTTAAAGCAAGCGGCAAGGTGTTGGTTTGAGGTATTCGAGAAAAGCCTAGTTGAAAAAGGTTTTCGAAATTCATCCGTTGACCGTTGCATCTATATTTTAGATAGAGGAAATATATCAGAAAATATATATGTAATTTTATATGTCGATGATCTTGTGATTGCGACTGCTAAAATTGAAACAATAAATAGTTTTAAAGGTTATTTAATGAACAGATTCAGTATGACAGATTTGAAAGATATTAAGCTATTTTTAGGAATCAAAGTTGAAAGAAATAATGAGAAAATAACACTGGATCAAAATGCCTATATTAAAACAGTATTAGAGAAATTTGGTATGCTTGATTGTAAAACGGTTAACACACCTCTTCCTAGTAAATTAGACTATCTAGCTTTAAATTCTGATGAAGCGTGTGATGCACCATGTAGAAATCTAATCGGATGTTTAATGTACATAATGGTGTGTACAAGACCTGATTTGAGTATAGCTGTAAATATTTTAAGTAGATATACAAGTAAAAATAACAAAGAGTTATGGCAAAATTTAAAACGTGTGTTACGATATCTGAAAGGTTCGCAGAATATAAAATTAACTTACGAAAGAGGAAATTATAGTAATCTTCTGAGCGGCTATGTTGATTCAGATTGGGGAGGTAGTGATTCAAGCGATAGAAAAAGTACATCAGGATACTTATTTAAATTATTCGAAAGATGCACAATATGCTGGAGCACAAAACGGCAAGCATCAGTAGCAGCTTCATCAACAGAAGCTGAATATATGGCTCTTTTTGAAGCAGTGAGAGAAGCTCTTTGGTTAAAATCTTTGGCAGAAAGTATAAATGTGAATGTGCTACAACCAATAGTAATCTATGAAGATAATAATGGTTGTATAAGCATAGCAAATAACCCATGCAATCACAAGAGGTCAAAGCATATTGATATAAAATATCATTTTTCCAGGGAACAAATTGAGAAGAACGTAATAAAACTTGAATTTGTTCCTACAGGTAATCAAGTAGCGGACGCGCTGACAAAACCATTGCCAGCGGTGAAGTTTTTAGAATTCAGAGCGAAAACGAATCTCAAATAATTAGTTATTCTCTAATTTTGTATTTATAAGATATTATAAGATATACATTAAATGGTCTGATTAGGTTTTCCTGGGTTTCCCTAATCCCAAGCAACAAATGTTGGACCATATGTAGATAGCCCCAGACGAAGCACAAGGAAGGCATGTCTTCTCTAAGTAACAGATTTATTTTTGAGGGAGCGTGTGTTGGATTCCGGGTTTGGAAATCGAGTACAACAATTTATAATAAAATCGAGAAGAGTTTTATTTAAGTGAATACACGGTGGTGAGTTTAAGATACAGCAATGTCACCTTCTGTACTGAAATAGGCAAGAAGAAGAAGTGTCCCTTGTTTCGACGGGCTGCTATATATATGTGGTTTTTGAGAGGAAAATGTGGAAGGGAGTAGAAAAGGCTTGTTGTGGAAAGGATGACGTGGGAGGGACAAAGTCTAAGGGTCTGTTTGTTCCTGATGAATCAAGGGTTTTGGCTGACGTGTCTATGGCATGATTATCGTAATGCGTTGGTGTTTAACTAGAGCCTAGGGTTATCGGGTATACAACACCTCCCCCCATTAAAATTGAAGACGATGAGGAAAAGAGTCTTCAATAGTATGAACGTAATGCCTTAGAATTATATCGCGGAACTAATAATAAAATATAATACTAAATGAATATACAATTGAGTAACGTAATTATAAAATGGTTACAATATTTGAATGAATTTGTTAGAACTAAAAGTGTACATAAGTAAAGGATTATTAGATCGATATACATAGGTGCTTACTTACTAAGATTTTATGCATCATCATATGAGATATTTCGCAGTAGTAGAAGAGTAAAAATGATATATGTGAACGAGCTAGTAAAGTATAAATAAGGAATTATTCGAGAGGTCTAGAATATATGTATAAGATAGAATAGTGAGAAGTAGATAAAGAAAGAAAAAAAAATGTATGGTTTATTGGATATAAATAAATTAACGCAAATGACTATGTACAATTTACAACGGTGTAGTGCTCCTACGTGATGGGGTTCTTCCTCGGGTTCGTGCTGATTGGGCGTCTCCCTGTGGTTCTTCTGGAACGGTGTATATTATACGGGCGACGTCTCGATTTTGATCATAAGAGACCAAATCCCGGGTAAGATTGTGTTCCGAGTGTACATCGGATTGGAAGTTGCAATTTACAAAATTTTTTATCATCGGAGGAATGGTATCGCCATTACGCGGATTTTTTGTAAAGCAAAATACGCGTTTCAACAATCTTAAACAACCGATCCAACGGCAACAGTTCATGCAGACCATTAAGAATATTATCGCTCCAATAACCGATAATCCAATAGTGTACCATTTGGTATGTTGCACTATAAATGGTTTATTCAATTGGTCCGTTATTATTTTATCAAAGTCGCTTAGCTTTTTGTTGGCATATCTTAACTCGGTCAAGTCTATGTTTGTTAATTTGACCGGAGTTAATTGGATCGGGACCGTCTTGTTGAATCTTCGTTTGAGGAGACAGCAATCATCGGTAGTGATGTCAAGTTTTGGTACATAGTGTGATATGTTCCGACTTGAGCTGCTGGTTGTTTCCAACACGAAGAGATCCGTGTATCCTTTACAGAACGGATCCAATTGGAGTATTCCAGTTTGGTGTAGTACTATATCCTCCATGTGGTTGGGATTGTTGTCACACAGGAGGGTAACAGTAGTGGGTTGTTGTAGTATGTAGATCCATTGATTATTTTTTATATATTTCCAGGTTTCCACTTCAGCCTGGAAGGTTCTCGTTCGACAATCTTTCGGTATTCTTGCGAGTTGTGGAAACAAGAGTTGTGTTTCGCACGTGATTTGATCGGTCCTTTTGTTGATGTGGACTCCATGACAGATAAAATGTTGATCCAGATACTCATTACAACTTGACAGGTCTTTTATGAATGTGGAATAAGTTTTGGAATGGGATACTAATAAGAAGGGTTGTCGAGGTTCAATATAGGAAAAGGTGCTACTAATGTTGTGTTGCATCGGAAGAGGGATCAGTTCGTATAAATTAAATAAATTCTTGTCAACTAGAGGAATTTTGATGGCAAAAATAACTATGGCTTCGGTTGATAAAACATGTAACTGTAGAATTTTATAATACAAATGAACACTCGTATAGTTGATTTGAAGTGGTAATTCGTAACGTCCTTCGTACTTCGTTAGTTCTTCGAATAAGATTTTTGGTGTAACAATTTGTGGTGATAGTATGCCGTGCCGGCCTAGGTTTATTGAATTAATATATTCATCGTATTGATTAGATAATCTAGTGATAAACAAAGACAATGCCATTATATGCTGTGTAATAGCGTTTTGTAGCTTTAACTCATCTAGGATGTGATTTGTTTCTATTGATAACTTGTTAATTAATTCAATGTTGCTATTTAATTGATTTTCATTACGTTTTAAGGAAACCACCGAGTTATTGAAATTTCTTATTGTGCTAGAAATCACCTGTATTTGAGTTTTTAGGAGAGTTTGTGTCTGTCTGTTATCATTTAATAGAGTGTTGATACTATCAGTGTAATACCTTGCTGAAGCATACTCTCAATCTGCTTTTCAACCTCGGTTTTATGAATTTGAGGATATCTATAATTTTTGGCATGAATTGGAATCTCGTTTGTAGTAGGAATATGATGGGTAGTAGCTGTTGTTCGAGTTAGTAAATCAGTCGGTAGGTGAAATATGTCATTAAATTCCTTGCAAATTTCAGAGATCGCGTTTCGTTCTTCCGTATTTAAATGGTCGAGTCTAAGATTTTGATTTAATACGCGTAATCTTCCTGTTACATTATTATTTGACTGATTTGGAGCTAAACTGTATACATGTGATTCAGTTGGAAGAGGTTCGACATACAATTCGGGAATTGGAATTGTTTCAACTTTGATTGAAGTATTGACAATTGTAAGAATTGCTCGATTTTGATTGTTGACTTGAACAATAGTATTTGGAATTAACAATGTGTTGTCAGAATTAAGCTGTCGAGACCACACTACACCTTCTTTAACGTTGTAAGGGTTTAACAACGTAATAGGGACAACTGTTTCTGAACGTGGATTGACTCTAATTGTAGAAATGGATCGTTGTGGTGTATTACGAAGCAGCGGAATTTGGAATGGAAAAGAATTTAGCGAAATGGTGAATTTGGAGTAGTCAATTTTTGCTTCTTGGGATCGGAGGAAATCATCTCCTAATAATCCATCGAACGGTATATTAGTAAGCGCATTTAAAACTTGGAATTTTGCAGTGATTGTTTTAGAGTGAATTTCCAGATCGATTTCGGTTTCGCCTAAAGTTGTAATTGGTGTATTCGGCGAAACTCCATTTAATATTACAGGCGTGTTGTTTTTTATTGTAGGATGTAATATGCTACTTGCCTTAATTAATGAAACTGAAGCACCCGTGTCAATAAGAAATTTTAAAACTTTATCATTGGAACTAGAATTGTTAGATTGAAACAGAACATAAGTTAAATCATTAGAGGCTAATAATGATTCGGAAATGATCACATGCTCAGGTTGCTGAAGTCTACAGTTGCCTGTTCTAAACGTATTGGAGGATTCGGAAGCTGGGAAGCATCCTGAAAATCCTGTTGATGGAAATTTACGGTTCTCGTATTGTTTTGTTCTCGGTATGGACGAAAAGAATTTTGGTAGTGTTGATTATGATTGGGAGAATTTGGATACCGTTGGTTGTGATTAGAAGAATTTGGGTATCGTTGGTTGTGATTGAAGGAGTTTTGTTGTTCATGTGGATTATATGAATTGTAATGCTCTCGAGTTTGATTAAAAGGACTTCTATATTGTGTTTGTCTATTCTGACGTTTTCTACATTCTTCTATGACATGACCGAAATTTTTACAATAACGACACTGTCTAACTGATTGTACTTGTGGGTTTGTGTTGCGAATTTGATTAAAGTTGGAAGGTCTAACGTTATTGTAACTGTTTGTGTGAATATTAGAGCTATTCTTGAAACAACTACTCGTATTGTGGTTTGTACGACCACAAATTCTGCATTCGTGAGAATTTTCTTTATATGTTAACCGTAAGGCTTTCTCTTCGGCAATGGCGGCAGTAAAAGCATTGTTCATATTTCTGAATTCTCTGTACCTTAGCATCTGAGAAATCGCGGGGTGAGTATGGAGAATAAATCGATTCAAAGTAATATCGTTAATCATAAGTAACCGTCCGCTTAATGTTTCTTGATTGCGCTCTGTACTATGGATCGTACCTAAAATTTTGGAATTTAGATCTTCTAGTCTCTGATAAAACTGCGATACATTTTCGTAAGGTTCTTGTTTCATGCAATGTAGATCTTCTAATAACTGATCAAGCGATTTCTGGTCTTGGTATAACGTTAACAATAGTTCAGAAATTTCATCCCAAGTGGTTAAATTACAGTGAACATCTATTTGTTCGCGTGCTTTTCCCGTAATTTTACTTTTTACGTATAACAACAATGGATGAATTTGATTTGGCTTGGCTAATTCGAAAACGGCATCAACTTGTTTTATGAAACTACGTAACTTATACCTGTTACCGTCAAATGTATCTGTTATTAATTTGATTAAAAAACTTAACGAGTATTCTGGGGTAGAATTTGTAGAGAGAGTGTCTGCTTGCTGTGCATTTGCCATAATTATAAAGGAATATTTAAGATTTTTAGGGAGAGAGGGAAAAAAAAAGTATATATATAGGAAGACCTAATCAAGTTATGAGAGTAATCTTTACAACACTCACCGTAGATGTCTTCTTAAATGTGTTTTCTCTTCTTTGCGATTTGCGTATTCGTTGATCCGATTCACAACTAATGTTGTCGTTCACGCTTCGTGCTGGATGTTTCTTCAACCAGGAGTTCGACGAGATCGATGAACGTCAGATCATCCCACTTCTGACACCAAATTTATGTTGGATTCCGGGTTTGGAAATCGAGTACAACAATTTATAATAAAATCGAGAAGAGTTTTATTTAAGTGAATACACGGTGGTGAGTTTAAGATACAGCAATGTCACCTTCTGTACTGAAATAGGCAAGAAGAAGAAGTGTCCCTTGTTTCGACGGGCTGCTATATATATGTGGTTTTTGAGAGGAAAATGTGGAAGGGAGTAGAAAAGGCTTGTTGTGGAAAGGATGACGTGGGAGGGACAAAGTCTAAGGGTCTGTTTGTTCCTGATGAATCAAGGGTTTTGGCTGACGTGTCTATGGCATGATTATCGTAATGCGTTGGTGTTTAACTAGAGCCTAGGGTTATCGGGTATACAACACGTGTTGGAATTTATGTATGAAACAAAAATAATCTATTATTACCTAGTAGGTTATACTATTGCTTTACTTTCGAGAAGGTTCGAAAGTACATTATAATAATGCAGTCCACGTCATGGAACCCTCAACCTTCAAATGTTTCAGAGATCGTCATTCGTTTATTCCAGAACGATTCTCACTTGCGTTCTAAATCTCGTAGAGTGAATACGTGTCTCTCCACGTGGCTTCAAAGTTAATAAATTCCATTTATAGTTTATATAGTGTAATAGTTTATTTGTTAATACCCATACTCCAATAGTTTTTACCATCTTAATCGGCTAGGCCCTTTAGATAAAAATCAACACGATATAATGTACATTGTAATCGACTCTAACTTAAAAGTATCTATTTTTGTGAAGGGTTCAGAAATATCAGTTAAAGACATTCCCGAATTTGCAAATAGTGTGATGGACATTGAAAAAATAAGTTGCATAGATACATTAAAGAATGTTGCTAACACCTGCTGTCAGCACTCTTCCGATGATTTGTGGAAACGAATTATTAATATTTGTGTCAATATTATTCTAAACAATTACTGCAAAGTTACTAATAATAATACGGCTGAAAATTTGCGAAAGAAAACTGTTAAAAGAAGAAATAGGAAATTAACTACTGTATGCGGAAAACCAAATAAACGTTCGAATAAGGTTCTGTGAAAGCAAAAATTGATGATCTACATGTTCATGTTCAATTTTGTCATATTTTATTTTATGTTAAAATTTATCTTAAAACGAGTTCCTTGCCTGTGTTAACATTGTTTTGTATAGTAGAAGTATATGTTTATAATTTCTTGTATACTTTTTGTGTGATATTTATACGTAATATAGATTATAATTTTATTATAAAAGCAGGTTATTTTTTATAGATACTTTGTAATAGTTAGAAATGATTGAATATTTTCTTGTTATTATAAACTAAATGAAATTCTTGCTTATAGATATGTATATTATTTGAGCGAATCTTATTATTCCGAGTAAATCGTGAACGCCGCGCCGCACAGTGGGCCAGAATGGCTCGGTAGCTGTTCACGCCTATTTCACCATTATTTCAAAACTTAAAGGCCACAATAAATAGGTCGTTGGATTCGTCTTGACGTCAGCTATAATGTTATTAAATAGAAAATATATCGTGATAAATAAATAATCAACGCGACCTCAATTTTTTATTTAAAAAAAAAATTCTTTAAATTTTTTGTATTGAGATTTGTAGAGTACAGATTACTGATTATTTTTTGTAGGAAACATTTTTTTGTCACACCACCGTACTCCTTCCTATTTTGGCCACGATTTCGATCGAACTCATCACTGAGCGCGTGTCACGCGACGCTTCAAACCGTCATAATTTCCGGGGGGGGGGGGACGAGGGGGGACGTGAATTTTACGCGATCTTTTAGAGGAGATCTTGCCGAATATGTTCCACTATGTTAGACCGTGTGAATCGCTGAAAATGTTAACTTTATCCCTTGTCAAAGGTGAAAAACTTTGACGATTTTCTTTAGTAGACTAAATATTTTTTTTTATAATAAATTATGAACAATGAGGTTTAGTTCCTGGTGCGTTCTCAACATAGATATACATTCTTCACATAAAAAAAATTTGGGCACTTAATCTTCAGTAGGTTTTCTAGGACATCGTTATGAAGAAACGGAATTTTTTCGGTGATAAATCGTATCTGAAAAAGTTTGATCTTTGAACGCTTATAGTAACGAGAGTTTTTAATAACTTTAATTAATATTATCGTTTTCGAATGTAATGGACATTTAAGAATCACTGTGCATTGGTTAAAAATCGATATGACGACTTTCATTTTTTAGCTCATGAACAGCTAGCGAGCGATTCTGGCCCACTGTGCGCCGCACAGTGGCCAAAACCTGGACAAAAATCGATTTTTAACTTTTGTTTAAATGACCGAAATCAATTATGTTACGTCATTAACAATACCCTGAAGTTTATGAAAAACAAGTAAAATGAGTTAAAAGTTATTAAGTAGAAGTAGAGATTTATATTTAAGTATCGTCGTTATTTGCTCATCGCTTTAATTTAATAATATTTGTGTCTGTTCAAACTCCTCTTACACAGCTACAGTTGCATGCAAAATTATACAAAAATTTGCTTATATGGCTCTTTGTACATTGTATCGATAAAAAAACCTTCAAAATTTTTTTGAATATGTTTAATAATTATTTTCGAGTTTCTTATTCGACCAGCGTATTAACTCGATTTTGAATTAAAAAAGTAAATTTCCGATGCGTAATTTTATATGTTTGCCTCATAATGCCCAAACGAAACTAGGATAAATATTTTTCTTAAAGTATCCTTAAAGTTATGAAACAAACCCCGTTTGCCGATTTTTGCCCATTGAAAAGATATCTATATAATAAAAATGGAATGCTGTTCGTTGGTCACGACATCACGGGAGAACGGCTGGACCGATTTGGCTAATTTTTGTTTTTAAATGTTCGTTGTAGTCCGAATCAGGTTCTTAGCGCAAGAAAAATTGGAAAAGTTGCCCGGAAACATGAAAATTCGGGGAAAAATGAGACTACCCACATTGCGACCGCCGCGAGAGGGCCACGACGGCGTCACCTACCGCGGTCACCGTCAGATGGACAACGCGACGATGCGCGTTTCTCGCAAGTAAAAGTGTTGCGCGGGCGGTATTAATATGCGTAGCTAACGCGGATATTTACCAATATTGGCTCATACTGACCTTATGATATGATTTGTTGTTCAGGATCGGAAGGAAAAACTGGGAAGACTTCAAGTAGCGTAGTCACAAACTTTATTTCTCCCGAACAGGATTCGTTACTTCCGATTTTACACAGAACACTTGTACAAAGTACAATAAACGATATTTACAAGGAGTAAGACTTCTCTGAAGTGCAGAGACCCTACTTGTATTAACCCGAAAGTGCCGGATTAATCAGCGATTGCGAAGTGCGCGTTTGAACGTTAGCTAAAGGTCGTTTAACTAGATGTGCTAGACAAAGACTGGGTTAGATCGATCAGCTGGCCGTTAGCCGTCACCGCCGAAAACGCGTGATTCGCGGATCGATAGCGCGATCCGCCAATCAACGCGAGTCGTTACGCTCGATGATCGATAGCAATCGCTCTCGACGGTGTCGGCCAATGACTTCGCGAGCTCACGATCGATCTTCGATCCAGATCAATCGCACTCATGAGCGAATGACCGATCGCGAGCGGCAGACGCTACTGATCCGCTCGGCCAATCCCAAACATTCCGCCCGCCTCGTCAGCCAATGACGAAATTAAACAACTGCATCTCTCGATAGACGGCGTGAATGAACGGTCGAGCCGAGCGGGTCCACAACGTGTTGGCGTGCGGCGTAGTACCTACAAAAGTGCGTAGTAAACAAGAGTTAGAGGTGAAGTTACAAACAGTGATTGTGATGGAGATGAACATACAGTGAAATGAACGGTGAGTGAAACGATTAAAGGAGCTAAGCTACTAAATTGAGCAGAATGAAAATTTACGGTGACAGTTTCCGCAGTATTTACGGATCGGGTGGATCGCTGGAGAGTCCAGCCTCGTGGTTCTCTCCCGTATCCCTCTCCTAGTCCTTGGAGAGCTCTTCTGGCAGTCCCTTCGCGTTGGAGGCCCACTTGCTAAGTGGGAAACCGCCCGCCATGAGGGCTCCACCCCGCCCGTAAGTATCCAGCCCAGTGTTGTCTCCTGGGCGACTGGAGTATTGGCCGGTCCTCTTTTTACACCCTCTCGTAATATTCGATTATAAGAATCTGCTCCCAGCAGGATGTCGACAGGATCCGGACGGTGGTAGGCTGGATCGGCGAGCTTCAGACCCTGGATGTGCGGCCACGCAGTGCGATCCGGCAGGTTCCGTGGCCGGTATCGAGAGAGCTCCGGGATGATGTACACCGGAACTCTCAATTGAAGATCTCCGCCGTCGTGAGGAGCGAGGACTAGTGTAGTTCTCCCCCTCGTATACCTTGCCTTTGAGCCTCCAACCCCGAGAAGAGGAACTCGCGCCGGCTTCCTGTCCAAGCCGAGCTGCTGAGCCAGTGCCTCCGAGATGAGGGACACCTCACTGCCCGGGTCGATAAGCGACCGAACCAGACAGCCTGTTCCCCGCGAGCCTGAAACCTTAACACGAGCGGTGCTGAGGACAACTGAAGCTGATGGACTCACGTGAACTGATGAGTGTTGGACGCAGACTCCCGTGGTGAGTTCCTTGGAGCTTGAGGCTGCATCGTGAAGCGTAGTGTGATGCTTCCCATCGCACTTCTGGCACCTCTTCTTCGACTCGCACTCACTAGCCGAATGCTTCCCTAGGCAGTTGAAACAGAGGCCAAGGGATCGGACTGCGGCCTTCCTCTCGACGGGGCTCTTCTCCTGGTACTGAGGGCAGAACAGGAGGTAGTGCGGCTCGTGACAGAGGAGGCAGTTCCTTGAGGAGGAGCTGGCCTTAGACACCTGGTGCACCTTCAATGATTTGGTGGCTGTCTTCTTGGCGTCTGAGGACCCATCCAGCGGAGGCATCTCCAGAGCCTCACAAGTGTGTATCCGGCCCTCCATGAACTTCCTCAGTTGCTCCAAGGTAGGCGGCTCCTTTGAATGTTGTAGATCCTCCTCCCACTCACGGCGCGACTGGCGGTCCCAACGTTCGACGGTCAATTCAACTATCAAGTCTTCCGAATTACTGACCGGTCGACCCAGATTTTCGAGCGCATCGATAGCATCGAACGTTTCGTCGAATAGTCGCTTCATCTCGACGGCTGATTCCTTCCGCACCGGGGCCAGCGAAGTCAGCGAGCGAATCTGAGCTTGTACGAGAAGGCGAGTATTGTCGTAACGTTTCTCTAGTTTGTCCCAGGCTACCTTGAAATTGTCGGACGTCGTCAAGACGTTTTTTAGAAGAGAAGCCGCACTGCCCTTCACACAACTCTTTAGGTAGTGTAGCCTTTCTACAGCGGACAAGGACGGGTCGTTTATTATAAGAGACGTAAACAGGTCGCGAAACGGCCGCCAGTCCTTGTAATCGCCCTCGAACGTTGGTAATGCCATCTTTGGCAACACGGCCCGTGACCTTTGCGCGGTCGTCTCTCCGGCCGTTGGTTTTGAACTCGAAGGCTCCTTAACGGTCTCCGCTGCTTCGAGTTCGGTGATCATATCTCGAATCGCCCCAGATTCATCGATGAACATCATGTGGGCGTCTTCGAATTCGTCCTCTTGAAAATATGTACTCTCTTTTAACTTCGGTTCCTTTCTTGCAGCGGCCCGAAGTTCGGCGTCTCCCGTGCAATATTCCGACCATAACCGTTCGGTCGAAGCAAGTCCCGAGCGAAGAGGTCCCAGAGTGAGATTTGACTTTCCCTTCTTCTTCAGGTTAGTCAAAACCCGAGATAGTCGATGTGCGACTAACCGTTGGTTCTCGATCAGGTCAGCCATTATTCTTAACACGCGGTCGAAGCACGAGCGGCTCAAAAATAATGCAACCTTCTCCTTTCAGTAGACTGCAGCGCAGTATCCGGCTCGAAGGACCAAAATGTTCAGGATCGGAAGGAAAAACTGGGAAGACTTCAAGTAGCGTAGTCACAAACTTTATTTCTCCCGAACAGGATTCGTTACTTCCGATTTTACACAGAACACTTGTACAAAGTACAATAAACGATATTTACAAGGAGTAAGACTTCTCTGAAGTGCAGAGACCCTACTTGTATTAACCCGAAAGTGCCGGATTAATCAGCGATTGCGAAGTGCGCGTTTGAACGTTAGCTAAAGGTCGTTTAACTAGATGTGCTAGACAAAGACTGGGTTAGATCGATCAGCTGGCCGTTAGCCGTCACCGCCGAAAACGCGTGATTCGCGGATCGATAGCGCGATCCGCCAATCAACGCGAGTCGTTACGCTCGATGATCGATAGCAATCGCTCTCGACGGTGTCGGCCAATGACTTCGCGAGCTCACGATCGATCTTCGATCCAGATCAATCGCACTCATGAGCGAATGACCGATCGCGAGCGGCAGACGCTACTGATCCGCTCGGCCAATCCCAAACATTTGTTAAACCCACTCATCCTGTTCCCTCTTTTGCCCTTTGTTGCCCTTTGTTGTACTCTGTCGGTTTCCGACAAAGTTTTGATATTATTGTTATTTTCATTTGTATTATATTTTATTATTTTTATCTATATAATAAAATCGTGTCTGTATGTACAGTGGGTAACGAAAGTATTCGAACGCCCTTTAAAACAGAATAACTTTTTTATAATTGTACCAAACGACCTGATTTTTTATAATCAATTAGAAGCATTGGTTTATTAAATGATACGCAAAAAAGATTTTCAAAAAAATTGTAATTTACAAGGTTACGTGCAAAAATAAAAAAGGCATTTTTTAAACTTTTTGATTAGGGTGCCTAAAGAAAATTGAAAATATATATTTTGTAGATCTATGTTAGTTATACACATGCTGAAAATTTCGTCAAAATCGATTATCACACATACGAGCTGCAACCGATTAAAAATGTTGAAAATAGTAGTTTTACACGATTTCTTATCAGTTTCTGCTTAAAATCCACAAAATCGTACATCTTCCGATGCGTGTCATTTTTTCCTGCGTCAACCGATTTCGATGAAATTTTCAGCATGTGTATAACTAACATAGATCTACAAAATATATATTTTCAATTTTCTTTAGGGACCCTAATCAAAAAGTTTAAAAAATGCCTTTTTTATTTTTGCATGTTACCTTGTAAATTATAATTTTTTGGAAAATCTTTTTTGCGTATCATTTGATAAACCAATGCTTCTAATTGATTATAAAAAATCAGGTAATTTGGTACAATTATAAAAAAGTTATTCTGTTTTAAAGGGCGTTCGAATACTTTCGTTACCCACTGTATGTATGTATGTATGTATGTTTGTAACGGCATCACTTGAGAACGGCTCAACGTAGAAAGCTGGGGTTTGAAGCATTAGACGCGGCATTTCTTCGATTAGGTTTAGGAGAAAACCGCATTGAAATAGTCTATTGGTTCAAAAGTTGTGACGTCAACACATGTCAACTTTTTACCTCCCTTTTGCGCACGTCTCTGCTTATAACTTTACAACGAATAGACTTTTTCGAATGCTGTTGGCTCTAAAACCTTTCTGAAGAAATGCCGCGTCTAATGGCTCATACCGCAATATTCTACATTCTGCTGTTTACAATTGATGACGTCACAAACTGACCAAATACGACTTTTTCGGCCTCCTTTGGGCACGTTTCTGCTTTTATCTTTTGACTGATAGCAGCAACATTAGAGGGACTAATTGCGGGGCGGAGAGAGAGAGAGTGAGTGAGACAGAGAAAAAGAAAGCGAGATAGAACGACTGACAGAGGGAGCGGGAGACAGTGAAAGAGAGTGAGGAGAGCAAGAAGAGCGAGAGAGAGGGAGAGAGAACTACTGGAATTGAAATGGAATTGAACAAAATAGATTACAACGAACACGTTGAATACGTACATGCTTTTAAAAAATACTGTGCCACAGCAACGCGTGGCGGGGGAAAGCTAGTTAATAATATAATACTGTACGTATTTTCATGCAGACAGTTAAGTGCGAATACCCAGAATCAAGAAAGACTATTTATGTGAATCTGTTGTAAAAAAATTAGCTTGAATTAAGTTTATTGCATGTGTTAATAACATTTTAAAGTTAATAACAAATTGTTATTAACAAATAAATATATTTAAAAATAAATATAACAGTTGATATGTGCTCGTTGACAGAAGTTGACATATAATGTGCTCGTTTTTACATTCGAACTTTACATTTTGTCCGCTAGATGGAATATAGGATAACCTTGAAATTCGCAATTGAAATTGCACAAATTTTGTGAAAATCTTGAAGAACATAGTATTACTATTTAGATAGAGGCAGAATAAAATTGTGTTAACTACATAAAACATAAAATTAAATATTCCCGCATTAATATAAATAAAAAGAAAAGATAAAAATTTTAAACAAAAAAATTAAAAAACACAAAAAACCTGATTTCGAATACAAATTCAAAATCAGCATCCCCAATAACTCGTATATATCAATTTTCAAAAAAATCCATTCAGTTTTAATTTTTCGGTCCGCCATATTGAATCGACCATTTTGAATTGTATAATTTTAATTAAAAATTTGAAATCTACGTCCAAAACAACCTAGAGATATCAATTTTCTAAAAATTTACTGCAGAATTCACTGAGTTATCGAATTTTGTCCATTTCAGCCGGATTTCGGCCACTGTGCGCCGCTTGGCGATGACGTCACAGCGAAGTTGTTTGGCTTTAATTATTTAGATGGTGTTGGCTTCGCTCGTGCTAAATGTGAGAAGAATTTAGATTTTAATCGTAAGTATTTTAATATATATGTGTGTCTTGAATCAGTGTGCATTAGGGTGGACCTTATTTTTCGACCATCTGATTTTTTTTATGCGACCCCCTAGATCTGTTCCAGATCCAAAAAAAATAAGTTCTGCAAAAGAAGAACTCAATTGGACAACAGGAAAGGGTGTCGCAATCGGTTTGAAGTTTGAAAATTTCAGTAATTTCCCTTTAATTTTACATGCAACTCAAATTTTATGTTTTAATGATAAGAGTTACTGTTATAACATAAAAATATCATCTGTTGGTTGTATAATAAGAAATTTTACTTGAATGTTTCAACAATATTGTCAATATTTTGGTTTATTACATTATGGAGTAGAGAAATTTAAAAAAAAATTGTGAACCATTTATGGTACTTGTCACCGGAGAATGCGGCGCTATCGTTTTTTGATAAAAAAGTTTCAGTAGAATCAAAAAGATCGATGGTGCAAGCACTACAAAATGTAAACAATAATAATAATTATAAGAGATACATGACAACGACTATAGAAATTAAAAAACTTCCGAATTTGGAAATACAACATTTCGTATCATCTGAATCAAATAATTTTTTCAAACGGTTCGATATAAATTCAGATTTTCTTTTAATTGATACAGCACTATGGGAAACTAATAATAATTATACGGAAGCGATAGGTATTATAACAAAATTAGAAGTTGCGAATGACGTTGCAGAAAGAGCAATAAAATTAATGAAAGATTATAATTTAACGTTATGCAAAAACGAAGAAGAAAAACAATTCATATTACAAATTGTAACCGATTATAGGGAAAAATACCCAAAAATTGATAAAACAACATTAAGTACAGATTTTTAAAAATTATTTATACTCGTATTATAATTGGGCCTATAAATAAAATATTTAATTATAAGTATTTAACTGTATTTTTCTACTTTTCCTTATATTAATGTGAGATCAAATTTTATATTTAAAAAATAAATATTAAAAATTTTGCTTAAACAAATTCATTAAACAATTTAATTTTTGCTTTGATATAATAAGAATATTACATTAAAATAGTGTTTAATGACCAGTGGGATTGAAAAAATGTGTACTTTTTCATTTTTCGCAAAATTAAAATTTTCTGCATAAACAAACTCGTTGCGACACGTCTTCCCTTTGTCCGATCGACTTGAAATTTGGAGGGAATTAGTTTTTTTACCGAGTAGAACAGATTGCAAGGGTCGCATCAAATGAATTTAAAAAAAAATTTTGCACAAGAGCAACTAAGATCCACCCTAGTGTGCATTCGAACGTGAACATGTACGAACGATTCTCCTCGCAGAAACACATTTTCTTAAAACATTCAATTAGGGTGTTAATTAAGTGGGTGTATTTCACAATAGTTTCACCGATATTTTATTTTTGTGTGCGAAAGTCAAATTGACGTGCATCAAACGTGAATTAGCTGTGAACGATTCCAATATGCATGTGCATTTTTCTGGAGACTTGCATTTGTGAGGATTTTATTCAACATTTATGGACGCAATGGATACCATTTTAAAGTGGTTTGATTTCAGTGTATTATGTACGGTGTTATAAACAATTATAGTGCAGGATAAGGATTTGTGGATTTGTGTGAGAAGAATTTTAAAGTGAAAGGGCAGTGACCCCTTCTACTCGATAATTCCATAGGGTGGATAATAGAAATGCCCTTGTGGATTTTAACGAGTAGGTAGGTTCAATGTCGTCCAACGATTTTTTAAACATTTTCACCTCGCTGGGGCCCCAAATGAGAACCAAGGTTTGCATGCGTTTGTCACTTGATACGAGAGTGTCGCGCGCCTGTGTGACGTGCGCAACGTACACCTGTGTCGAAATGTTGCCGCTTTTTGGGCCAATTTTTAATTGCTAATACCTAAGTAACGAAGTCGAAATCGCAATTTTTTTATTCTTTATTTTCGTCTTATATTATCGTCGAGAACCACCCCTTAAATTTTCTCCCACCTGTAGGTAAACACACTGTATATAGATCATCTAAATTAGTATAGTTATTAATATTTGAATATTACCAACCATTCTGTAAGCTTTCTAAAAATTACAAAACTTTATTGGCAATTTTTTTATAGTATTGATCACGATTGAGTGCTCGTTTTGGTGTCATTGCATTCGGCAAAGATTCGTGATTATAAGCCAAAAAAGTTTAAATCCGAATATGTCCGAATTCAAATTTTATAGCATTTTAGTTCTTATTCTTTATATTTTTTCTTTTACATTTTCTAACATTTTTATAATATTTACTCTGAGTGTGTTATACAGAGTGTATTAGTTTAGTGTATATTTAAAAACTGTTTTATGTGCGTTTTATTGGTCAAGTTTACATGATTCTTGGTAAGTATCATTTAAAATATTTGTTGTATCACTCAAATATTGTCTACTTCTATTATTTTGATTTGAACTATTTAATAAGAATACATATATTATATATGTAATATTTGATTTTCCATCTGCAGCTGCCACATTTTTGAATTCAAATTGCAGTTTATCCATTTTTCTCATAAACGAGAATGTAGATTTGTAATGTTAGTTGACCAGGACTAGGGTTTAATCAGAATAATCAAAGATGGTTTCTCTGAAATGAACAAAGTTTATCCTTTATTTACATTCGCTTAGTTAAACAAGCTTAGTCACTGTTATTTACATACCTGAAATAAACAAAGAATCTACATTCAAAGTTTATTCTGTACCCTATTTTAATTTTAATTCCTTTATGCTAATCTTATAATACTTTTATTGTGGAGACTGATCTTCTAACCTCTGATAACGGCTCTCTCACTATCACATTACTGTCCTGCTCTACCGACTAGATAATAACTTCAATGGCCCGCGTGTTAGCGCGGGAGTATTCAAAATTAATCTGAAGGAAGTAAACTTCCTTACATATACAGGGTGGGGCATTTTAAACAGGTCACCTGAATAACGCAGCTGCTATTGGTGTTAGGAAGAAATGCATCAGATGGAACTTGTATGGTATCGAGGGGGCATTATTCTGATGTTAGTAGCTTTTTTGTAGGTGGATGCGCAAAGGACATATGAAGGTCAACTTCATTTTTTTAAATGGAATGATGAATTTTTTAATACGTCAATCAATGCAGCTGGACATTCATAATAAAAAAGTATTAACCTATGTATGTCGAAAAGTTAATCGTTCAGAAGATATTTCAATATAAAAAACATAAAATACCACTACTGTCGTACTACACTAGTAAGTACACGTTAACGTCTTAGTACGGCAGTAATGATATTTTTATATGTTTTACATTGAAATATCCACTGAACGACTAACTTTTCGACATACATAGGTTAGTACTTTTTTATTACGAATGTCCAGCTGCATCGATTGACGTATTAAAAAATACCTCATTCCATTTAAAAAAATGAAGTTGACCTTCATATGTCCTTTGCGCGTCCGCCTTCAAAAAAGCTACTAACATCAGAATAATGCCTCCTCGATACCATACAAGTTCCATCTGATACATTTCTTCCTAACACCAATAGCAGCCACGTTATTCAGGTGACCTGTTTAAAATGCCCCACCCTGTATATGTAGATATTTAAAAAATGTCAGCAAACCCTGTAATGCCAACTGCGGGCTCATCGGGAATTAAGGGGGTAGAGTACCCACGTGACCATGGTATTTTTCATTGTGACCAACCCCCGCGCGGAAAACCAATTTGGCAACAGTGATGAACATACATCTGTATGAATCTAACGCTTCAATTTCGCTATAATTACAGGTTTTTTTCTTTTAATCATTATCTTTATTGCTATTAATGCATCCGAGTGGCTTCATGCCCTTTACACTTTTGTTGTTAAGAAACTACGCTGATAATTCTCCTGACAAAGCGCCATCTCGTCCAAGTAGCTGAACTAAAATTGCTTCTACTCACCTTTCATGAAGGGAATCTGGGAAACAATTGAATGCGATCACGTGAACACACCTCACATCCTCATACGATTATATATTGAGCTGAGTGAGGGCTCATTTGAAAGAGGAAGGTTAAATGTAGCGCGCGTGGGTCCCTAAATTAGCAAGAAAAATCTTTTTGTGATCGAAAAATACATTAGAATATCCGGAATTTTTCTTCATTTGTTTTCCCTACTTTGGACAGTCACATTACTGAATATAAACATAATGTAACTGAAGTTGGACCCACGCGCGCTTCATTTAACCTTCCTCTTTAGAATGAGTCCTCACTCAGCTGAAAATATAATCATATGACGACGTGAGGTGTGTTCCCGTAAACCCCTGTTTTCACTTGTTTTCTAGTAATATTCTGGTTAGATTCTAGTAATGTCACGTGGGTACTCTACCCCCTAAAAGGGTACCCTACCCATGGATATGACTAGCATATTACTAGAATATTACTAGAAAAACAAGTGAAAACCGTGTTTACGGGAAACCATTTTTTGTTTTTATACAAGCATGTTACGAGCTGTGTGAGGGCTTGTTCTAAAGAGGAAGGTTCATCATAGCCCGCTCTGCTCATGATTTAACAAGATTATGTTTATATTTAATAATATGAGCGTCCAAAGTAGGGCAAACAAGTCGAGACAACCATCCTCAGGTTCCCACGTATTTTTCTAATACAAAACGGTTTTTCTGACTTAAATCATGAGCAGAGCGGGCTATGAGGAACCTTCCTCTTTACAATAAGCCCTCACATAGCTCAAAATATGTTAATATATATAATTTAAGTTAATATATGTAGCTCGCTTTGTGAGTTCGCGAGAGGGTTAGTAGTACGGATGTTATTTGGTGTGTGACTCTCCAAGAGCCACACAAAGAACTTCCCGATTCGTTAGTTGCAGTACATTATTATCATTTTTTAGTGTACGTTTTAAGAAGATTATACGTTCTCAGGGAAGTTCAATAGTTTTCTACTTATCAAAATGTTTGCTGTATGGCGTCGCATTAAACCAACATCGTATGCTCGTTGCTCGCATGCTCTATTAACCATTTTTTTATATTAACTTTCAATTTCATCTCAGCTAATAATTCGTATTGAACTGCTTGTTTTTTTAAAGATTGTAATATAAATGTTTTTGTACTTTCATCGATATTCTATGAAAATGTATTCTCGGCAGTAGCGATGAATAACTCACTCTTGCATTGGGATAATTTTCGATTATTCTAAGCGGTAACATTAGCATTAGTTGCATAATTAAAAAAGGTAAATAAAAAAAATTTTTTTTTAAATAAAAAAAAAATTTGTTTAAATTATAAAAAAATAAAAATAAAATATATGTAATTATTATGTTTGTTTCTTCGGTGGAAAATTTCCGTCCTCTCGTATAATTTGCATTGTTGAATGAACTTCTTTCGAAAAAAAACTAAAAAAACTAAAAAACTACTTGACCAATATGGACCAAAATCTATTCAGCTCTAAGTTCCAGCGGGGCGCATCGATTGCATCATTCATTATTCTGATCGCATTGTTATTTTTTCAGAAAACGTTAACGAAAAATTTGATACCATACAAACGGACATACGCACGCACACACACACACATACAAACATTTTGATAAAAATAGTCTAAAATGACTCCAATGACCATGAAACGTGAAGATCTGCTAAAAAATCGATTTTCGATTTTCAGGGTAATTACAATAACTTCCCTATGAATCGGGAAGTTAATTAAGGAAGCTCAATTTGTTTCCACCTTTAAATATCAGATCGTTGCTTTGTGAATATTGAGGCATGTTATTTTCTTTTCAAGTTTTTTAAGGAATGTAATTTAAAGATTTAAAGTTATGTACTTAATGTGTTATATACTTAACGTGTTCTACTGTACCTACATTACTAATATTTAAATGTAAGATGTATATTACTAATGTATAGCTTTATAACCCCCTATGGGGAGTTCCAATTAAGCTTTCAATATAAAAAAAAGTAATTGAAAATTAGTCAAAAAGTGCAAAATAAGAGTCCCAAACGGCGAAAGGTTCTTAAAAAGTGTGTTAACATTGAAAGTGAAGAGATGAGCAGAAGCGAAAGAACGATGTCTTAATTGCACTAAAGAGGCTCGTGCTTCTCGAAAAGAAGAAAAAACTGGCTGAATTGCAATATTTTGACAAAGAGAAGATCTGTCCATGGCCCTGGAATCGCAGATCAGAACAAACTGCGGTAAGTTAAATTGAAATACGATTTTTTTATTACACAAACTTTAAACGCATTTGTCTCGAAACGCAAAATTCCGCGCGCCGTGCAACGTAGCTTAAAAACTAATTACTCGATCTTTATAAAACGTGGTATTAATATTCTATAAACAATTGGCCTCAGCATGACGAGCTCCGATTTTTTAATTTTTCATTTAAAATATTGCTATTACTTAGTTATTGCTATTAATTATTATTTAATTTAATTATTAACTATTAATTAATTAGTATTTGTATAAGTTAACGATTCCATTTTGATTTTTTTGTTTTCAGATTATTTTTGTGTACTACACGCTGCACGCCGCATTTATAGGATGCCATTTTCAAACGTCATGGCACCGTTATAGTTAACAATTGAACTTTACAAAAAATATTTTTTGTTACACTATAACATTAATAAATGATGCCTGAAATTTTAGATGAATCTACGCATTACATTTAAAAAAACAGGTCACTTACACAGGGCTCTCCCTTAATGCTCTAAATAGAAAATTTTTATAAAATGCCGTTTTTAATTTTGCATGTAACCTTGTAAATTATAATTTTTGGAAAATCTTTTTTGGCATATCAGAGAGCGTCGTAAACTGATACTTCTTTATTTTCATAACTCCGATGATTTTTTATTTTGTTTTGTGATTTTGCTTTACGTGTATTAGATTTACGCACTGATCATCGAGTTTGAAAAAATAGTTGCGATAGGATTCGTTTTATCGTCGCTGAAAGCAATAACAGCTCTACTGCTGCCGATGCATCGAAAACGGCCGCTATGCGACGCGACGTCGATACCATACCCGTAATTGTCATATCAAACTACGGACAGTTTGCAGTGATAACTATCGAGTTACGTAAGCAAGAGCAATGCATATACCTGTTCTAAAATCGGCACCCGATCAATACGGGCTACGATCATGTTTATTATAATCTACTTTTGATAATTAATATTTGTCATAGTGGCTGTCCGATAGTCCGTACCGTAATGAACATTCCGATTATCGAATCGGGGATTAATGCGTTTAGTCTGAAGCGAAGACAAAGACTTTGTCCATAAATTGTCTCTCTTTCCTGTCTTTTTCTCGTGAATTGCTGCCTCTCTGATCATGAATATTCCGAGACATGTGCGTTTACAGAGCTTCCGGCTGTTTATGAGAGCGGGTAATATAAACGGTCACACGTGATTTTCGATTTACTGCGATAATACGTACTACTAGGTATCCAACTTTAAATTCATCGGACAAAAGCTGATTTGAGACTCATTTCCATTGGAAACAGTTGCTTGGATTATGAGACCGCAAAAATATATAATGGGGACTATAAAAATTAGAGTATTCTAAAATTATCGAAATAGGACGAAACACCACTTTCCTTTTCCTTTTCATCTATTATTCGAATCATTCGGAATAGCTCAAACATGTGGTCTTAAGAGGGTACCGTACCCATGGATATGACTAGCATATTACTAGAATATTACTAGAAAAACAAGTGAAAACCGTGTTTACGGGAAACCATTTTTTGGTTTTATACAAGCATATTACGAGCTGTGTGAGGGCTTGTTCTAAAGAGGAAGGTTCATCATAGCCCGCTCTGCTCATGATTTAACAAGATTATGATTATATCTAATAATATGAGCGTCCAAAGTAGGGCAAACAAGTCGAGACAACCACCCTCAGGTTCCCATGTATTTTTCTGATATAAAACGGTTTTTCTGACTTAAATCAATAGCAGAGCGGGCTATGAGGAACCTTCCTCTTTACAATAACCCCTCACACAGCTCATAACATGCTAATATGAGGACAAAAAATGTTTTCCCGCAAACACTGTTTTGTTGATGAAGTGTTCGCGGGAAAACATTTTTTGTCCTTATATTAACATATTTTTTTGAGCTGTGTGTGGGATTATTCTAAAGAGGAAGGTTCGTCATAGCCCGCTCTGCTCATGATTTAACAAGATTATGTTTATATCTAATAATATGAGTGCCCAAAGTAGGGAAAACAAATGAAGACAAATTCCGCAGATTCTAATGTAGTTTTCTAATACAAAATGATTTTTTCGACTTGAATGATGAGCTGAGCGACCTGCGACGAACCTTCCTCTTTACAATGAGCCCTCACGCAGCTCGTAATATGCTCATATGAGGACAAAAAATAGTTTCCCGTGATTGCATTCAATTGTTCCCCAGATTCCGTTCATGAAGGGCAATGAAGGGCAAGTAGAACTAATTTTAGTTCCGCTACTCAAACGAGATGGCGCTTAGACAGGAGAACTATCAGCGTATATTCGTAGCAACAAAATATAAAGGGCTTGAAGCCACTCGGATCCATTAATAGCAATAAAGATATTGATAAAAAGAAAAAAATCTGTATTGATAGCGAAATTGAAGCATTAGATTGATACAAATGTATGTTCGTCACTGTTGCCAAACTGTTTTTCAGCGTGGAGGTTGCTTACACTGATAAATACCCAGATCAGGGGTTACGGTACCCCCTTAATGGGGTAGAGTACCCACGTGACATTACTAGAATCTAACCAGAATATTACTAGAAAACAAGTGAAAACAGGGGTTTACGCGGGAACGTTTCACATCCTCATACGATTATATTTTGAGCTGAGTGAGGGCTCATTTGAAAGAGGAAAGTTAAATGAAGCGCGCGTGGGTCCCTAAATTAGCAGGAAAAACCTTTTTGTGATCGAAAAATACATTAGAATCTCCGGAATTTTTCTTCATTTGTTTTCCCCATTTTGGACAGTCACATTACTGGATATAAACATAATGTAACTGAAGTTGGATCCACGCGCGCTTCATTTAACCTTCCCCTTTAGAATGAGCCCACATTCAGCTAAAAATATTATCGTATGAGGACGTGAGGTGTGTTCCCGTAAACCCCTTTTTTGGCCCAAAATCTAGTTAGATTCTGGTTACATTCTAGTAATGTCACGTGGGTACCCTACCCCCTTAAGGGGGTACCAGACCCTCTGAGCTGGGTATTTATCAGTGTAACCAACCTCCACGCTGAAAAACAGTTTGGCAACAGTGATGAACATAGATTTGTATCAATCTAACGCTTCAATTTCGCTATCAATACAGATTTTTTTCTTTTTATCAATATCTTTATTGCTATTAATCGATCCGAGTGGCTTCAAGCCCTTTATATTTCTGTTGTTACGAATCTACGCTGATAGTTCTCCTGTCTAAGCGCCATCTCGTCTGAGTAGCTGAACTAAATTTAGTTCTACTTGCCCTTCATTGCCCTTTATGAACGGAATCTGGGGAACAATTCAATGCAATCACGGGAAACCATTTTTTGTCCTCATATGAGCATATTACGAGCTGCGTGAGGGCTCATTGTAAAGAGGAAGGTTCGTCGCAGGTCGCTCAGCTCATCATTCAAGTCGAAAAAATCATTTTGTATTAGAAAAATACATTAGAATCTGCGGAATTTATCTTCATTTGTTTTCCCTACTTTGGGCACTCATATTATTAGATATAAACATAATCTAACTAAATCATGAGCTGAGCGACCTGCGATCAACCTTCCTCTTTAGAGCAAGCCCTCACACAGCTCGTAACATGCTTGTATAAAAACAAAAAATGGTTTCCCGTAAACACAGTTTTCACTTGTTTTTCTAGTAATATTCTAGTAATATGCTAGTCATATCCATGGGTACGGTACCCCCTTAAAGAAAAGAAAGGGCTTGAAATTCGAATGGTAACTCAGAGTCCCACCAAAAATTGCCGTACCATTACTCAAAATATCATTTACATTTTAAAAAATGTTTGCATCTAATCAATTACTAAATATGTAAGTATTGTATTAGGTTGTTGCATATGAAATGTCCGACTTTTAGCAGTGACATTAAACGAACGCAATTTTGTCTGCCTAATGTATTCGATTTATACATTTTAAGTTTCATTCACGTCTTTCATTTACATGATTTTTATCTTGATTTTGTAGTACTTTTTAGCATCAATGATTAGCACGTTAATTAATCACCACATACAGTTACGTCTGTCGAGGCTTTCGGGTGGAAGCCGTGTCCTAAAGGAAGAAAGGGTATAGCCGGATAAGATAGTCAAAAATGCCATTGAACCGAATTTTATCGACGATGTGCCATTCGATAGAGCACCAAGAAAAAACATACTGTGCAAAGTTTCAACCCTGTATCTCGATCCGAAGGGTAGTTATGGGGTAAAATCGAAAAATCAGTTTTTGGCCTATTTTCCCCAGTTAATGATGTTTAGAAATTCTGAAAAAAATGTGACACATGTCAAGAACCGAAATACATACTTTGCAATTGGTTTCGGATTTTTAAAGTGAAAATCCTGCTCGTAAAAAATCAAAAACCTGAAAAAAATCGAAAAAATGCAGATTTTACATGGAAGTTCTAGAGTGTCCACATTTATATTTTTACAGTAGCAGTATATTGTTATAGGTATTGTTCATGAATTTTTTCAGATTTTTTGGTTTGGTGCGCCGTTGTTAAAAAAAATAAAAACCGATTTTTTCGACGTTTTCTCCGCGAAGAACTAAGCTAACCTTAAAATTATTACGTTATATTTGTTCACGGTTTATCAGTGCCTTATAGACTTACAGAACAAATATAACGTAATAATTTTAAGGTTAGCTTAGTTCTTCGCGGAGAAAACGTCGAAAAAATCGGTTTTTATTTTTTTTAACAACGGCGCACCAAACCAAAAAATCTGAAAAAATTCATGAACAATACCTATAACAATATACTGCTACTGTAAAAATATAAATGTGGACACTCTAGAACTTCCATGTGAAATCTGCATTTTTTCGATTTTTTTCAGGTTTTTGATTTTTTACGAGCAGGATTTTCACTTCAAAAATCCGAAACCAATTGCAAAGTATGTATTTCGGTTCTTGACATGTGTCACATTTTTTTCAGAATTTCTAAACATCATTAACTGGGGAAAATAGGCCAAAAACTGATTTTTCGATTTTACCCCATAACTACCCTTCGGATCGAGATACAGGGTTGAAACTTTGCACAGTATGTTTTTCTTGGTGCTCTATCGAATGGCACATCGTCGATAAAATTCGGTTCAAGGGCATTTTTGACTATCTTATCCGGCTATACCCTTTCCCAGCGTTCCGCAAGCATTACAGCTAGCTTCATCAGGGAATCGGATAAACATACTGATACTGGCGTGTCTCGGATTTGTGCTCCACTTATATGGTGGAGATGGTTGATGTCCCTGTTCGGTGAGCACCAATCAAAAGTAGACTTTTTAATTGGGCGACCGAACAATTAAAAAAAAAGCAATTCTAAACGCTAGCTGTAATGGTTTCGAAACGATGGGAAATTCCTTCCTTTAGGACACAGCTTACATCTGAAATCTTCAACAGACGTAACTGTATAATGCCGGGCCGTGAAAGCCTCAAGTCTCTAATCACCACATATTGACCAAAAATCACATAATACGTCAATAAGCTATTTTTCTAGACATAAAAGGAATACACGACACAGCCGCGTTGGTTAACGTTGAAATAAACTTCGTTTAAAAGTAAAATTATACTAGTATACAATAAATATAAAAATACAGTGGGTAAAAAAAGTATTGGCACACTCTTAAAAAGGCGATAACTTTTTAAATATCGTATTATACGATTTGAATTTTTTGAGAAGCTGGAACAATTAGTTTGCCACAGGATGCGGAAAAAAATGTTGTCAAAAATTGCATTTCATCGGAATTGTAACAAAAATACTAAAAGTTGCATTTTACAACTTTTTTATGTGGGCCAATATTGAAAATTTTAAACATGCGTTTTGTAGATCTGTGTCAGTTAGGTATATGCACTGGTAAGTTTCATCGAAATCGGTTGATGCGAAAAAACGACAGGCATTGAAAGATGTAAGAATTTGCAGTTATAGGTCGAAAATCGTGAAAATCTGCAATTTTTAACATATTTAAACGTTTATACCTCATTGCAACGTCGACCGATTTTAACGAAATTTTCAGAATATAATTAATTGACACAGGTCTACAAAACGTATTTTTAAAATTTTCAATATTGGCCCACATAAAAAAGTTGTAAAATGCAACTTTTAGTATTTTTGCTGCAATTCCGATGAATTGCAATTTTTAACAAAATTTTGATTCGCATCCTGTGGCGAACTAATTGCTCTAGCTTCCCAAAAAATTCAAATCGTATAATACGATATTTAAAAAGTTATCGCGTTTTTAAGAGTGTGCCAATTTTTTACCCACTGTATATGTATATTGGTTACAAAGAAAATTGTGTCAGAGTAATAAATAAGACTCTTTAACCTTCTATGCACGATTTTCTATATCAATATAAGTAAATGTCCTTGACAATACTTATTAAAAATTTTAACTACCAGTTTTCTATGGCGTTTAGTTGACTTTAATAGAGCAGAACTAGTAAAGACGGCCGAAGGCGGTGATGAAATTATTTTGCATAAAGTTCAAACTATACAAAAGAGATTCTGACAAGAATCAGCTGCGTCCGCGCCTGCTACAATTTTTTAAAGTTTTTGTAACATCGTACGGTAAGCGACTGAATGGACATTGTGTTTCTTCCTTCCGTGGTTGTAAGAGGATTTGCACCGTATTCCGATTAGAATAAATATTTATTTATTATTCGGAACAACAACAGATTGCCTTCATCTTTTAATAACAGGTTGCCTGCAGAATTATGACTAGAACTTCCGTCTAATACCACAATATTCTTAGTTGATAGCGACAGTGATATTGGGGAGGAATTATTGTTATATTGTTTTGTAGTTATGTTGTCATATTTAGAGATTATTGTTATACTTACTTAATATTACTGTTACATTTATTTCTTATTTAATATTATTATACATTTTTTATATCTTTTTATATTTGTTTATATAATTGATATAATATTTTTTACATAAATACTACTTTTAAAAGTTGTACACATGTTAAATTGAATTCCTTGACCTAACACAAAATTTTAATTTGTTTCAAGAAGCGTAAAATGATCTGTGATTTTTTCCACCTAATCCTAATTCCACATTAAGCATACAATAGCACGTGTAAGTTCAATTTTCTGAAAAATTCCTTTATATTACAAGCAAGTGCTAAATTGATAATACTTCTCTCTATTATTATACATATAAAATAGTTCTGTCACGCTAAAATGCCGAGTGGGTTGCCTTCCGAAGGGGTACAGCAAATTGACGAGCGGGTTGCCTTTCGAAGGGGATCAGAAAATTAATGAGCGGGTTGCCTTCTGAAGGAGCACCGAAAATTGAGAATCGGGTTGCCTACTGTAGCGTAACCAAAAATTAAGCGCCATGACAGTGTGTATTTTTCAAAGAAAGAGTGGGAGAGATCGGTTAGAGAGAGGTATTGATTGATTAATTATTTATTAGCTTTCTCAGCTACGTTGGTTTACATTTACAATACATTACTTTACATTTGTTATAACGAATTCCTTTAGCATTCTCTTGAATATGTCTAAATGTTCACATCGCTTTACTTCTTCTGGTAGTGCATTATACATTAATATTCCTTCATAAAATAAACTTTTTTGGGCACTTCGCGTTTTACGAAATTCAACTACAATATTCCCAGCTTGTCTTGTTTGCATTACACTTCGCTCGGCTACTATCCTTAGCTTATTTGTTAAATACTGCGGTAACATATTTTTTAATATCTTAAAGACAAATATACTTATTTATAGTATAGCCTCTATCTTATTGCCATGAACTGCAACGCTTGCAGCATATTTTCTACTTTGGTTCGTCTATCACATTGTAATATTACTCTCATGACCCGGTTCTGCGCTTTTTGCAACCTACTTATCTGTGTTTCCCCCATATTAATTAATAACGTGGCACAATACTCAAAATGACGTGCTATGATTGTCTTATATACAGGGTGTTCAGGCTATTACTAGCCAGCATTTTTTGTGTAAATAGTAAATATTAGAAAAAATGATGGAGGAAAAAGTATTACTGTTTTTTATGTGCAACACAATGACATATGCATTTTTGTTTTATTTACATTATTTTGATCGAACTGAAGGTGACCTTCAATTTTTTAAATGGAATGAGGTATTTTTTAATACGTCAATCGATGCAGCTGGACATTCGTAATAAAAAAGTACTAACCTATGTATGTCGAAAAGTTAGTCGTTCAGTAGATATTTCAATGTAAAAAATATAAAAATATCATTACTGTCGTACTAAGACGTTAGCGTTTACTTACTAGTGTAGTTCGACAGTAATGGTATTTTATGTTTTTTATATTGAAATATCTACTGAACGACTAACTTTTCGACATACATAGGTTAGTACTTTTTTATTACGAATGTCCAGCTGCATCGATTGACGTATTAAAAAATACCTCATTCCATTTAAAAAATTGAAGGTCACCCTCAGTTCTATCAAAATAATGTAAATAAAACAAAAATGCATATGTCATTGTGTTGCACATAAAAAACAGTAATACTTTTTCCTCCATCATTTTTTTCTAATATTTACTATTTACACAAAAAATGCTGGCTAGTAATAGCCTGAACACCCTGTATAGTACATCTAGTATATGCTGTAATATAATTTCCCACTCGATTCAGAAAACCTATTTTTTCCCCGATTTTCTTTAGCATGTAATCACAATGCTCGTTAAATCGTAGTTTATCATCAATAATTACGCCTAGATATTTTATCATTTCTACCCGTTCAATCTCAGTTTTATCCAAACATTTCACAGCCATACTACCTTGTAGCTCCTTTCTTATACTTCTAACTATCATATATTTCGTTTTCCCTGCGTTCATCTTCAGTTTGTTAATACTCATCCATTCCTCCACTATATTAAATGCTACATTCATTTTCCTCTCTAACTCCATACAACTCTCACCTGTTACATATATTAAGGTATCGTCTGCAAACATTTTTGTATCGCAGCCCTCTGGGCACACTTTAACGAGATCATTTATGTATATTATGAATAATAACGGTCCTAATACCGATCCTTGTGGTACTCCATATTCCGTAGTTAATAATTTAGAGCATTCATCATTATATCTAACTTGTTGTGTTCTATTCTGAAGGTATGATCTAAACCAGTCTAGAACCGCACCCTTAAAACCATACTGGAATAATTTCTCTATTAACCTCTCTCTATCAATCGTCTCGAATGCACGCTTGAGATCCATAAATATTACTCCTACCATTTTTCTTTCACTAATTATCAATTTCCATTCATCTATGACTGTTTGTATTGCTGTCTCACATGAATAATTTCTTCTAAAACCTGACTGATGTTCCGTTATGATATTATTATTCTCCAAAATACTCATCAATTTGTTTTTTTAACTACTATCTCAAGCACCTTCTCATATATTGGTAACATATTAATAGGCCTAAATTCGCTTGCCTTTTTTGGTTTCTCTTCTTTAGGGATTGGAATTATCGTGGATGTTTTCCATTCGTCTAGGAAACAACCTTCGCGTAATAATTCATTTATTATACTAGTTAATTCTTCCTGTATTACACAGAACACTGCTTTTAATATATCACTATTTATACCTTCTTCTGTACCCTTTTTCTTTGGTAGCCCCCTAATAATTTCCCCTAACTGTTCCCCCGTAACCATTTCAAATTTATCCATCTCTCCTTTATTGTCAATGACATATATAGTTCGCCGACTTACATTCACAATAGTGTTCCCCTGTATAGAATTTATTATGTCCCTAATACTCTGGATACAATATAAATTGAATTTCTCAGCCATATTGCACCCTGTGATATTGTTCAATATTTCAAAGTCTATATTATCTATTGCTTTTGTCCCTACTGGTTTACCCCTAATAACTTCTTTTAGAGCTTTCCACATACTTGTAGGGTTATTCTTATTCTAGTCAATTACATTTTCATAGTTTTCTTTTTTCTTTGATTTAATTAATTTGACTACTTCATTTCTTCTAATTTTGAATTGCTTCCAGTTTTGATCTGTGTTTTCGTGTAATGCTTTTTATACGCTTCATCCCTTTTGGTCGTTAATTCTTCTATTTCACTCGTATACCATTGTTTACCTTCCCAAATTTTTGGAATTTTAAAAACTTTTTTGGGTGCCGAGATATCTAGCGCATCTACTATGCTATTTATAAGTCTCCTCGCTCGTATATTCACATCTATATGCTGGGAACCTAAAACTTATTTCTCCCATAGATTATTTTCTACCAGCTTAATAAAATCGTCCGCAATGAATCTACTGTAGTCCCTATCACTAAATTCTTTGTATTTATTTACATTCTTGTTCATATTTAGTACTACTTTTAACCATGCGTGGTCCGTTATCTTAGGTTCATGAACTACTTGTACATTTATCTCCTTATTTGCAAAGATTAGATCTATGAGTGTTTTACTATTGTTTGTGATTCGTGTTGGTTCGTTAACATATTGTTTCATGCCTAGACTCTGCATAGTTGCTAAGAGCTTATTTCTATAAAAGGAGTCCGTCCTACAGTCTATAGAGAGAGAGAGAGACAGAGCGGAAGAGAGAGAGAGAGAGAGAGGGAGAGAGAGAGTGCGGGAGAGAGAGAGATAATTGTTTATTAACTTCAATAACTACAAAAATAATATTTAGTTATACACAAGAATATTACATACGCGCAATTCTATTACATAGTTATTCCCCCCTCTCTTATCTGAATATGCTTCGCTAACATACGTCTAAAATTTTGCAATCTGTCTTCTCGTTAACTTCCCGATTCATAGGGAAGTTATTGTAATTACCCCGAAAATCGAAGATCGATTTTTTAGCAGATCTTCACGTTTCATGGTTATTGAAGTCATTTTAGACTATTTTTATCAAAATGTTTGTATGTGTGTGTGTGTGTGTGTGTGTGTGTGTGTGTGTGCGTATGTCCGTTTGTATGGTATCAAATTTTTCGTTAACGTTTTCTGAAAAAATAACAATGCGATCAGAATAATGAATGATGCAATCGATGCGCCCCGCTGGAACTTAGAGCTGATTAGATTTTGGTCCATATTGGTCAAGTAATTTTTTAGTTTTTTTAGTTTCTTTCGAAAGAAGTTCATTCAACAATGCAAATTATACGAGAGGACGGAAATTTTCCACCGCAGAAACAAACGTAACAATCATATATAATTTTTTTTTATTTTTAAAAAAATTTTTTTATAATTTAAAAAAAAAATTTTTTTTTTAATTTTTTTTTTTAAATTATGCAACTAATGCAAATGTTACCGCTTACAATAATCGAAAATTATCCCAATGAAAGAGTGAGTTAATCGTCTCTTCTGTCGAGAATACATTTTCAAAGAATATCGGAAGTACCAAAAAAAATGTATATTACAATCTTTTAAAAAACAATCAGTCAAAACGAATTATTAATTGAGAATAAATTGATAATTAATATAAAAAACAAGCAGTTCAATACGAATTATTAAGTAAGATGAAATTGAAAGTTAATATAAAAAAATGGTTAATGGAGCATGCGAGCAACGAGCATACGATGTTGGTTTAATGCGACGCCATACAGCAAACATTTTGATAAGTTGAAAACTATTGAACTTCCCTGAGAACGTATAATCTTCCTAAAACGTACACTAAATAATGATAATAATATACTGCAACTAACGAATCGGGAAGTTCTTTGTGTGGCTCGTGGAGAGTCACACACCAAATAACATCCGTACTACTAACCCTCTCGCGAACTCACAAAGCGAGCTACAACACCCCCACCCGCGAAGCTCGCGAAGCGAGCGAGCAACAATAACCAGCTAGTTTTACTTCGTTTGCTAACGCATTGTACATTTGCAGTCCTGAATACCATAACATTCTCTGTGCTTCCTTAGTTCTACATCTGTTAATATACAGTAAGAAGTATAACTGAACCAATAACCACTAGTTTTGTATAAATCTTTATTTATCGCTGAGAATGTAGAAGAATATTAAAAAATGAACATTATAGTAACTTTTATTACAGTTAGAAGTAACATCAGAAATTTTTTCAACTATTATTGCCTCCTCGTTTAGCACTGGTAAAAAATGGATTGACTCGGTTTTGCACCACGTCCAATATTTGGCAATATTTAATATATCATTTATTTTTAATATTTCGTCCACAACCCTTTTGCTTGCATAACTGCACTAATTCGCTTCGGCATACTTTCTATTAATTTTTTGCAATAATCCGAAGATATTGTTTCCCACTGTGCTTGAATTCTATCGTACAAATCTTTGATTGAAGTTGGTTGGGAGTCATGTGAATCCCGAAGTCGTATTTTTAGTAAACCCCATAGATTCTCTATGGGGTTGAGGTCGGGGCTCTGTGCAGGCCAATCCAGAATAGAAAATTTTTTTTTACCGAGCCAATTTTTCACACTTTTAGCAGTGTGCTTAGGGTCTCGGTCATGTATGAAAATGTAATTTTTCATGTTTATTTTCAACAGCATATACGAGATGTTCTTGTAAAATATCCTTGTACTGATTCATGATGCCATTAATTTGACGCAGTAATCCAACGCCATAACATTAGGGATCCGCCTCCATGTTTTACCGTTTGCTTTACATGTCGTGGTTTGAGCCTTTCATTTTTACGAATCCAGCACCATGACATGCCATCTGAACAAATTCTATTAATTTTGGTCTCGTCTGACCAAATAACCCGTTCCTATTCAGTAGTTATCCAGTTTTTATATTTTTTAGCAAATTCCAAACGAAGTTTTATATTTTTCTTCGATAACATCGGCTTTTTTTTCTTGATGCTTCTGTTACGTCCTTGTGGGGACGTTTTTAGAGTAGTTAAAAAGTTTAAGATTTTAATAGAAGATATAACGCAGTTTTGAACCTACCTGCATTCACCGGGTTCGGTTCGGGTAATTGAGGGTACTTTTAAATGAAAATGGCTTTAAATAAGGATGTGGAACGAAGAAATCGACGTTGGATATTTTATAATGATTTTGAAGATTGATTTTAAATATAACAATTGAACAAAATATATTTTATAAATGAAACAAATTCAGAATACATAGAATTGGTTAATATCTTATTGTAAATTGTTAGTATTTACCGATAGATGTTTCTCGCTTGTTCTCAAATTCGCTCTCTTATTCGCTTAATTGTCTTTTGAAGTGGTGAATCGTACGCTCGCTGGATTGGTGAAGATGATGATGATGATGATGATGATGGTTTAAAGATGGTTATAAGAATATCAAAATCCAGCGGGTATACACGCTATTTTTGTATTGAGACTTAAACAATTTAACGAAAACGACGGATTGAAACTAACTGAAGTTTGACTGTATAATGATGTGTATGATTGAAATTTTGATTGTCGACTGACTGCTCCTGATGAGGAGGCTCCCTTTATAGATTTGTTAATCCATTGTTCTTCGCTTAATCTTCTTATGGTGGATGCATACTCATCAATTTCTTTGTAATCATTTTCTTCTTAATCCATTGTCTATCTCTTGACCGGACGTATGATAATCCATTCATTTGCACCGGTCTATTATCACGTATCGCTCGCATATTATGTTTCGAATTATTTCATTTGTTTAAAACATATTTCACTATGAATTAGTTCGGTGAAGCTTTTAATTAAAAAAAAGAAGTTTAGTTTTGAAATAGATCACATGAGTTAACAATCTTATGTAGTTCGCTACAAAATACATCTTATAACTCTTCTTAATTCGATCGCTCGCAGTACAATATAAAATACGATAATTCAATATTCAATATAATATTTGGTATAATAATCGGTTACAATTCTCGCGCAATATTAATAAAACAAGAAAAGGAATTCAGAAAGTATATGTTATATATATATATATATATATATATATATATATATATATATATATATATATATATATATATATATATATATATATATATATATATATAACATATACTTTCTGAATTCCTTTTCTTGTTTTATTGTATATCTTGTTATATATATATATATATATATATATATATATATATATATATATATATATATATAACATATACTTTCTGAATTCCTTTTCTTGTTTTATTGTATATCTTGTTATATATATATATATATATATATATATATATATATATATATATAACATATACTTTCTGAATTCCTTTTCTTGTTTTATTAATATTGCGCGAGAATTGTAACCGATTATTATACCAAATATTATATTGAATATTGAATTATCGTATTTTATATTGTACTGCGAGCGATCGAATTAAGAAGAGTTATAAGATGTATTTTGTAGCGAACTACATAAGATTGTTAACTCATGTGATCTATTTCAAAACTAAACTTCTTTTTTTTAATTAAAAGCTTCACCGAACTAATATATATATATATATATATATATATATATATATATGATTGGATTTATTAATTACTATCTATGACAGAACCACCGGACGTGACACTTCTAAACTCACCCCCTTTGAGGGTTCTTTGTGCTGTCCACTTGCTTACTTGTATATCCGTATCTTCTTTTAATAATTTTGCGGCTATGGTTGCACTTGAAGCTTCACCAGATGTGACAAACCGTATAATTCTTCGTTCATCCTGTGGTGATAATTTTTTTGGTCTTCCTCCAACATTTAATAACATACTTTTAGAATATTTTTTCTTATTCTCTGCACTATCGATTAACTAACACTACAATTTATCGCCGCCTGACGTGTTGACCAGCCGTCATTCAACAGAGAAATTACCTTTTTGTGAAATTACCTGTAATTCACTTGCGTACTTTTCCGTTCGACTGATTGCTAGAAATTGAGTGTGGACATGTAAACTAATATTTAACTTTCCGATTCATAGGGAAGTTACTGTAATTACCCCGAAAATCGAAAATCGAGTTTTTAACAGATCTTCGCGTTTCGTGGTTATTGAAGTCATTTTAGACTATTTTTATCAAATTGTTAGTATGTGTGTGTGTGTGTGTGCGCGCGTATGGCCGTTTTTATGTTATCAAATTTTTCGTTAACGTTTTCTGAAAAAGTAACAACGCGATCAGAATGATGAATATGCAATCGATGTGCCCCGTCGTAACTTAGAGCTGATTAGATTTTGGTCCATATTGGTCAAGTAGTTTTTTAGATTTTTTAGTTTTTTTCGAAAGACGTTCATTTAAGAATGCAATTTATACGAGAGGATGGAAATTTTCCACCGAATAAAAAAACGTAATTATATATATATTTCATTTTTATTTAAAAAATTTTTTAGCTAAAAAATTTTTTTTAATTATGTAACTAATGCTAATGTTACCGCTTACAACTAACGAATCGGGAAGTTCTTTGTGTGGCTCGTGGAGAGTCCACAAAATAAAAAAAAAACCATTAATAGCTGTATGCCCCACTAGTTTTTTCTAGAAATTGATATCCCTCCCACAATTTTAAGCCTAAAATTACCGACGAGATTCTGTTAAAGACTGCCAGCGCCACCGACGAGATACTGTTAAAGACTGCCAGCGCCTGTGTTATTCCACGGCACCGACGAGATACTGTTAAAGACTGCCAGCCTTACGGGACTACGTGTCCCGCGAAAATGTCGGTATTTTGTTACGCCCTCTGGGATTTATTCTGGCTCCAGCCAGAAAAACAAAAAGCCTCTGACGACATTTCGTTACTGTTGAAGACCACTGAAGATATTATTATTAAATATTGCATTCTCCGCCATATTTTAGACGATGTTTTGGCACTATTTTGATACTATTCTCGTCGGTGGAGTAACTTTTAGTGATGTGGTCTTTCAGGTCACTGTAATTTCCACCGTTACCACCTCGCCCATTGCGCCCATTTATCGGACCGCGGAATAGCACAGGGGCTGGCAGTCTTTAACAGTATCTCGTCGGTGTCCACGGTCCGGTAAATGGGCGCAATGGGCGAGGTGGTAACGGTGAAAATTACAGTGACCTGAAAGACCACATCGGTAAAAGTTCTACTACCGACGAGATACTGTTGGTGGTTCAGCGCTCTCTACCTAAATAAATCATTTGTTCGTGAACCACGTGAAACTGCGTCAGTGGCGTAGGTAAATAGATTTAGTACAGCAGGTAATAATTAAATGTAGAATGCTGACATTACCCACATTCTGTTATTCTTAGAAAAAAAATTACTTTTTATTGTATAAGTTCATTACGCACTCTTATTGCTTTCTTATTTCCCTTATTGTTCACCAATGTAATTATCGTTATATAATCGACAGTGTATAGATGTAGGAAATATAAAAGTAATTACCACGTAATATCCTAAAAAAGTATTGGAATTTAAAATTAATTTGAAAATTATACATGAAACAATGATTCGTAAACGAAAAATATTCTGTAATCATCGTTAGTTATTGTTATTTATAATTTAAACATTTTTTAAATAAATACATTTGAGTAATTTGTTTCTATATTCATTATTGAAATTATTATTTCAATACTAATGTATTCTAAAATAATTGTTTAAATAAACAAATTTTATAAATTGTTTTTATATTTATTATTTGAACTATTATTTGTAAGCTGTTGTTCATGTTGCTGTTATTCATGTTACACCACCCGGTGTATTGTAAATGTTATTTACAAGCGGTTCGTTGCCAACGGCAAGCGAACGTCAAAAACGAAGCGAACGTCGAAACCGAAATGAACAAGAAACAGTCTCGTCAGGTCTGTCACCGGAAAAAGACGTTTAAATAAAGTTGATTCACATTTGCTGTTTTAATCCAGGCTATCTCTTACATATTTCAATATAGTTTCTTGCTAAAGTAATTGTTTGAATAAATATATATTAATAATTATTTCTATATTTATTATTTGAAGTATTATCTCCATAATAATTTATTTAAACAATTATTTTAACAAGAAATTATTGGAATAATAATCCAAATATGGAGTATAGAAACAAATTATAACTAGCTGGTTATTGTTGCTCGCTCGCTTCGCGAGCTCGCGGGTGAGGTTGTTATTGCTCGCTCGCTTCGCGAGCTCGCGGGTAGGACTGCTCTTGCGAAAGGGTTAGTGATATGCATTGCTAGTGGCGCATACAGCTCTTAATGGTTTTTTTATTTATTTTGTGTGTGACTCTCCACGATCCACACAAAGAACTTCCCGATTCGTTAGTTGTAAGCGGTAACATTAGCATTAGTTGCATAATTTAAAAAAAATATATTTTTTTTTAATAAAAATGAAATATATATAATTACATTTGTTTATTCGGTGGAAATTTTCCATCCTCTCGTATCAATTGCATTCTTGAATGAACTTCTTTCGAAAAAAACTAAAAAATCTAAAAAACTACTTGACCAATATGGACCAAAATCTAATCAGCTCTAAGTTACGACGGGGCACATCGATTGCATCATTAATCATTCTGATCGCATTGTTACTTTTTCAGAAAACGTTAACGAAAAATTTGATAACATAAAAACGGTCATACGCACGCACACACACACACACACACACACACACTAACAATTTGATAAAAATAGTCTAAAATGACTTCAATAACCATGAAACGTGAAGATCTGCTAAAAAATCGATTTTCGATTTTCGGGGTAATTACAGTAACTTCCCTATGAATCGGGAAGTTAAAAAATGTATGTAACAATTGTTTACATTATAAATAACAATGAATAACTACTCAAAAAATAAATAATGTTTATAAATTAAAAATTACGTTATAAGTTATAGTAGAATGCCATTATAGTAATGTCGCGATAGTTGCCGCAGCAGCTGTTCTCTGGGCCGACTACTTCCGAGACAAGGCCCGCGTGTTCTCACAATATAATGCCAATTAAAAATTCGGCATTTTCTATTATTTTTTTATGAGATTTGACTGGCTTATTCTTGGCAATATTCTGATTAAAACAAGACCAAACACGATATAATTTGACCCAACAGTAATATCTTGAAAGTTGTCGGAGGGCATATTCACTAGGGTGGACCTTATTTTTCGATTTTCGGATTTTTTTATGGGACACCCCCTAGGATGGTGCTACTGGACGAAAAAATAAACTGCAAGAGCCTGCTCTTCACCAGTACCAGAAGGTATCGCTGGAATCCCGACCAATTGTTCATCTCCATCACAGGTTATTATTACTGGTGTTACGTCCCAAGTAAGACCAACAGAGATTCAATAGAGATTTTGATAGATTTATATGATAGGGATATGACGCAGTTTCGAACCTAACTGCATTCACTGGCTTCGGTTCGGGAAATTCAGGATTTTTGCGATATTTACGTGGCTTTGCTGGTGTACTATTTATCACGAAAGAATCGAAGTTAGGTATTTGAAATGAATTTGGAGAAGCGGATATTTAATAGAAGTTAAACAAGTGTATTTAAACAATGAATTCTGTTAGAGAGAGCGTGTGATACATTTGTATTTGGCGGTCTAAATGTGGCGAACTCTGGTGAGGGATGTAAGGATTAAGAGAGCGTCGCTTGAGGTTAAAGAAGAAAGCAAGCAAGATTGTACAAGACCAAAGAGAAATTAGATTAAAGTAAAGGTTTATAGTTAATGTGTGAGCTTTTAATGGTTCCTTCCCACATGGTAGCAGAGGTCCGTGGTTTATATGTTCAGTAACCGAAGAATAAAGAAAGAAGAAGGAACTGAAAACGGAAAAGAAAATTCAAGCACGTGGAAAGAGAATAAAGCAAAAATGATGAAGAACGAAGATATTAAAATACCCATATTTGATGGATCTGAATATTGTAATTGGAAGAGAAGAATCCTGAAGTTCTTGGAATTTAAAAAATGCAAATGTGTTGTAGAGCGAGAAAGAACACAACAGGATGGGCAAGAGGAATGGCAAGAAATGGGCATAAAAGCAGTTAATTACATCTATGTATAGTGCAATAACAAATAGACAACTGGAATATATCAGTGAGTTGGATACAGCTTATGAAATTATTAAAAAGTTTGATAAGATGCATTTAAAAGAGTCGACAGCACTGCAAATTATATGTAGAAGTAGCCTGGAGAATATAAAGCTTCAAAATTATAAGGATCCTACAACCTTCTTCGATGCATTCGAAAAGGCGGTGAATGAGCTGAAGGCGTCTGGTGCAAAGGTATCAGAACAAGAGAAATTAAACTATATGATCAAAGCTCTGCCGAGATCATATAGTCATTTAGGAGATTTGGTTGATGTACTACCTGAAAATGAAAAAACGGTGGAGTATTTAAAAGGAAAAATAAAGATGAAGGCAATGGAAGGAAATAATGAAGGGGAAACGAGTGAAGAAATATCTTCGAAAACACATGCATTTGCTGCTATAGGGTCAGCGTCAACAGAAAGAAAATATCCTACAAAATGCTATAACTGTGGTAGAATTGGACATGTGAAAAGTCAATGTCGACTAGGAAACATGATTAGCGAATATCAAAGAGGTGGACAGTATCCTCGTGGTAGAGGTAGATTTCAAAGAGGACGTCAGTATGGAAATAGAGATAATTGTCATCAAGGGACACGATGGAATAGAAATGGGCCTGATAGAGAAACCAAAGAAGGAAATTGTTTCAGTGCAATGATATCAGAATCAAAAATGGACAGTAATATGCAACTACACGAGGGTGAAATAGTGTGGTTATTGGATAGTGGTTGTACTAACCATATTGTTAATAGTGACAAAATATTTCACAAGAGCGTAACATTAAAGAAACCAGTATCTGTCAAAGTAGGAGATGGTCGCAAGTTGTTAGCGACAAAAGTTGGTGATATTAAAGCATTATTTCAAAACATGCAAGAAAAATCAGAAGTAATGTTGAAAAATGTTTTTATGTTGAAGACATGGAGGTGAATTTAATTAGTTACACCAAGATAACAGACAATAATAAAATTGTGTCGGTAGGAAATTGTACGCGAATATACAACAAGTACAATGAAGTGATTGCTGTAGCTAATAAAGAAGGCAATTTACTAAGAATGAGAAGTTATATTAATACTGAGGAAAGTGGAATATGTGCAAACGTAATTACTAACGATGCGAAACGCAAAATCAGCTTAAAAGAAAAATGGCATCGCATTCTTGGACACATTAACTTTAATTATTTGGACACTCTCTGTAAAGAAGAATTGTTGGATGGTATACCCAAGGAAATAGACAGAGAATACTACAAATGTGCTCTCTGTATTGAAAATAAGATGCACAATGTGCCTTTCAAGAACAACAGGGCTCGAGCAAAGGAAGTTTTAGAGATCATCCATACAGATGTCAATGGTCCACACAGAACAGTTGGCAGTAGAGGTGAGAAATATTTTATGTCTGTTATCGATGACTATAGCAGATTGTCTAAAGTATATTGTATTAGGTCTAAAGAAGAAGTTTATGATCGTCTCTGTGAATATATAAATGAAGTACAAAATATAACGGGCAAGAAAGTTAAGAAAATTAGATGTGATAATGGAAAGTGTTCGCGATTGGCTGCGCGTGATGTAGTATCGATCTTCGCGATCCACAACGCAGCCCTAGGATTGGTTATGTTCGCGTCATCGAGAGATCGCTTATCGAACAGCCGTGCGTCGCGCTATAGGCCCTCACCGGCGTATCGATTGTCGATCGAGCCTCAGACGTCCCATTGGCCGATAAGGGCAATTTCAATAGATCGATCCGCAGGTGATAGCAAATTCCGCACGCAAATCTTCAACCGATTCATTCGACCTTTTGCTTCGAAAACGTCGTGCGTCTTTTTGACCGGTGTAACGAACGAGTGCAAGTCAAACGCGATCTGAGAATAGGAATTGGTTCTTTATTGCTTAATCCAATACATTTGTTCTTCCTGTTAAATTCATCACCGGTTGTTCAGGTCAACCTTGGTAATTGACCAATAGCTACTGTAAATAGTGTACATAGTACTGTGTTGTATATAGTTGACTATTTAGAATAAAGAGAAAAAGGTGTTCTCGTCCAAATCACGATTACAAATTTTCCTTGCAATCCGAAACAGAAAGGAATATTTAAATTCTAAAATTTATCAGTTCACAAGAAGTAAGGGAATCCAGATAAATACATGTCCACCATATGTGCATGAATTGAACGGAGTAGCTGAAAGATTCAATCGAACAGTAATGGATATGGCTAGGTGTCTAATGGCGGAAGCGAAGGTTAACAGAAGATTTTGGACAGAATGCATAAAAACAGCAGCATATTTGAAAAACAGGTCGTTAACAAATACTGAAGAGAGAAAAACACCATTTGAATTATTTTTCAGGAAGAGACCTGATGTAAATAATCTGAGGATATATGGAAGTATAGTATATGTGCGAATACCAGAAGAAAAAAGAATATCCAAATGGGATGAAAAGGCGGAAAGAGGTGTTTTACTGGGTTACACAGATGTGGGATATAGAGTTCTAATAAATAATCGAGTGGTGGTAGCTTGACACATTGACATCGTAGAGGAGGACATTAAATATATCTGTTTCAATGAGAATGAAGATGAGGAGAAAGAAAGTGACACTAACAGATTAAAAGACACTGAAATCAAAGAAGATAAAAACCCTGAAATAAAAAAGGAAGATGATCAGGTAGAAAGTGAGAGGGAAGAATCTGAAGTGAGAAGATCCACAAGAACACGCAAACTACCAGCTAGGTACAACGAAGACTATATTTATGCAAATTACTGTAATGCAAATGTACCGAGTACATTTGAGGAGGCGATGTCATGTAACGAAGCAGATAATTGGAAAGCAGCAATGAAGAAAGAGATGGAAAGCATAAAGGAAAATGGGACTTGGAAATTAGTGGAGACACCGAATAAGGACATCCTGGATGTTAAATGGATATATACGAAGAAACCGAATAACGTCTACAAAGCACGGTTAGTTGTTAGGGGATTTCAACAGAGAGAAGAAGTGAACGATACTTATTCCCCGGTGGTAAAGATGCAGACTCTCAAGGTGTTACTAGCTTATAGTTGTAAAGAAAATTCAGAAATAGATCAAATGGACGTGGAAACAGCGTTTTTGAACGGTAAAGTGATGTCAGAGGTATACGTGAGACAACCAGCAGGTTTTAGAATGGGTGATGGTAAGGTATTTAGATTATATAAAGCATTGTATGGTTTAAAGGAAAGTCCGTTTTTGTGGTATAAGTGTTTTGATAATTTTATAACAGATTTAGGTTTTTGTAAGAGTAAGTGTGATTATTGTCTGTATTTTAAATTTGAAAAGAAGGGAGCTATATTCATCTTGATCTATGTAGATGATTTGTTAATATGCAGTAGAAACAGACAAATGATAAATAATATTAAAACACAACTATCCGAGAGATTCAGAATGAAGGATCTAGGTGCAATTAATAATTATATTGGAATAGAAGCGCATCGTGAGAATATCGGAAATAATAGTATATTAAGTTTGAGTCAGAAAAGTTATATAGAAACACTGGCTGGGAAATATGGAATAAAATATTCTAAGCTATACAATACACCCATGGAAGCAAAATTAAAATTAATACCAGCGAATGTAATAAATTCTGATATTGAATACCGAAATTTGATAGGAGCATTACTATATATTAGCTCGGGACTCGACCAGATATCTCATTTAGTGTCAACTATCTGAGTAGGTTTCAGATGAGTTATGATGAAACTCACTACAAATATGCGTTGAGGGTTCTAAAATATTTATATCAAACAAAGAATTTGAAATTAAAATATAGTAATAAACCGGATACAGAAATAATTGATAGCTTTGTAGATGCAGACTGGGCCGGTGATGTGGTCGATAGAAAATCTACAACCGGATTTGTTATTCGTTTGTTTGGAAACGTGATATATTGGAAGTCAAAGAAACAGAATATTGTGACTAAATCGTCTACATTTGCAGAGTATGTGGCGTTATCTGAAGTAGTAACAGAAATTAACGCAATTAAGGAAATATTAAAAACATTTAAAATAAGTCTAAAGAAACCGGTTCCGATATATGAGGATACTGTAGGTGCTCTACTTATAGCAAAAAAGGGAAACTTTACAAAAAATTCTAAGCACATCGAGGTGCATTACCATTTTGTTAATGATGAGTATATGAAAAAATTAATAGATATTGTGAAAATAGAAACGGAGAATAATATGGCTGATATCTTAACGAAAGCTCTTGATGTATCAAAGTTTGGTAAATTCAGAAATATGATGAACATTATAAACTAGTTTATTATTTTTTAAATACAAATGTAAGGAGGCGTGTTAGAGAGAGCGTGTGATACATTTGTATTTGGCGGTCTAAATGTGGCGAACTCTGGTGAGGGATGTAAGGATTAAGAGAGCGTCGCTTGAGGTTAAAGAAGAAAGCAAGCAAGATTGTACAAGACCAAAGAGAAATTAGATTAAAGTAAAGGTTTATAGTTAATGTGTGAGCTTTTAATGGTTCCTTCCCACAAATTCAGAATACATTTGGGTTTTGAGTAGTCGATACGAGGGTTAGTAATTATTATAAATGTTAGCGTTTACCGTTGCGCTGTTTCGGGTTTCGGTATTCGGATCGCCTGTACAAGGATGGTGATATTCACAATGATAATCCCAATCGATTGGTATTTCGCCAACGATTTAACTTTTAACTTGCACTAACTGATTTTACGACTGATTGGATTGATAACGTTAGATTGAGCTGTTGGTTTTTACTGGCGCGCTGGCGAGATGTCGTCGTTTTTATATTTTCTTCTATCCTTTGTTCTAAGCCAAATCCTTGTGGAGTTGGTTCGGTTTTCATTTGTCATCATAATCGTGGTCTGCAGTTTTGTTCGTTGGGTTATTCCTGTGTCTTTTTCTCCCTCAGCTGGATCCTCCGTTTCTCACGTTCTTCCAGAACGTTCTCGTCAGTCTGTGTGTCATCTCTGCTGCGTTTTTAGTTCTTTCGGTAGGTATTTAATTTCGTTTAGGTGGTTTTCTTATGATTTTGTGTTACACGTGGCCTGCGTTCTTTAACTCGCTCGCATATTATATTTCGGTTTATTCGCTTAATATGTGATTTCTTGTTCGTTACAATATTTTATTTCTATTTCCGCGCAACATTATTTAGATGGAATATTAAATAAAAATAAGAAATGCTTGTATTATGATTATTTAGTAACTATTAGTAATGGTTGGACCACCGGACGTGACACTGGTAATCGGTCTACTTTTTCTTTGCCAGTTAAAGATAATGTTACGTTTCGCGAAAACGGACTTTTTAGCGGAAAGGTGGTGGATAGAATTTAGACAGGCTAATTAATGTGAAATAATCTTAATTCGTACAAAGTACACTTGTATAAAATATTTAACTTCAATTTTCAGTTTACGCTTCACATTTAGCGCGCTCTTACCTCTATTTCAAAACTTCGCGCTGGAGGAACGACTTCCCGATGTCCGATTGCTCTAAAAATATGGATGTATCATTTTTTCATGAAGAGGAACAATATTGGGGGGGCTGAGCCGAAAATTTCATGGTGGAAAAATAAGGACCACCCTAATGTATACGCATTATGTATAAGTATATGTATATTTCTGTAAATCTTCGCCACTAATAAAAATATGAAAACATTCTTTAGATAAAAGTTGTACTGTTTAATAAATTAAATATAATGCAAAAGAAAAAAAAAATTTTTAAATGTCAATTTTTGAGATTTCAAGGTCACGAATTTTTTTTAAAAATAAACATTACATTTTGTTTCTAAATTGTTATAGTGCGTAAAAAGACAAATTCAACGATATATAAACATATATGCCGATCATATACTGCAGTGGAGAAAAGCGAGTTACAAAAATTTTAAAATTTTCAAAGTCAGAGTGGCACCATTTCCCGCTATTCGATCAATTTCAAATTTTGCATAGTTTATTTTTTCGTCCAGTAGCATCATCCTAGGGGTGTACCATAATAAAATCCGAAAATCGAAAATAAGGTCCACCCTAATATTCACTCTATTTGCGAAGCATAATTTATAATTTATGATACATTTAACATATGCTATAGCATATGTTTAAATAGACAAGTTAACGTTCACGTTCTTGGAAACAAAAGTATCCGAATTTTATGTAAGAAGGACAGAGTCAACTTGGCACTCTTGTCTGAATCGTTATGTAGCGGCCCTGGTACTGCCCTACGTCGCTGTCACTTTAGAAAACTCCTTACACATAATTTCCTTGCCATATTCCTTTCCTATTGTTCTCCGTTCCTATGCACGTCTCTCTCTTTCCCATACGCTGTTATTCCTTGCAAATGAAACATTCATCGTCGATTACACCACTAAATAATATTGAAATTATATCGTGTTTGGTCTTGTTTTAATCAGAATAATGCCAGGAATAAGACAGTAACATCTCATTAAAAAATAATGAAAATTAAGCAGTTTGAAAATTCGATTCATGGTGTCAATATAGTGGTGTTCACACCGACATAGTCGAGCCGACATCAAACATCGCCGCGAGAAACGAGAAAAACGCGGACAAAAATCATTTTTCCGACTAAACGAAAAATGTAAAATTATATTATAAACTTGTTGGTAGATAAATAAGGCATCATTTCCTGCATTTGGTTTTCCAAAATTCCATACCTGTATCCCACAATTAAATGCTAAAGTTGAAGAAAAATTCATAAAAGTATCTTCTCCTGAATTTCTTAGAATATCGATTCACTTAGGACGTTATAACTTGATACACGTATGAGTGCGGATTTTTTTCCGTGTACTTATATGAAAGCGTGTTTCAAGACGAAAATAATAAGCATCTACGTTGTTTGTTTTTGTTGTATATAGCACCTACAAACATTGATGAAACAAAGAGTAATTTTCAAGCTTTTTTTCTATTCAAATAGAGTTATAAACCGATTGCCGTCGATTTCCGCATTGAAATTTATTACACGTTATTGGTAGATATGTGTAGAATAAAACTAAAAAGGTTCCAGCTGCTCCTATCTGCCCCCAACGGCGACAGTGAATTTTATAATAACGATGACGCGTGAGAGAGTATGCGACTGGGCCGCGCGCTATTCAGATAGTCAGTATGGTGTCTGTTCGCAGAGGAAAGCCATTTCTAAAAGAAAACCAGCCAAATTTTGTCATAATTTTCAGATTGGGATCAAGGATCAGAAACCTAACCCGAATCGGTATTCGATAATATAAAAATGGGGTTTTTCAATAGTAAAAAACGCTATACAAAAAATCGATCTAAGCCGCCTCAAAAGTCCTATTATATATATATATTATATATAATAATCCTATTATATACAATTATAATATATAATATATATATACAGGGTGTCCCGAATTTAAATGGAAAAACTTCAGGTGCGTGTAGGGGACCGAAAAAATAAGACAAAAAGTCTTTTAGAGATTTGCTCGTTTTTGCTTCGTTTTGGAGAAAAATAAAACAATGAAGAAAATGTCAGTGAAGAAGGCGACAGTGAAGACGAAATATGATCCAGCGATTAATATCAAGTAAATTATACAAAATTTATTATATAAAAACAATTAATAATATGTATGTCCAAATTCGAGAAAATTGTTTCTAAAAAACCTTATATATCTTTTATGGGTTTAGAATTAAGTAAAATCTGATTATTAATTTGAATTAAGCACCTCAAAATCTATAAAACGGTACCACTTTTATTAACTTAAACTTAGAAATAACTTTAGAAATGATTTTTGTCCGCGTTTTTCTCGTTTCAACCCACTGTGCGGCGCAGCGGTCACAGGTGGTAGAATGGGTAGGCACTGCGGCAACCAGTCTTGCCAGACGGGGCGCTCTTTCCGCGCATGCGCGAGTTTCGGCAGGAACGTATCTACGTCCGAAGTTTGTGGGGAACTATTGGGGGGAAAGTAGTCAGAGACTATTATTAGGGTACGTGCAGTATGCATCCGTTTTCATCCGACGTCCGACTTCGGCACACACCGACGAGCGTTCTGAGCGCCTCGGAAGGCATGTGTTGGTGCTGCTACGTCCGATTTCGTCGGAAGAGGTGTTCATAGTGGGCCCGACATCGGACGAAACGGTCGAGGCTAGCGCCAGCCAAACCTTTTTAAGTGCTTCGAGAAGGGTTTCACTGGGACAAACCCCATGGGGTCCAACGTCGGATGATGGTCGGAGGAGAATCAAATCATTTTGTTTTTCATCCGACATTGGACGGTGCAGCGTTCTCTTCAAACAATTTTCACGTCGCTAATTTTGAAGAATCCGTATTTTTAAAAACGGGTCCGTAAAGAAGACACTTTGGGCTATATTATCATTATTTTTATTTTTCAATTTTCTGGTGCTATGATAGCAATGTACCTGTTTAAAAAAAACAACTGCAAAATAAACTATGAATAAAAGTATTTATTTTTTCAACTGAAATAATTTGTTTTAAATATCTTATGGTATCACTATGGGCACCAAAAATTCATTTTCATCATTTTGTTATAGTTTGGTCGTTATAATTTAATGAAAAACTTGTGAAACATTATATTACACGTTGGCGTAAAACCATCAATTTTCAAGATTAGGCAGGACTACGGTGACGTGTCTGGATGTACGTTTCACACGCATTTTCGGCTGTTGGCGAATCGTGTATTGGCTGCAGTGGCCACATATACTACGTAGCGTGCACCGCCGCGGCCAAAACATTGGGACTACAGGCGCGCGGCTGTGGTGGGGATAGGCAGACCTAGGAATGGGCTCGCTTTGTTTATGTGCCGTTCTTGGGGCTGTTCTCTGTGGAGAGGTTTCTGGCAGATCGTTACTATTGAGATGGTAGTCGACTCTTTCTCGGACATCTGTTGACTATAAAGTAATTTTTAAATTACCACGATTATGAATTGGACGCGCTAAAAACAGCTTCGCAGTCGATCGCCCAATAATGCACGCTCAATGTTTCATTGCACGTGCAGATAATCGCTACGCTATCGTACGTCGCACAGTGGTGCAAAATCCCCAAGACGTGGCAATAACGTAACGTCATTTTAAAAAATTTATTATTACATTGATCATAGATTAAAATAGAACTTAAGCTGTGTTACAGTCTTTATTAGTAAAATATCAACGTAGCTCAAAGATCTCTTTGAAGTCTTGAAAATTGATGGTTTCACGCCGACGTGTAATATGATGTGTCAACAAGTTTTTCATTAAATTATAACGGCCAAACAATAACAAAACGATGAAAAGAAGCTTTGGGTGCTCATAGTGATACTATAAGAGTATTTAAGAAAGAGTATTTCAGTTGGAAAAATTTTTATAGTTGATTTTGCAATTGTTTTTTTAAACAGGTGCATTGCTATTATAGCACCAGAAAACTCTTTACGGAACCATTTTTAAAAAATACGGATACTTCAGAATTGACGACATGAAAATTGTTTGAAGTGAACGCTACACCGAAATATATTGCGCGAGGCCCGTCCTGGTGGTCGACGTCGGATGAAACTAGAAGGGTCCCACAGACGGGTTTACCCACACATTTGAAATGTCGGACCGATGCCTCTGACGTCACTAGATCGGTCGGACGTCGGATGCATAGTGCACGCACCCTTAGCGGGAACGTCTAGCGGAGTCCGTTACAGCCGTTACGACACGAGGCACGAAAGAACAGCGGGCTGCGAGAATTTCAGATAAGTTATTGTTAATATTTAATCAAATAATACATTTTGCGAAATTAGCGGGGCGACCAAAGTACCCAAATTTTGGTACTTGACTGAGGCCATATGACGTCAAAATCGTCACGCATGCGCGAAAAAAGCGCCCCGTCTGGCAAGACTGGCGGCAACTATCGTGTACAGCTCCTGCGGCAACTATCGCGACATTACTGTATTACAATTATCTATTTCATAAGAACGGAGAGATGTTCACAGATGTTCTCGGGTATCGCAATAACTCGCTCGTCCGAACTTGTCTGATTCTTTCTGAACGTGTTCAACGAATTCGAGTCACTCTCTCCGACAGCCCGACAATCGGGCGGCCCGCACACCCCAAATAAACACAATGCCGAAAACAATACTGAATTTAAAACATAAATCATAATTATGATATCGGCGCCAGGTTCGATCCTTTTTAGATACAACAAATGTGCAAGTTAAATATTTAAATTTCTCAACGTTTCGATCGCAATGCGGATCATTATCAAGAGACCAAAATTTTTGCGTCTGAAAAAGAAATTAATATTAATGATTTTGAAATTAAATATACTGTGTTAAATGTAACACAGCCACGAAAATTACCAAAAATTGGTAAAATAGAAAAAGAAAAAAATTAAATACGCACTTGCTGTGAAAAAGGGACAAAAACTTTTTAGAACACATAATTGTGTGTTACACTATTTGCACTTTATCCCATGCTGGCGATAATGTAACTGAAGCACGATCACTGATATAAAAAAGAATGGATAGGAGATCCTTGAAACCAATTTAAAATCGCCATTGCTGGCATTGGCATGATGCGCCGCTATCGAAAACCAATGGTACTCACGGACCTAAAGGACGGAGTGTAAGCGTCCGGAGGCGTAAGGAAAGACGGAAGGGGTCAACCTCCGTCGGCCATCTTACTTTACCCAATATGTGGTGCGCTCTATAGGCGACTTTAAATACTAGTGTAGCGTCTGTTTAGTTTAGATGGTAGCCTGATGGTAGCCTAGGTTGATCACGGCCGTGGTTTGTACTTTGTATTTACAAATCGCAGCCATTTTGTGCCCGGTACACGTGCGTTAAAGTTTGTGAATCGTAGCCTTGTGTTTTCTGAGCGTTTATAAAAATGCCATCGTGTAGTGTTAAAGGATGCACAAATAGACCATCGGAGAAGAGTTATCGTCAAGAAGAATTGGAAAAAACAATAAAAATTACTTTCCATGCGTAAGTAACAATAAGAAAATAATGAAACTTTTATTGCATGTCTCATTAATCTACGTAAAGAAGGAATTTCATATACAAATTGTAGTTTATGGGAAAGCAATGTTTGTACAATTCAATTTTCAGATTTCCCAAGTGTCCTACGAAACGCCAATTTGTAAGGGCGAGTTACGCGGAAAGATGTCGATTCGTTCGTAGTCGTGCGACAACTGACTGCTCTGGTCATCGAGACCCGTCTTTATAGCAGTCCATATTCAAACATTAAAGGCACCGCTCATCGCCACGACGTTGCCTTGCGGCATCGGTACCACGCCGAAAAGGACAGCGGCTCGAACAGTCATCGCGGCCTCGCGCCCCGATCGGCGAACACCAAACACACGCGCGGCATCGTCAGTGACAAACCCTTACAACTCGGCCGTCCTGACAATAGACCGTCCTCGGACTATGCGCATGACATCGCATTACACAATCTTGATACAACTTACAACCTAACACACACACACACCAACACGCAATATACCTTAACCAAATATAGCTGAAAAATATAAGTCAAAACAGGATAATTACATACTATTACTTACATACTACCGTCACTAGGTGTGTTCGCTTCCACCCAGGATCGCATGTTCTTGGGCTCCCATACGCCCTGATACCGCTTTTGTGTATTTTGGAAGCCGTCTATATCTGTTACAATGTATCGATCATTTCTTAGCTCTTTCCTTATTACATACGGTCCTTTAAATTGTGGAATTAGCTTTTTTGGAGCTCCCGCCGTAGAGTCAAAATTCCGCAACATAACATAGTCTCCGTCGCGATACTTATAAGGTTCCTTATGTTTTTTGTTGAAATACTCGGTGTTATAATTTTGAGCTTTAACAATTTTATCGGCAGCTTTATCTCGCATAGCATTTAAGTCTCGACCTGTTTCATTTCCTATACTATCGAGGTATTCTTTAATCTCATCATTAATTTGACCACGCTGGTCCACACCGAACATTAATCTACTGGGAGTTTCACCCGTACTTTTGCTTACAGTATTATTAATACAATATTCTACGTCCGATAATATCTTATACCAATATTGTCCACTATCATTGTCGGTTAACTTGCTTAATATAGGTGCTAATACACGGTTCACTCTTTCCACTTGTCCGTTGGCTTGTGGCGAACCAGTAGCTATCAACACATGCTTCACATTTTGATTGCTTAAGAATTCACTGAACTCCTGTGAGGTGAAGCACGCTCCACGGTCGGATACGACGCACTGCGGTTTGCTATAATTTTGGAAATATTCCGTTAAATATTTTACAACCTCGCGACTAGCAGTCGTTTTAGTCGCATACAATTTTACAAACTTAGCGAACGCATCTATTACTAGGAATACATGTCGCTTTATCAAATGTTGCTTATCAACCGGTCCAAAATGATCGATATGTAGTGTCATGAACGGAACACGGCCCTTCGAAATCGCGTGCAATACACCTTCCTTTTTTCCGGCTGGCGGAGAATAAACTATACACTTCATGCAATTCTTTATGTGATTCTGTACTTTTGGCTTTATATTCGGAAACCAATAGCTTTTCAATATCGTATCGACTGTCTTTTCTACACCTAAATGGCCCATTTGGTCATGGTATTTAAAAATAACGTTCTGTTCCATATTTTCTGGCACATAAAATGGTAACTCCGATTTTCTTTTTCTATATATAAGACCGTTCCGCATTTCAAATAATGAATCTTCTTGTTTACTCAATTTATCGATTAATTCTTTTATTTTTTTATCTTGTGATTGAGAGACAGACAATTTGTGTTCGAACGGACTATCTTCTACTACTAAAATGCCTATTGTTCTGCTAAGAGCATCTACATGTCTCATCCGATCGGCAGGCCTATGCTCCACGGTATAATCGTACGTTGCCAGTTCTAATGCCCATCTCGCTATTCGAGGGTTCATATCTTTTTTCTGCAGTGTTAATTTAAGGGAGTTACAGTCTGTAATTATTTTGAACGGAATTCCCTGCAAATAGATCCGAAATCGCTTAAGCGCGTAAATAATTGCCAATGTCTCAAGTTCGAAGCTATGGTATCTACTTTCAACATCCGTCGTACGCTTCGAGAAGTAAAATACCGGGTGTAATTTTAAATCCTTCTTTCTCTGCATGAGCACAGCACCAAAACCCAATGAGCTAGCATCACAATGAAGCTCAATTGGATCTCGGGGATCGTAAATTGCCAATATAGGTGCCGTAATTAATTTTGCTTTTAATATTTCAAATGCATTTAACTCGGCTTCTGTGAATTTAAAATCAGTATTCTTTTTCATTAAATCGTAAAGTGGTTTAGCTATTATCGAAACCCCTTCTATAAATTTTCGAAAATACGCACAAAGACCTATAAAACTTTGCACGTTACGCGTGGTTTTAGGCACCGGAAATCTTAATACTGCCTCAATACCGCTATCCGTCGGACTAATTCCTTCGGCTGCAACCATATAACCGAGATACTGAATCTTTGTATAGAGAAATTTGTCGATTCTCAGATTTAGTTTATTCTCCACCATTAGTCTGAATACACGCTTCAAAATGTTCAAATGATGCTCCAACGTACCTGTCGCGATAAGCAAATCATCGATGTACACAACTATATCACCCGATCTAATCAATTCGTAAAATACCTGACTAACATAACGCTGAAATTTTGTTGGCGCTGGTTTCAGGCCAAATGGCATTTTTACAAACTCGAACTGACCGAAATGCGTGATAAACGAGGTATACTTAACAGATTCCTCGGCAATTGGTATGTGGTAAAAACCGTCTTTTAAATCAAGCAAACTGAAGTAAACTTTTCCTTTTAATATATTCAACTGATCCTCAATCAATGGAATCGGGTAATTATCCCTCGCAATTTGTTTGTTTAGTACCCTATAATCCACACACATCCTATATTCGCCATTTTTTTTCTTAACTAGTACAATAGGCGAAGTGTATTCTGACTCACTTGCACGAATTATTTCTTTTGCCAGTAGGTTATCTAATATTTCTCGTAAACTGGTTTGTTCAACATGCGAAAGTCTGCGCGGAGAAAAACTAAATGGTTTCAATTCTGTCACAGCTATTTTTAATTCAGTTTTAATTTTTGGCAATTCAGGACGCTTAAGCTGTAAATATTCTGTTGAAAAAATATTTTTAACGCGTAATTGATCAGACTGAGGTATTTCTACATTAATTGATAAATTATCGGTACTGGTAACACACGTCTCGAGAGTGTCTATGTTTAAAATTTCCGAAATCGCTTCATCTACGGCAACTGCTGATGGCACTATTAATTTCATGTTGAATTTTCTCATCACGTCTCTACCCAGTACTATCGAGACAGCCATGGTATCATCTGGTACCACATACAAAAATATTCCCTTTTCCACCTTTTCATCTAATTCGATATTCCCTGTTACCGATCCTAATACAATCAATCTACAGTAATGTCGCGGTCGTTGCCGCAGGAGCTGTTCTCTGGGGCGACAACTTCCAAGACAACTTTTCGTCTTTTGATTTATGACTGGCCTCTACAGTCTACCGCGCCGAGACATCAATCGAAAGCCGAACGTAGAGAAGGACAGAATGATCGCGTGGCCGAGCGTGTCGCCGTCGTTGGCACAGTTCAAAGGCCCGCGTGTTCTCACAATGTAATGCCAATTAAAAATGCTTTATTCTCCATTTTTTTTAATAAGATTTTACTGGCATATTCCTGGCATTTTTCTGATTATAACAAGACCAAACACGGTATAATTTGGCCCATCGGTAATGTCTTGAAAGTTGTCGGAGGGCTGTACGCGAAAGTTGCCGTAGTGCCTACTAGTAAATTTTCTACTCAATATTCATTATTTTTTAATGAGAAAAATTGTATTGTTTACTCATGAGTAAAATCTCATTAAAAAATAATGAATATTGAGTAGAAAATTGACTTGTAGGCACTACGGCAACTTTCGCGTACAGCCCTCCGACAACTTTCAAGATATTACCGATGGGCCAAATTATACCGTGTTTGGTCTTGTTATAATCAGAATATTGCCAGGAATAAGCCAGTAAAATCTCATAAAAAAATAATGAAAATTAAGCAATTTGAAAATTCGATTCATGGTGTCAATGTAGTGGTGTTCACACCGATATACCCGAGCCGACATCAAACATCGCCGCCCTGTGGCCCAGCGCAGCATTGACAGGTGATGGAATGGGTAGGCACTGCGGCAACCATCGTGTACAGCTCCTGCGGCAACGACCGCGACATTACTGTACTACCGTTAAGGCCACAGAATGCCTTGTCAGAAACACTCGTGCAATTGGTCAGATGTCGCGGCGCAAAAGTTTCTTTCACAAAACTAATCGGGCTGCCCGTATCGATTCGCGCGTCTAAGAGTAATTTCGATTCTACATCAGCATCGCATATTTCCAACCCGATAGTCTTTATAAATTCGTCCCGTTGTTCGGATACATGGTCTACACAAGCTACTTGTTGTTTGTCTAACTTACTTTTACAATCCATATACCTATGACCCATCTCGCCGCATCGGAAACAGGAACCCTTCTCTCGTCGCGGTTCCTTGCAGTCTTTAGCCATGTGCCCTTATCCGCTGCAGTTGTAACACCTCATTTTGATGTGATTCTCCTCCTTAAAAGAGCCACTTCTGACTTGATGCTGTCGTTGGTTTTCTTGCACTTCTGTCTTGCTTCTGCCCGCTAATTCTCGATGCGTCCGCTGCTTTCCATCCATTAGTGTGATGCTCTCGAACGCCGCCCATAATTCCGTAGTTGACTGGAAATTCTGAATCCGCGCCTGGTTCCGTATCTACCGATCCGGTATTCCATCGACCAAGTATTCGATCATTTCCTCTTCGTCCACCGGTATATAATTACCCAACACAATTTTGTCGTGGTAATATGCCGCGAAGGGTTCGTCCGATTTCCAAACACGCTCTTCAAATTTTCTTCTTAATTCTAGTTTGGTTTCTTTCTTCTCGAACATCTTCTTCATCTCCTGCAGTAATCCGGTTGCATCCATTTCAATGTGCTCTGGACGTGACTGAAACCACCGAAGAGCTCGTCCCTTCAGTCGTGTGCCAATTAAAATTTTGGCAGCATTGTCGTCCAGATGGTATGATGTACGCAGCAGGTTAACTTGCTTTTCCCAATTTTTGAACACTACGTTCACACCATCAAAATCGCCAAGCAAGTCGCTTACCGCTTTGATACCAATTCTTGTATCCATTGTGGTACTGCTGGGTCGGGGTGAACTGCGTAACAGTTCATTCTCTCTCTGCATTAATCTCATTTCCCTTTCCATGAGTTCCTTTTCTCTTAACAGAAACTCATAATCGCGAGTCGTTACATTGCTCTGCGATGTACTTGGATCCTCCTGCGGCTGTGTGTGGACATTCTGTACCCATGTACCATCGGGGTCTGCTTCCTGAAGTCTACTGATCAATTCACCTTTTGATCCCGTAGTGGGCAGCCCCATTGCTTGCAGTACTTCCTTTAACTGCGTAACCTTAAATTCACTTGGATTCACCATTTTGTCACTTAATTATGTCACACACGCACGAGAAAGAGAGAAAACACACAAAAAAATTTAACCCTCTATTATCTATAGTCACTTAACAAGGCGAGCGTCGCACGTCACTATTACTTAAAATTCACTTAATTTTGGTTCAAACAATCCCACTTCGGAAGTTTGTAAGGGCGAGTTAGGGTCAAACCATACTAGCCAGGCCCGGCACTGTGCCGTCCGGCAACCAATGCTTAAGGATAGGGAGCCCGGCATCGAGACTGCCGGCCGGCATTTCTCACCAAAATTTTCTTTTGCGCCGGCCCGGCGTTTTCTCTCGACGGCCCGGCATTTCTCTCGACGGGGGTGCGGCTGCCTGCTGTGCGTGGCACAAAAAAGGTTTCTACGGGCTGCTTAGGTAAACTTTCGGTAGCTCTGCCACTTGGTGAATTCTTCTTAAGTAATTATTTTTAAAACAATTACTGGATAATATATTAGAGACATATATTTGTTCTGAAAATTTTCCACCGGATCTAGTGTGAAAAAATGTTTAAATATATGATCGTATTCTACGATTCTTTTTCATTATTTGTAACATCTTGTTGTCATCATTCAGCTAACCTGTCAATCCCATAGCCCAATGACTAATTAGCAGCATCTGTTTTCGATGTACAAGCAAAATTATTTCAGTTACACCGGTAAATAAATTCGATTATGAAATTTTCGGCTCTCCCCCCTAATATTGTTCCTTCTCATGAAAAAATGGTATATTCAAAGTTTTAGAGCAATCGGATGTCGGGAAGTCTTGCCTTATCGAGCGCAAAGTTTTGAACGCGCTAAATGTGAAGCGTATACTGAAAATTGAAGTTAAAATTTTATACCTCCAAAAATATCATAATTCCTTACATGCATTCAAGAACAGGTATACTTTGTACAATACATGTCAAATTTTACGTATTTGATTGAAAATACCAATTCTTTTAATTGTATTCTTATACTAACTTAAAAAGTAGAGAAATTAACATTCGACATGAATATGTTATATTTAATCAGAGCATAATATTTTTAATCGGATGTGGTGAATATTACACGATACATGTAAAGGCGAAGAAAAGAAACTAAGAGGTGTCGAGGTATTGAGTTTAAATACTTTTTAATATATACAAGGCAACAAATACAAGTAAAGACATTTTACAGAAATTTCATTAATGTAGTCCTTTTTGCGTCTGGCTAGTGCTTTCTATAGTCTAACACAGTTTGCATTATAAATTGTTTTTCTTTTTGCACTTGAAGGCATGTAAAGAATTATGATATTTTTGGAGGTATAAAATATTTAATTTGAATTTTCAGAATACGCTTCACATTTAGCGCGTTCTGAACTCCATTTCAAAACTTCGTGCTCGATGAGGCACGACTTTCCGACATCCGATTGCTCTAAAACTTTGAATATATCATTTTTTCATGAAAAGGAACAATATCGGGGGAGGGGGCGGGTGCCGAAAATTTCATGGTCGAAAAATAAGGACCACCCTAGTGTTCACACTATTCCTAGCCACATATTTCATACCAATGTGATTGCTAGTATTTCAAAACGCTTATTTCATTTCCTACCTTGCATGATCTTGAGGTCGCTGTACAGTATGTGGATTAATTTGACTAGACACACGCACTAATGTGACATAACAAATAATAAAGCATTCTACTTTAAAAAAAATTAAAGGTCACATTCATATCTAACAAAATATCATAAACACGAAGAGTTACATATACCATTGCGTTGCATATAAAAAACGAATTATTTCCTCGTACACAATTTGTCAGATAATATTCTTCTTTTTGCTTCCATAGTAATAAATAAATTGTTATTTTTTTGTTATAACGTTTCAATTCCTTAACAACGTATGCCCCACCTATTGTCACAACGAACTCCGAAAAGTTCACTTTTTAGACAAATACAGCATGTTATATTCTGCATATGCTAGAATGCCGGTCTGTTCCGGAACTGGCAGATTGCTCGAGGAGCAACCTCACCGGCTGTCGGTCCGGCTATCTCCTGATGCGTAGAGGGGAGTAAAAAGTTACCGGTACCCCCTGCGGTTAGGGTAGCAAGCGACAAGGTCTCCGGCAAGAACCCTTTGTGCTAGCCTCTCGAATCGCCGTCCGGAACTCACAGAGAGCTCTAGAAGATGCGAGAATCGTCGCCGGGCGGCGCCGGCCGGCGCTTTGCCGGACCGTGCCGTGCCTGGCTAGTATGGTTCGACCCTTACGCGGAAAGATGTCGATTCGTTCGTAGTCGTGCGACAACTGACTGCTCTGGTCATCGAGACCCGTCTTTATAGCAGTCCATATTCAAAAATTAAGGGGGTACGGGCACCCATGGATATCACTAGAATATTACTAGAAAAACAAGTAAAAACAGTGTTTGCGGGAAACCATTGTTTGTAGTTATACAAGCATGTTACGAGCTGTGCGAGTGCTCATTGTAAAGAGGAAGGTTGATCCCGCTTCGCTCTGGTCATGATTTAAAGAGATTATGTTTATATTTAATAATATGAGCGTCCAAAGTAGGGGAAAAAATCGAGACGACCAACCTCAGGTTCCTATGTATTTTTCTAATACAAAACGATTTTTCCGACATAAATCATGACCAGAGCGAAGCGGGATCAACCTTCCTCTTTACAATGAGCACTCACACAGCTCGTAACATGCTTGTATAACTACAAACAATGGTTTCCCGCAAACACTGTTTTGTTGATGAAATCAGTGTTTGCGGGAAACCATTGTTTGTAGTTATACAAGCATGTTACGAGCTGTGTGAAGGCTCATTCTAAAGAGGAAGGTTGATCCCGCTTCGCTCTGGTCATGATTTATGTCGGAAAAATCGTTTTGTATTAGAAAAATACATAGGAACCTGAGGTTGGTCGTCTCGATTTTTTCCCCTACTTTGGACGCTCATATTATTAAATATAAACATAATCTCTTTAAATCATGACCAGAGCGAAGCGGGATCAACCTTCCTCTTTACAATGAGCCTTCACACAGCTCGTAACATGCTTGTATAACTACAAACAATGGTTTCCCGTGATTGCATTCAACTTCCCCATATTTCGTTCATACAGACATAGTCTAGAGCAAGTCCAGAAGCCAATTTTAGTTCAGCTAGTTAGACCAGATGGCGCCTAGTCAGGAGAACTGTCAGCGGAGATTCGTAACAACAAAAATATAAAGGGCTTGAAGCCACTCGGATCCATTGATAGCAATAAAGATGTTGACAAAAAGAAAAAACTTGTAATGATAGCGAAACTTAGTTTAATTAGCGTTAGATTGATACAAATATATGTTCATCACTGTTGCCAAACTGTTTTTCAGCGTGGAGGTTGGTTACACTGATATATACACTAGATCCATGGGTACCGTACCCCCTTAAAGGCACCGCTCATCGCCACGACGTTGCCTTGCGGCACCATGCCGAAAGAACACCGCGGCATCGGTACCACGCCGAAAAGGACAGCGGCTCGAACAGTCATCGCGGCCTCGCGCCCCGATGGCGAACACCAAACACACGCGCGGCATCGTCAGTGACAAACCCTTACAAATTGTGGTTGAACAGTCTGGGACTCCAAAATTCAGTTTTACCAAAACATGCGGTTGTATGTTCGGTTCATTTTAAACATGCAGATGTTGATAGAACATCTTTAGCATGTGTCAGATTGAGGGAGCATGCTGTACCATATGTATGTAACATTTTATGAATTCTTTATGTTATGCCATGTATTTTTGGAGTGAAATTTCTCGATTTTTCAAATTTAGATATGTCGATTTTTGGAGTCAAATAACAACATTGTTAGTAGATACTCTTATGTTTTCAGTACAAGTTCCCAAAAACTCATTTTCATTGGGTTGCTCGTTCATAGATCACTAAAGAATACAGCATATTTAAATTTGAACAAAATCCAAAATTTTACTCGAAGAAGTGTCTGTTTTCACGTGGAATGACCCATAAGTGTGTGAAATCAATAAATTTATTTATATTTACAGATAAAATTTCCAGAAATTAAAGAGGAAGAAATTTCAATTGAGGAGCCTTGGATTTCTGAAATTATAAAGGAAAAGAATATTGATGTGTGCGAAGAAATTTCAACTGAGGAGCCTTCAACCTCTGTATGTTCAGATAGCTATAATGTAAGACTTGTACTTTACATACTAATTTCATTTGATATGACAAACTTATTTTGTGATAATATTATTATTTCAGACGAGTTCTACAGTAATAATAGCAGAAACTGGTAATTCAGTTGAATTTACCGAACCAATGAGCATTACAGGAGGAAAGAGAAGGCATTTAGTAAATACTGGTTCGCACGAAGTCAGTAAAAAATTATTAAAAATTGAGTCTGATTCCAAGAATGAGCATGTAAGCTTTTACTATCTAACATATACAGTTTAAAATGAAAAGGTATGTGGTGCCATGTAATATGGTAAAGAAATGTGATAGGTTTATTTATAAAAGAAGTAAACATGATTTCTCTAATATCTAAATTTCATCAAAATCGGTAGGATGTACCCTAAAGTGATAATCTATTAACTAGTTTTATTATATTGCAGATGGGTGCATTATTGCAAACGTCAGATAAATCGACCGAAGCAAAAGTGTCTTTGGTAGATAAACATACGTGTATATCTCCGAAAAAATTGTTTCATTCCCCAAGAAAGGAAATATTACGGAAGCATATATCTGCTTTAAAAAGAAAACACCAATTGGAATTGGCAGCCTTAAACGCCAAAATTAATAGAAGAGACAAAAGAATTACGAATCTGCAAACAGTTTTGCAGACTTTAATACAGAAGAATTTGTTAGAAGGGGACCAAGTCCATTCCTTGTCAGGTATTTCGCAGTTTAATAGCGAGTTGTTTGATCGCATGACAAGAAAAACTAAGAAACTGTCTGTTGCACGCACATATAGTCCGGAGTTGAGGCTTTTTTCTTTAACTCTTCATTATTATTCTCCTCGAGCATACTGCTATGTTCGTGAAAAGCTTTGGTTATGTTTACCGCATCCGAAAAGTTTATATACATGGTATCGGTCCATAGATGGAGTACCCGGTTTCAACGATGAGGCCATTAGACATGTTAAGGCGTATAGCGATAGCTTAAACGAACCGTTATTCGTTACATTAATTTTTGATGAAATTGCTATACGCCAGCACATCGAATTTGATGGGCAAAGGTGTATTGGCTTCGTTGATGTGGGTAAAGCTTTTGCTTGTGACAAAGAAACTGTCGCCAAAGAGGCTTTGGTATTTTTGTTGGTCGGCTTAAACAAAACATGGAAAATTCCAGTCGGCTATTTCCTCATTGATAAAATTAATGCTGAACAGAAAGCTAATCTACTAAATCTCTGCCTAACGTTATTGCATGAAACCGGCGTGAGAGTGGTTTGTGTTACTTGCGATGGTGTGAGTGGCAACATAGCCATGTCTAATATGCTTGGGTGTGACTATACCAATCTATTACACTGTCCAACACCAAAAATGTTTTCATATAACTAAAGGGTGGATCTTGTAGAGTTTTTTGCGCTGATTCCGAATCTGCCCTTAGTTTTTCTCCTACACGCACAGTTTTTGAAAAACATGACTTTGAAAAAAAAACCTATTTTTCAACTTTAAACAAATGTTGTGACGGTATTATAAAAGATATTGAATTGTTCTTTGAAGCAAAAGATTCTGTAGACTTTTATGAATACGGTGATATCCATTATTAACACGTTATGATTGTTTAAACATTAATAAATAATCATTAAAGACGGAGAGACACCACTTTTGCACCAAATTTTGATGATATTTTTTAAATTATCTCCAAAAATAAGGGTCCAACGAAGAATCGAAATATACCACGCGATAGAGCAGATTTTTATCTAGAAGATCCACCCTTTCAAGTTAGCAACAAATGACGTTTTTACCTTTCCAGAAAGCAAAATATCATCGTCTGACACGAGTTGCTGCCAGTGGCGCTCTTCCACTAGCGCGGTCGTTCGTCGGCGCACCACGCGGTTTAAAGTTGAAAAATAGGTTTTTTTTTCAAAGTCATGTTTTTCAAAAACTGTGCGTGTAGGAGAAAAACTAAGGGCAGATTCGGAATCAGCGCAAAAAACTCTATAAGATCCACCCATCAGTTATATGAAAACATAAAAAAAGTTGAAATTTGTTGGACAGTGTTATCATTACAGACAAGCTTTCCGCATCCGGTCACTCGTGAACCCATTTATTTTATATTAGATCCGTCCCACATGATTAAATTAGTCCGAAATACACTTGGGGACTATAAGTGTATTTTAAATGCGAAAAAACAAAAAATTGAATGGACATACATTGAAAAATTGCACAAGTTGCAAGAAGGAGAGGGCTTGCACTTAGCAAATAAATTAAGAAGACAACACATAGAATACACAAAGAAAAAAATGAAGGTGAAATTAGCAACGCAAGTGCTCCGCTCGTCAGTGAGCAAAGCCCTATGTATGTGCCGCTCTGATTTGAAATTAGAAGATTTTGAAGAATCAGAAGCTACTGAGGAATTTCTGCAAGAAATAAATGATCTTTTCGACATCTTAAACTCAAGAAATTTGAGGCAGAAGAATTTTAAAAGTCCATTAAATGAAGACAATTTTGTTACGGTGTCTGAAAAATTAGAAAAATGTGGTAAATACATTCGTGGCTTAACATCGGTTGATGGCCAACTAATAGTCCAATCACAGAGGAGAACAGGCTTTTTGGGTTTTTTGATCTGTATACAATCCTTAAAGAGTTTGTACAAAGATCTATGTGACACGAAAAAAGTAACATGTATCCCATTTTATCAGTGTAGCCAAGACCATATAGAGATATTTTTTTCGTGTGTGCGGAGTCTTGGCGGAAATAACAATAATCCAACCGCACGTCAATTTAAAACCATTTTCAGAAAGTTATTGGTACACAATGAAATGAAACCATCCGGTGAAGGTAATTGTGTACCATTACAAAGTATTCCGATTTTATATTATTGTTCGCGTTCACCGGAACAAATTATCAATTCATCCACATGCCATTTATCAACGCATATAAACTCAGGTGATGGAGATGATCAGCACTCATCTAATTCCTCCAGAGAATTAGATGAGTACTGCGAAGAAAATACAATTTTAGAATACCATTGCTATAGTTTAGACAGAAATTCGTTTCGATATAGTGAATTTGTAGACCGTGTAGTTGTCTATATAGCTGGTTTTGTAACCAGGAAGTTATCGCTGTCGTTGAAATGCCCAGTATGCATTTCAAGCTTGAAATGCCAAGAAATTAATAATGCAAGGCACAGATTAATACAATTACAAACCCGGGGGGGTCTGGCCTATCCCGCGGAAGACGTAATTACAATTTGTAGGCGGGCAGAAAGAATATTAAGATTTTACACTTTAAAAGACAAATTACCACCAGCAGCGCATATTTGCAACGAAATAATCCGGAAAATAGATACGCAACATCTTTTTACTAAGTTAGTGAATCATTGTAATGATCAATTTGTATTATATGACTACAGAATACATCTTATCAAATGTATTATTAATTATTTTGTAAAAGTTAGATGTAATTACATATGCAAGCAACAAAATAATGTTGCTAATAGCAAAAGAAGCTATTTTAATAAATTAATATTGTTTTCTGGCCATTAAGTATATTGTGTTGTTTTTAATCCCTTATAAATTTCTTATAAAATCAACATTATTACGCATGTCACAATTGACTTACAATTAGTGAATATACGTGATTCAATTGTACATTTTAAATGTTCCCGCTACGTTATATAGATGGCAACACTTGTTGGGTAATGTAACATGGCCGCAACGCTACCATCCCTCCCCGCTCGCTGGAGTCCCCTCTCGCCCAAAAGCCTACCTTACACTCCGTCCTTTAGGTCCGTGATGGTACTATATACTTCCCTTCGCCCCGCGATCACCCGTGAAGCTCTACGCTTTGCCTCACTTCGCGACGCGCAGACGCATCACTGAAATAATATCAGTGCACCGACGCGACACGAGTTTCAAATGGTTCAAATTCACTTTTTGCGATCTTCATTAATCATTACTCAATTCGCTTTGCTACGTGCGTATATTGGAGTAAATGCAACGCTTGATAACCTATCAGTGTTGGTAACGCTCAGTAATAAAAAGTGTTTGCAGTGTTGTGGTTTGTAATTATAGTATTTATACGAATTTATTTTTAAAATGGTCAAATGCGTGTGTTGTGGGCCTCCGCGGAACAATAAGACAAATGCGTCATCACACAAGTACGTAAAGATAACATATCAATTTTCAATAGTATCAAGATACTTTCGTTCTAATTTTCGTACGATTATGCGTGGATTTCTACGAGACGAATCAACGCGTAAAGAGTGGTTGAAACGTATTGGTTTGGAAGGACTAAATCTTGGAAACAGAATTTTTTTGTGTTCAGATCATTTTACAGAAGACTGTTTCATAGTGCACTTCTGTAATCGGAGATCTTTGAAACCAGGAAGTATGCCTACAATTTTAAAAAAAGAGACAAGGTTTCAAAAACAAAGAACGTTTCCGTTGAAACAAATTGTACAGGTACAAAAGTCTATCATCATTCATAAAAGTTATTAAAACTAAGTACAGTAATGTCTTGATAGTTGTCAAAATTAGGGCTGTAACTTTTCCGAAGCTTCGAAGCTTCGAAGCTTCGAAGTCTTCGAAGGAACGAAGGGAACTTCGAGGTTTCGAAGTTTCGAAGTCTTCGAAATTTCGCAATCTTGTACCGTGTCACGATTTTTGATAAATAAAAATATTAACTGTCAGTCATCGGTGACTGACATTGAACTTTTCGTTTGAACTTTTCGTAATTAAATTATATTTAAAAAATTGCATTGTATTAATTTTCGGGATCATATCACGAATGTACTTAAAAAATAATACTTTGCAAACACACATTTAATTAGTTTTATTAAATTCGTTGAAATCGGATATCGCGGACTAAATGGAAAGGCAAGACAGGCTTGGCGCTTGACTTGTTTATAAAAAATTTAACGGAATATAAACACAACCACATAGTTATAAGAAATATATTTATCGAACACATAAAGTTAACAAGATTTCATGAACAAGTGGATAACAGGAGGAACACTGGATAAAACAAAACAGATAGTATGGATTAACGATATCTCGATTGTACATACATACATACACACGTTACACCATTCTTCGTGCTGCTCACACCGCTCTCTCATACTACATACATTAATTATATTATTTATACTTTTACATACTATAAGACTATTAAAAAATTGTACTATTCTTACTTTCTAATTTTTGCAATTTCTCTATAATATCACAAGTAAGTTTTATTTTGATGTAGGAATGTATTAGTTGTTACATTTCTGGGAGATAAACAATTTCGACTGGGTGTGACAATGTTTCCTGTCGTAGAGAAAACGCTTTCTGAACCCACTGAGGTAGCAGGTATGCACAAGTATTTTTTGGCCAACCGCGCAATAAGTGGCATTTTCTTTTCACGACATTTCCACCATTCAAATGGGTCCATGTTCATATTTATCTCTGGCTCCGCAAGGTATAACGTGTATTGATGAGCAGATGATGTGAGACTACTGTCAGTTCGTATGAAAATGAAGTCCAAAGCAGTAGTTCCTCTTTTTTCAGTTTCATCTGGTATTTCTTTGTGACGGTTAGCGAACAGATTCCGTTGACTTTCCCACAGGAATCTCTTCAAAATCGTCTCTGGCAGGAAACGTCCTAGATAACCTTTTCTTATCTTAGTTGATCCCTTTTAACGAAGACCGAGCTCTGGCTCGACTTAATGGAAATCGACAAAAAACTAGAGACTGGTCGTAAGCGGCGATTAGGTTATGAACAGACCACCCCCTTCAATTTTGGGGTATATAAACCCGTACATTTTTACTCTCAGTGGGTAGTACTTCTGTAGTCACGAATGGTGTCGCGTCGTGCTGTATTCTAGCAAGTCGATTTCTAGTAAGATCGGGCTAAAGTTCCCCTTCATCAACCTTAGAACCGTATAGATTCCACCAGTCCGGTAACAAATCTATTAAGGCATTTCATAAAGTCACTTCGAGACCCCCGCATTTTGCCAGTGCGTCAACATCGAGCTCATAGGTAATATTCTTAATTCTTACATTCAATTCTTAATTCAAACACACAAACTCGCGACATATATACCAATGTAAACCATTACGAGTTAAATATATTTGTGTTTTCCTAATTACTTGTAAAATTCTTTAAACCCATAATTATTGTTATACCAATCCTAATTTAGTAATTGAACGTTCCCACATGATACAATCTTACCGCTCGGATTGTATCGATTTAAATTATACTTGTTACGAGGCTTACTAACAACCCTATCACCCATCAAACTCATAGACGACATTCCAATCGCCTAATCGGGATATTTTCCAACCTAGTACCTACCCGATTTCATATTGGGATCATCCACGTTACCTATACGTCCACACAGATTAAACGGCAACCTGACAATCGTATCATTGAATCCAACCTCCTAGCGGCTCCTTGACAATCGTATTAGGTGCGTCCGCTCTAACTAACAGTTTTGAACCATACTCCCAGGGTAATAACCCTTCGCCGGCCACTCGTGCTGCTCGCGGCCCTGGCTCGTAAGATCTTCACTATCCAGAGAATATTCGTTAATTTCGCGTTCAACGCTTTCTCTTATTTTTATTTTCGCTGTTTCGGTTTCTGAAAGGAGCTGCTTGAATCTAGGATCCAGAAAAGAAGCTTTGGTTGAGGCTGAAACTAGAACCGTACTTTCCAAGTACCAATCTAAACAAAATCGCGTTGTTAGTTGCGTGGTCAACTCATTAATAATTAAAATAATATTATTATCATCCTTGTATTTATTCTTTGCAGGAATTAAATGATTAGTTATTACGGCTCGCACAATTGGATTTACCATTGAAAGTGTTCCTCCCGATAAAATTGTGGTAGCAAGTTCGAGTGGTTTCAAAAGTTCTATCAATACTTCCAATACTTTCCACTCACTTTCCAGCATCTTTAAAGCTTGAGCCTGTTTATTCTTTGTAATATTTCTATCGGCGAGTACATTTATGATAGCGCTACGGTTTCCTACAAGTCTCTCAGACATTTTTAAATTCGTATTCCACCGAGTTCGAACACTTTGTATTAATTTTAATTTCGGCAAGTTTAATTGCTCCTGCTTTGTTTCCAAACTATTTGAAGCCAATACAGAGTGTCGAAAACGTGATACAATTTTACTTGCTTTTGCAAGAACGCGAGAAACATTTCCTTCTTCAATTGCATTTTGTATTGCCAAGTGGATTTTATGAGCAGCACAAGCCACATCAAACTCAACGTTTGGCAAACGATTTACTGCCGATATAATGTTGCTTGCACTGTCGTTAGTTATAGCAACTATTTTGTCTTGTATGCCAAATTGAGCAGCCACATTTTGCAAGCAATCTGCCAAGTTTTCAGCTGTATGGCGTTCTTCGAGTTCTTCTATACAAATAGTCATAATCTGCTGTTTCCATTCATCATCTATAATGTGGGCATTAACATTTATGTATCCTTCCTGAGATATCGAGGTCCAGCAATCTGTATCAAGGGCAACAAATAATACTTTTGCTAATTGACTTTCAATTTTTGTTCGTACTTCGACCTCCATAATACGTAAACGACGAAGTATTGTTTGGCTGCATGGACATTTATAATTGGGTTCTAATTTTTTCATAAATTCTTGAAACCCAGAGCTACATACAAAACTGTACGGTAATCTATTAACAGCTATTAATTTTGCTATAGCTTGCGTAATAGTTTCAGCGCGTTCTTTCTTAATGAACCCGGATCTTGAATTTGGACTGGTTACACTGTCCAACAAATTTTAACTTTTTTATGTTTTCATATAACTAAAGGGTGGATCTTGTAGAGTTTTTTGCGCTGATTCCGAATCTGCCCTTAGTTTTTCTCCTACACGCACAGTTTTTGAAAAACATGACTTTGAAAAAAAACCTATTTTTCAACTTTAAACAAATGTTGTGACGGTATTATAAAAGATATTGAATTGTTCTTTGCAGCAAAAGATTCTGTAGACTTTTCTGAATACGATGATATCCATTATTAACACGTTATGATTGTTTAAACATTAATAAATAATCATTAAAGACGGAGAGACACCACTTTTGCACCAAATTTTGATGATATTTTTTAAATTATCTCAAAAAATAACCGCGTGGTCTTACACCGCGTGGCGCGCCGACGAACGACCGCGCTAGTGGAAGAGCGCCACTGGCAGCAACTCGTGTCAGACGATGATATTTTGCTTTCTGGAAAGGCAAAAACGTCATTTGTTGCTAACTTGAAAGGGTGGATCTTCTAGATAAAAATCTGCTCTATCGCGTGGTATATTTCGATTCTTCGTTGGACCCTTATTTTTGGAGATAATTTAAAAAATATCATCAAAATTTGGTGCAAAAGTGGTGTCTCTCCGTCTTTAATGATTATTTATTAATGTTTAAACAATCATAACGTGTTAATAATGGATATCACCGTATTCATAAAAGTCTACAGAATCTTTTGCTTCAAAGAACAATTCAATATCTTTTATAATACCGTCACAACATTTGTTTAAAGTTGAAAAATAGGTTTTTTTTTCAAAGTCATGTTTTTCAAAAACTGTGCGTGTAATAAAAAATTTATTTCATGAAATATTAAAATATGAAGAATAAATATCAAGAAATACATAGAAATTTACAAGCAAAGACATCGGTGATTACAATTATCTGAAAAACTACTAAATAAGTAACAAATAAACAATTTTAAATTATATTTTAAGACAACAAAATTTTAAAAATTAATTAAAATATGTATTTGATATGAGAATTATCACATGTTTTAATGAATTTTAGTGTAAATTTCATACCGATCTCCTGATATCTCTTACGTCCGTGGCCGTATATCGTGGAGAGAAAATACACGTGTGTCGTTTTGATGGTTGATGCAAAACTGCTTTATTAAACATAAACTGTATCCGCGTTTATCTCGTGTTTCGTTGCGGTTCAATTCTTTTTCGTGGTTTACAATGTTTACATGCGTCGATATAGCAACGCTTGTCCGTTGTCCCGAGACGTTTGTGCATTTTAGGCGCGGTATTTTAATTCTAAAAACGCCACAATCCTATTATAAATACTTGAAAATATTACACTTACCTTTCTTATCTGCTTAATAATTAATAAATATGTGTGTGCGCGCGTTGAATATTTTCTGCACTACACAATTCGCACACTAAGTTGTTACGGGGAAAACGCAATCACACGCGAAACTAAATGCCCAACGATCGCGGTCCATAGCTACAAGGTCGGATATGGTTTGAACGAAAAAATATCGAAATAACCTGTTACAGTAAATTCTCAATCGTAGTCCCAACACCCGTGTTATGAACGGACTACGATCAAGTAGGGTGGCTATTTTTTGATTTATGACTGCGTCTACCCTACCGCGCTGAGACTTCAAACGACAAGCCGAACGTAGAGAAGGACAGAATGAAATAGGATCGCGTGGCCGAAGCGTGTCCCCGTCGCGTCGCCGGCACAGTTTAAAGGCCCGTGCGTCATCACAATAAAACACCAAGACCTTAGCTTCTTTATTTTCGATGATATCATTATGGAACTTTCACCAACATATTCGTGGCATTCCTCTGATTAAAATCATACCAAACACGATATAATTTGGCCAATATTTAGTGGTTTAATCGACGATGAAAGTTTTACTTACAAGAAGGACAGCGTGTTTGATCTATGCCGGTGTAACCATGCGATAAATATAAAACATCCGAAACTTAATCGATACTTCGACCAATATCTGAAACAATAGCGAAACCGATATCCTCACGATATGCCGATCAGAGAACAATTCAATAAGATAATTCACCTGAGACCTAATCGATACAATCGTACCTCCCACGACGCACCGATAGTATATGTATACCTGATGAGACACTGTAAGAACGCTAATTAAAAGTTAACCTTAACCACGAGCACATCTCATTTCGCATCACCTCACCTTATTAATTATAGAATATATCTCTTCGCGAGTTATTCTTTCTTTATTTTATTCGCGGCAAAGTACGAGTGTCAGTTGTTCGATAACTATATATTAGTTTTCTCCTTTCCTCGATTGTGCCGCGTAACATTTTGGCGATCCTGCCAGGATACTGTTCATTCGATCGTTCGAAAACTTGAAGGACCTCAGACTACGAGAGCTGTGCGACTTCGAGGGACTACGAGCGCCTGAGAACGAGAAATCAACAGTAATCGGAATATAAAAGGTGAGCGAAGTGGCTTTTTCTCAATATAGAAATCCTACTCCCGTCCTAGACTCAGACGAGGAAATAATTATTGTCAGCCCAAAAATGGCAAACTCTCTTGAATCAACATTGAAAATGCTTATGGACAAGTTCTCCAAATTTGAAGATAATGTTACAAAAAATTTCGAGACGATAAATCGAGAGAATAAGAGACGAGCCTCTGAAATTCGGGAATTGGCTTGTCAATTGCAACAACAGACGATCACTGAAGATGAAACAAGCGTGACTTCTGAGAATGAGCGCCAGAATCGAATGACTTGTGAAAGGGAAGACGACGAAGAAGAACAAGAAGCTGGAGGCGTGTCAAGGCACAGATCACGTGTTGTCAACCATGGACCGTCTGCTCAAATTGTGAGAACAACGTCCAATCCAAGAACCAACAATTCTGATCCTGTACTCCAACGAGCAAAGGACATTGTTAGAGTCATCAAACCTCTGAAAGGGAGAGATGACATGGGAGTGGAAGACTTCATTGTCAATGTAAAGTACTCAAAAAATGCATGTTCTGATCAACAAATGCTTCTAAAATTAATTTTAGCCGAGAAGATAACTGACCAGGCTGAGAGAAGCATACGCTTCATTTCTATTAACACCTATGATGAATTGTTTACTGCATTACGACGAAACGTCACTACACCAACTACTGTATCCAGCTGCCGCAGTAAACTTAATAGCATAAAACAGGGCACCGTTGAAACCGTACAATCATACAACCTTCGGTTTCGACAACAATTGAACGAATTATATTATGCTGTGCAAAACAAGCATAACAGGCCAACGGCTCGCCATATAGCGCTAGAAGAAGAAGAAGATGCTGCTACTCGTACGTACGTGCAAAATCTAAAACCTGATATAGGGCGTCTAGTGATTCCAAGTCATCCAAAGACCATGGCCGATGCCCAGAAAATAGCCGCTGACATGGAACTATGGTTGAAAGAAGCTTCAAGGGAAGGACCACCCCGACGGCCAATGATCCAGCCAAGTGCGACAAGACGACAGGAAGACAGACGTAACCCACCGTTCCAAAATATGCCATTAGCTTCGCGTACGAATCTGAAATGTGACAAGTGCGGGCGAATCGGACACACTCGCGATAAGTGTTTTGCAAAGAGCCAAAATTTTCAATCGGCTCAGTCCGGCAAACTACCTCCCAGACTGAACAATGTAACAACGGACGAAAGGGATTGGAGCGAACCAGAATCAATTACGTACCAGGACAATTGCAACACATACGAGGACAACTCCGAGGAATGCAACGAGAAGGAAGCCTACTCGTCGACACCGGAGCAGGAATTAATATAATCAAAGAGTCTTGCATATCACGTAACAAAAATATAATTCCATACACTAAAATATTTTATATGGGCAATGACAAACATATATCCGAAAAATCCGTTGAATTAACATCCTTCAAAAAGACCCATATTTTCCATATTGTATCCGACGACTTTCCCCTTAAAGAGGATGGAATAATTGGCCAACCATTTTTACAGCAGTATGATTATAATTTAAACAATACCAATTTGATTTTAGATCATAACCGCTTATCCCTGTTTGGAGAGATTCATTTGAGACCATCAGAATACGTAATAAAATCAGTCAATTGGAATAATCAGTCAACCAAGGTTTGCTACATCAATCCAGGTAACAAAGAAATTACTACCTCGAATCTTGAAATTGAAAACGATAACCCGTACAGAATCCAGGAATTAAAATCAAAAATTAGGACCGATCATATAGAAAAAGAATTACGAGAAACTATTGAGAAAATTGTAATTAGTTACGCCGATATTTTCGCATTAGAGACTGACCCCTTGCCACAAACTAGTCTCGCTCAACACTGTATTACACTAAAGTCAGAAAAACCGATTAATATTAAAGCATATAGACCTCCGGAGTGTCACAAGGATGAAATTCATAAACAAGTTAACGAAATGCTTGAAAAGGGAATCATAGAACACAGTGAATCCCCTTTCAACGCACCTGTTTGGGTAGTGCCGAAAAAAACAGATTCATCTGGAAAACGTAAATGGAGGATTGTAATCGATTTTAGAAAATTAAACGAACAATCCGATCAAGACGCGTATCCCTTACCAAATATTGAAGACATATTAGATCATTTAGGCAAGGCAAAATTTTTTTCTGCACTTGATCTCTCATCTGGTTTCCATCAAATTCCTATGGCCGATCAATCCCGTAAATACACAGCCTTTTCCACACCCGACGGACACTTCCAATACAGACGCATGCCCTTCGGGCTCAAAAATGCCCCAGCGACATTCCAACGCATGATGGACAGAGCATTAAATGGTTTAATTGGAAAATATTGTTTTGTTTATTTGGACGATATCATTATATTTGGATCAAGTTTTCAGGAACATAATCAAAATTTGGCTATCATATTTCAAAGACTAAGAGACGTAGGACTTAAATTACAGCCAGACAAATGCGAATACTTACGACCGGAACTCGAATATTTGGGGCACACAATATCAAAAGATGGAGTAAAACCTAATAGTGCAAAAATAGAAGCAGTCAAAAATTTCAAGACCCCTAAGACTCCAACCAACTTAAAATCATTCTTAGGCCTTGCAGGATATTACAGGAAATTTGTGAAAAACTTTGCAAAAATCAGTAAACCTTTAACAGACTTGACAAAAAAAGATATTCCCTTCCATTGGACTGACTCTCAACAGAAAGCATTTGACATACTTAAACAGAAATTATGTGAACAACCAATCCTACAATACCCTGATTATAGTAAAACATTTTACTTGACAACAGACGCATCAAACGAAGGACTAGGAGCAGTTTTATCCCAAAACGAACATCCGTGTTGTTACATATCCCGAACTCTCAATTCAGCAGAAAAGAATTATACTACCACTGAAAAAGAATTACTAGCAATAGTATGGGCGATTAAAAGACTTAGACAATATTTACTTGGACGAAAATTTATTATACAGACTGACCATCAGGCACTTAAGTGGTTGAAAGATATTAAAGATCCCTCATCCCGACTGATGAGATGGCGACTCAGACTCGAAGAATATGACTATGATATAGAATATAAAAAAGGAAAAGAAAACACAGCCGCAGACGCATTGTCCCGTATATTTCCCATAACAGATGATTTAGCTCTTACCACTGACGATCTACTGAACTTATATAATGACACGACAATCACGGATACCTCAATACCAGAATCCTCACGACCACATGACGAACTCCACCAACAGTATATAGATTGGAAAATAACCCCATCTGCATCCCCAATAACAAAGAAACCTAATTGCTCTAAATGGACGCAAATTACTAAAAAACAACTAGGAAATTATAACGAATCAGACTGGTTAAACAAGTTACACGCCATAGTCGTCTCAGAAATCGATAGAACTAAAAAACCACAAATTCAATTAGGAATAAATGATCTCACTATAACGCGACTAGAAATTGTTCATTTGGAACTTATGCTACGATTCCTTATTTCAAGAATACCTAATGGAAAATTAACCATAGCAGAGGATCCTCCCCAATCCTATTCCCAAGAAGGAAAAAAAATCATAATTCGAGAATCACACAATTCAGAAAGCTCCCAACATTTTGGAGAAAATCGTACATTAGCCAGAATTAAAGAAAAACATAATTGGACCGGGCTAGAAAAAGACGTAAAAGAATTTATTGAAAATTGTGAAACCTGTCAACGAGAAAAATTAACACGCATCCGTCCCAGAGAAGAAGCTGTCATAACCGACACCCCCCTTGAGCCTAATGACAAAATTGCAATGGATGTATTCGGACCTTTGCCCAAAACTAAACACGGAAATCAATTCATCCTCTCAGTACAAGACAGCCTAACCAAATACCTTGTCCTTATACCTATGAAAGATCAACAAGCAACAACTATTATACCGAAATTATTGGAACATTATATATATATATATTTTCTTCCCCAAAACATATTCTAACAGACCAAGGTAGTAACTTTGTTTGTAACCTAATGGAACAATTTGAACAAGCATTCAAAATTAAACACGTAAAAACCACCTCTTTTCACCCCCAGTCAAACGGATCTCTTGAACGAACGCATGCGACAGTTAAAGACCTAATACGAACATGTACTGCCGACAGACAGAATGAATGGGACGAAAATTTAAATCTAATTTGTATGGGATACAACACATCGTTACACGAATCTACTGGTTTCACACCTTTTGAGCTTACATTCGGTCATAAAGCCAACATGCCCTCGACAATAGCTGTTACACCTACATTAACTCGTGAACAATTATTTAAACTTTGGAAAAATCGACATGAAGAATATCTGAAAAGAGCTAGAGATACCTTGATGAAAAACAAAGCACGTTACAAACGAGACCAGGACAGACGAATTATACGAACGCAATCTCTTTTTAATATTGGTGACAAAGTATTGGTTCACAACGATCACAAGAAACACAAACTAGACACAGAATGGTTAGGACCTGCGCAAATAATCGAAACTAAACCCCCTAATTATACTATCCGATATTTAAACGAATCCGACAGAACACAAAAGATACATGGTAATCGACTAAAACTTTTTCGCTCTCTTACAGGTTAACATGGATCCCATATATTTAATGATATTATTATTACCTAATGTAAAAAGCCTAATAGTTAATCCACTTAACGACTCGACGATACTCATAGAAAAATTAGGAAAAAGTTTTTTATACCATAGCGAATTAAAATTGGTAATAGCAGTTGACCCAGAAAATATTATACGATCAGCAAATAGTATTACAGAACTTATGAACAAAACGACTCACCAATGTAAAGATTGTCCATTTAAATTGGAAGTAGCTGAGATTAATAGAAGAGTATCCAGAACACAAAATACTGTAAACCGTTTAAAACAAATATTATATTTGAGAATGAGACGAGGATTATTCAACATAATGGGTAGTGTGTCAAAATTCTTATATGGAACTTTGGACAACGACGATTTAGAGCTCATTAACAAAAATATAGATAAACTTTTCGATAGCAATAACAATTTAACCAATATAATACACGATCAAACTAATATGATTCGTACCATTCTCAACCAGTCTAACTTTGATACACTCATAAAATTTCATCAGGAAAGCCATCGGTTGTATATTGAAACACACGATGAATTGCATATCATGGCACAATTAATAACAATAGAATCCCTTACAGCTGAACTTATGGAAAACATAAACATACTTGATACAGCAATATTGTTAGGTAAAAGCGGTATCATCCACCCTGAATTAGTAACACCAGAAACATTCCTTCAAGCACTAAAAGAAATTAGAGGAAAAACTTCACCTTCTGACCCAATAGAAGCAATTCTAGAAAATTACCAAACGCTACTTTCCATCAGTTCAGTAAAGATAATTATTAAGTCAGGAAAAATTGTTTATTATATATCCGTACCGTCTTTAGAAGATACCGAATGGACAATTAAAAGATTGTACCCCATACCTCAAAAGCGCGGCAAGATCTTCATAGCCATAGTACTAGATAACGATATTGTCTTAGAATCAGGACACGAATTTATACTGCTAGACAGTCAATTTTTAAAAGAACAATGTACTATCCATAATGAATTTACTTTGTGTAAACGAACAAGACCCAGTCACTCACTTGTTAACAGTCACGAATGCCAAAGCGAACTTTTAAAACTACACACCAAAACCACGAAAAATTGCGGATTTGCTCTATTCAAAATATCTGACTTAACTTACATACCAATAGATAACTCCAATAGATTTATTGTAGTTCCCGAGAACCCAACGACAATTCAAGCATTATGTAAAACAAATCAAATGATAGACATCAATATCCCAAGCGTTATATACAGCAACAGTGATTGTATTCTTCTAAGCGAGAACACTGTGATGAAAATAGGAGGAAAACCAAACAAGATAGAATTCGAAACGCGATTCAAAACTATTTCTATAAATTATACACCAGAAGGTCTCGATGTAATTCACGAAAAATTAGATAAAGCAAACATAATATCCACTAACTTCAAAGAATTCCGAACCTCACTTGATAAGATGGACGATCAACTAAACAAATTAAAGGGGCAACACCGCATACAAAATTGGACATCAATTGGATATTCAACACTCCAATATCTGGGGTATCTGGTTATAGGACTTACTGGAATCTACTTACTATACCGATGTGGGGCCCTCAACTGTCTAAAAGGGCTCACTCAGCTGACAATCAACATTTGCTGCCCAATAGCTCATTCAACTCAAAACAACGAAGTTAATAGTCCAACATCGACCATACACCCTTCTGCATCATACTCTGAATCACCTCTGCAAATTTGTGAGTTAGAACCAATACCTCCAATCCCTAAAGTAAAACGAGTTAGGAAAGTACGTTTTTCGGGACTAAAAACAAAATAAGAAGGGGAGTGTGTAACCATGCGATAAATATAAAACATCCGAAACTTAATCGATACTTCGACCAATATCTGAAACAATAGCGAAACCGATATCCTCACGATATGCCGATCAGAGAACAATTCAATAAGATAATTCACCTGAGACCTAATCGATACAATCGTACCTCCCACGACGCACCGATAGTATATGTATACCTGATGAGACACTGTAAGAACGCTAATTAAAAGTTAACCTTAACCACGAGCACATCTCATTTCGCATCACCTCACCTTATTAATTATAGAATATATCTCTTCGCGAGTTATTCTTTCTTTATTTTATTCGCGGCAAAGTACGAGTGTCAGTTGTTCGATAACTATATATTAGTTTTCTCCTTTCCTCGATTGTGCCGCGTAACACCGGCGACGGCGACTCTTTCCAATACGCTCTTCTTCGTTGCGTTCGATACTTTCATCGTCGATTAAACCACTAAATATTGGCCAAATTATATCGTGTTTGGTATGATTTTAATCAAAAAAATGCCAGGAATAAGCCAGTAAAATCTCATAAAAAAACTAGCTGGTTATTGTTGCTCGCTCGCTTCGCGAGCTTCGCGGGTGGGGGTGTTGTAGCTCGGTTTGTCAGTTCGCGAGAGGGTTAGTAGTACGGATGTTATTTGGTGTGTGACTCTCCACGAGCCACACAAAGAAATTCCCGATTCGTTAGTTGCAGTATATTATTATCATTATTTAGTGTACGTTTTAAGAAGATTATACGTTCTCAGTGAAGTTCAATAGTTTTCTACTTATCAAAATGTTTGCTGTATGGCGTCGCATTAATCCAACATCGTATGCTCGTTGCTCGCATGCTCCATTAACCATTTTTTATATTAACTTTCAATTTCATCTCACTTAATAATTCGTATTGAACTGCTTGTTTTTTATATTAATTATCAATTTATTCTCAATTAATAATTCGTTTTGACTGATTGTTTTTTAAAAGATTGTAATATACATTTTTTTTGGTACTTCCGATATTCTTTGAAAATGTATTCTCGACAGAAGAGACGATTAACTCACTCTTGCATTGGGATAATTTTCGATTATTGTAAGCGGTAACATTTGCGTTAGTTGCGTAATTTAAAAAAAAATTAAAAAAAATTTTTTTTTAGATTATAAAAAAATTTTTTTAAAAATAAAAAAAATTATATATAATTGTTACGTTTGTTTCTGCGGTGGAAAATTTCCGTCCTCTCGTATAATTTGCATTGTTGAATGAACTTCTTTCGAAAAAAACTAAAAAAACTAAAAAACTACTTGACCAATATGGACCAAAATCTAATCAGCTCTAAGTCCCAGTGGGGCGCATCGATTGCATCATTCATTATTATGATCGCATTGTTATTTTTTCAGAAAACGTTAACGAAAAATTTGATACCATACAAACGGACATACGCACACACACACACACACACACACACACACACATACAAACATTTTGATAAAAATAGTCTAAAATGACTCCAATGACCATGAAACGTGAAGATCTGCTAAAAAATCGATTTTCGATTTTCGGGGTAATTACAATAACTTCCCTATGAATCGGGAAGTTAATAATGAAAATTAAGTAGTTTGAAAATTCGATTCACTCGAGTCAATGTAGTGGTGTTCACACCGATATACCCGAGCCGACATCAACATCGCCGTCCTGCTGCCCGGCGCAGCGTTGACAGGCGGTGGAATGGGTAGGCACTGGACTACGATTGCAGAGGCGACCGAGGACTACGATTGAGAAATTACTGTAGGTGGTTATCACAACTCTTCACATTTTTCTGGGACGGGTGGAGGAAAAATAGAGTTGTTTGGTATTATCTGTACATACAGGGCCAGGTATGAGGGCAATAGGCAGCCTAAAAATAATGTATTTTACGGATAGCTTCAATATATTTGGTATAAAGAATAATACATTCTCAAATAAAAATTCTTTTCAAAAATTGAAGCTGGGGTCTCCGAGACCCCACATTATCTTAAGAAGTGTTGATATTAAACATAAAACACTGTATATGCACTTTGTAATAATAATATATATTTAATATAATTGAACAAAATATCTTTCTCTGAACACGTGCGTTCTCGCCAACGTATCTGCAGGATCTAACATACAAAATCGATCTCTCTCACAGATGTCGCTCATCCATTCTCTCTAGTGATCGACACTCGCACTCTAGCATAATATATGCATACTTCATTTCCAACACGCTTCCTTAGGCCTATATTATGCGCTTCCTTAAGTTTATAATGTCTATTCTAGAATGCCTAACATATTCCTAAATTTAACAAATTTAATTCTACCTAGCGACTTTGTAAGTAGGTCCGCTGCATTTTCCTCAGAATCTATCTTTATAATATCTATGACTTTGTTTATATAGTTTTCGTTTACAAAATGAAAGTGGACTTCTATGTGTTTCGACTTTTTTGTCAAATTTCCGTTTTTCGCAATTATTATCGCACTGGAATTGTCTTCATATATTTTAATGAGAGTCACTAAATCTATCTTGAATGTTTTTAAGATTCCTTTTATAGTTTTCACTTCTGTTACTGCCTCAGATAATGCAATGTATTCTGCAAAAGTTGAAGATTTTGCGACAGAATTCTGTTTATGAGATCTCCAAAATATCACATTCCCATAAACACGTATAATCAATCCAGATGTAGATTTCCGATCTACATTATCTCCTGCCCAATCTGCATCAACGTAACAATCGACAACTTCAGCATCACAATCTTGTTTATACACTAACTTTAACTCTTTTGTTTTGTACAAATACTTCAGTACTCTCAACGCATATTTAAAGTGTGTGTGATCAAAACAATTTTGAAATCTGCTTAGATAACTAACACTAAACGCTATATCCGGTCTCGTGCCGGAGCCAATATATAACAGAGCACCTATAAGATTTCGATACATAATAGTAGGATTTGTTTCTTTAGCTGGCTCTAACTTTAAATTCGTTTCCATCGGCGTGTTATATAATTTAGCATTTTCAATTCCGTACTTCTTTGCTAGTGCGTTTATATAATTTTCTTGACTTAGAGTCATTACATTTTTATTTAAGTAATTATAATCAATATCTATTCCGATGTAGTTCTTAACCTTGCCTAGATCCTTGATTCTAAATTTACTTGCTAATTTAGTTTTAATATTGCAAATCGTTTTTCTATCTTTGGCACAAATGAGTAAATCATCAACATACAATAAGACATATACCTGTTCATTTTTATCCGCTTTGGTATATATACAATAGTCGTATTCATTTCTCTTGAAACCTAAGCCTCTAATATACTCATCAAAACATTCATACCAGGCACGCGGACTACCTTTTAGGCCATACAAAGCTTTATATAACTTATATACCTTCTCACTTTTATTTTGAAAACCTAATGGCTGTTTCACGTACACCTCCGAAGTTATCTTTCCATTTAAAAATGCGGCCTCGACATCCATCTGTTCCACTAATAAACCGTTGTAGCTGCAGTAGGACAGTAGTAGTCTTAATGTCTGCATCCTCGTTACAGGGGAATAAATGTTTTCCAGTTCTCCCTCCTGTTGGAAACCTTTGACCACCAATCTCGCCTTGTAAAGTCCTCCTGATTTCCTTGCATAGACCCATTTAACGTCTAGTGCTTTTTTGTCGGGTGCATATACCAATTCCCACGTTCCATTCTTTTTTATGTTTTGCATTTCCACTTCCATTGCTCTTTTCCAATCCTCTGCTTCACTGCAATTTATCGCTTCCTGAAACATACTTGGTACACTTAAGTCTGTATAATTTGCATAAATATATGGATCCCCAAACCTCTGAGGGGGTTTGCGGCTCCTCTGTGACTTCCGCGGTCCTATCTCTTCATTATTAAATTTCGGTCTTTCTGTTTCTCGTGTATCATCATCCTCTTCCTTTACACTTGCTCCATCTGAATCTCCTTCCGACTCTTCAATACATTCTATATCCTCCTTTGATTCTTCTTTTAGACCTATACATGGTACATCTTCTTCTACGACATCTACGTGTCTGGCCACAATTACTTTATCTTCAATTAGGACTCTGTAACCGACTTCGGTGTACCCCAGTAAAATTCCTAGTTTGGCTTTCTTATCCCATTTTGAAGTTCTTTTTACCTCTGGGACACGTACAAAGATTTTACTACCATACAGGCGTAAGTTTTTTGCTGATGGTTTTGTCTTAAAGACTATTTCGTAAGGAGTCTTCTTTATCGTCGTGTTGGCCAGTGTTCGGTTTTTCAAATATGCAGCAGTTTTTATACATTCAGGCCAAAATTTTCTGCTTACCTTCGCTTCACTTAATAGGCACCTCGCCGTGTCCATGATCGAGCGGTTGAATCTTCCCGCAGTTCCGTTTAACTCGTGCACATATGGTGGACATGGAGTAATAGAAATTCCCTTTTCTCTGACAAAGCGAATAATCCTTGAGTTGATATACTCCTTGCCATTGTCGCATCTTATATGCTTTATCTTTTTCCCAGTCAGATTTTCCATCTGATTTACATATTCCACTACACAATCATACACTTGATCTTTGGACTTTATGCAATATACTTTTCCTAACTTGCTGAAATCATCTATAAAAGACAGAAAATATTTTTCCCCACAATTTCCAGTAGTAGTGTGAGGACCATTTAGATCAGTATGTATTATATCCAAAATATCTTTGGCTTTGCTCCTATTATTCTGGAATGGTAAATTACACATTTTATTTTCTATGCATACAGCACATTTTAGATACTCTGATCCCAATTCAGTAGGCATTCCACTCAATAATTCGTTTTTGCTTAGAATATTTAGATAATTGAAGTTTATATGTCCAAGAATCCTATGCCACTTCTCCTTCTGTGGGAGCATTACCTTTTTATTACCACCCATTATGTTTGTGTAGGCTGCGCTACTATGAGTGACTGTTTTACATCTCATTTTATACAGATTTCCCTCCTTAAAAGCTATCGCTATTAATTCATTTCTTTGGTTATATATTCTAGAGGTATTTTCTTTTGAAATAATTCTGTTCTTTTCTGTGATCTTCGCATAACTCAACAAATTTACGTGCATATCTTTTACATAAAAAACATTTGGAATTGTTACCTGCGATACTTCATCCTTTACTCTGAACAAAGCTGTGATACGCCCAACCTTTGTTGCCTGCAGCATTCGCCCATCTCCTATTTTTACACTAACTGGAGATTTTAGTGTGATACACTCATCATAGTATTCGTCCTCGTTTACGATATGATCCGTGCATCCACTATCCAATAGCCAAATCATTTCCTTCGCTTCTGTTACCTCTTCTTTCCTGATTTCAGATGAATTGACTTGTACAATAAAGCTGCTACCTTCATGTATCGACCCTTCATTTTGTGATCCATTTCTGAAACTTTTATAAGCTCCACGATACGTTCCTCTTGCTCTGTAGGACCGTCCACGGGTTTGCTGTGTTCGTCCTCTGCCTCGCTCATACTGTCCAGACTTCCAGAATGTCTGTTCATTGCCAGTATTTGTTTGACGACAATATTTTTGTATGTGGCCTACTTTACCACACCCAAAGCACTTTGTATATTGTTTGTTTACTCTTACACCTGACTGTATTGCAGAGAATGCATTTGTCTTATCTAATTGTACACTTTCCTCTGCTTTATTTACCCCTTCTTTGAATTTCATTTTTAACTTCCCTTTTAAATACTCTACATTCCTCTCGTTTTCAGGTAGCACATCTATTAGATCCCCAATATAGCTATATGACTGTGGTAGTGCTTTAATCATATAATTTAATTTTTCCTGTTCTGTTATATTTGCACCAGCTGACTTCAATTCATTGACAGCTTTTTCAAACTCGTCAAAAAATGTTGTTATATCTTGATAATCCTTTAATTTTATATTTTCCACATTGTTTCGACACACAATCTGTAGAGCAGTGGACTCTTTCAGATACATTTCATCAAATTTTCTTATTATTTCAAATGCAGTATCTACGTTACTTATATATTCTAATTGTTTATTTGTTATTGCACTGTATATGTAATTTACTGCTTTAATATCCATATCATTCCACGTGTTCACTTCCTCTGTCGCATTCATTTTCCTTTCTACTACCTGATTGCACTTTTTGTATTTTAGAAAGGTCATTATTCGTTTTTTCCAATTTTTATAATCCGCACCATCGAAGATCGGTATAATAATGTCATCGCACTTCATGTGAGCCATTTTTAACTTTTCTAGAATCTTTCTAACTGTTTCGAACAAACCGTTATACCCGCTTATATCTTCTCGAAGTTTCTAGAATTTGCCACCGTTCTAACCTCAAATAGCGTCACTTTATTCTTTGTAACTTTTCTTTCCTTTCACTGGACTTGTGTGCAAATTATAAACCACTTTCTGCTACCATGTTGATATTAAACATAAAACACTGTATATGCACTTTGTAATAATAATATATATTTAATATAATTGAACAAAATATCTTTCTCTGAACACGTGCGTTCTCGCCAACGTATCTGCAGGATCTAACATACAAAATCGATCTCTCTCACAGATGTCGCTCATCCATTCTCTCTAGTGATCGACACTCGCACTCTAGCATAATATATGCATACTTCATTTCCAACAAGAAGGTTAAAATATTCTACAGAAATTGAAGTAAATGCCAGTATATTTTTCGCGTTTTCCCATGCAATAAATATATTCCGTCGCGTCGTAGAACCGGTAAAATCTTCCGTGCGAAGAAACAAGCGCAAATCCGAATTTAGGTAGAAACCCCTAAACCGATGACGTATCTACCGTGGCCGTCATAATAATTTACTACGGAGAGAGGTTCGAAATTAGAAACTTTGATTCTCCATCGCCTTCGAATTTCCAGAAAGCGAACCTTTGAAATTTCGAAGTTTCGAAGCTTCGAAGGTTCTGCAATCGAAGCTTCGAAGCTTCGAAGCTTCGAAATCTTCGACCTTCGAAGGAAAGTTACAGCCCTAGTCAAAATAATGTTCTCTGGGCCGACAACTTTACTTAATATTTATTATTTTTGAATGTTAAATGGATTTCACACTGCATGATAATTTGTTAGTATCACGCTTTAAAATGTAAATACAAAAGCATGCGCATGTACATATATGTATGATATTTATTTTTCTGTTTCTGAGTGTTTAAAAATTACCTTCTTTGTGTGCTGCGATGTATTCTTTTATATTTTACTATATTGTTACGAGCCAGGGCCGCGAGCAGCACGAGTGGCCGGCGAAGGGTTATTACCCTGGGAGTATGGTTCAAAACTGTTAGTTAGAGCGGACGCACCTTGATACGATTGTCAGGGAGCCGCTTGTATGAGTGAAGTTTCAGGGATGAACCTACGTGTGAATGGGGGGGAAACTCTGATTTGAAAGATTATTAAGGAGGTTATAGAGTTAGTGGACGCACCTAATACGATTGTCAAGGAGCCGCTAGGAGGTTGGATTCAAGGGAAAAACGGACGATCCTAATACGATTGTCAGGTTGCCGTTTAATCTGTGTGGACGTATAGGTAACGTGGATGATCCCAATATGAAATCGGGTAGGTACTAGGTTGGAAAATATCCCGATTAGGCGATTGGAATGTCGTCTATGAGTTTGATAGGTGACAGGGTTGTTAGTAAGCCTCGTAACAAGTATAATTTAAATTGATACAATCCGAGCGGTAAGATTGTATCATGTGGGAACGTTCAATTACTAAATTAGGATGGGTGTAACAATAATTATGGGTTTAGAGAATTTACAAGTGATTAGGTAAAATTCAGATATTGTAGGATCTGAGGAAAAATGAGGGAACCGCCGCCACGGGAATCGAACCCGGGCCCTCATTGGTGGTAGCCGATCGACTAACGCGCTCACCTACGGAACCCTCCCATTTTTCCCAATCTCCTACGATATACTTGATCTGGGGGGGTCCTGATCCCACACTCGGCCATCCTGTAACGACATTCGCCCTCGAATGTCCGTCACAGCGTCGTCGTCTCATTGTCTCTCATCGTCTCATCGTCTCTTTTTCGTGTCGGGCCATCTCAAGGCCACCAAACACAACTCGTAAACTCACAAATTCGCAACTCGCAAAGTTTTGCTGCTCACAGCGCCATCGTGCGGAGATCGGTGTTCCCCCAATCCCGGCTGAGCCCCCAATTGTAGGATCTGAGAAAAAATGAGGGAACCACCGCCACGGGAATCGAACCCGGGCCCTCACTGGTGGTAGCCGATCGACTAACGCGCTCACCTACGGAACCCTCCCATTTTTCCCAATCTCCTACGATATACTTGATCTGGGGGTCCTGATCCCACAATATATTCAACTCGTAATAGTTTACATTGATATATATGTATATGTAAATGTCGCGAGATAGAGTGTGCAAGAATAATAGAATATTACCTATGATGCTTGATGTTAACGCACTAGCAAAATGCGGGGGGTCTCGAAGTGACTTTACGAAATGCCTTAATAGATTTGTTACCGGACTGGTGGAATCTATACGGTTCAAAGGTTGATCCGAAGGGGAACTTTAGCCCGACCTTACTGGAAATCGACTTGCGAGAATACAGCACGACGCGACACGATTCGTGACTGCAGAAGTACTACCCACCGAGAGTAAAAATGTACGGGTTTATATACCCCAAAATTGAAGGGGGTGGTATGTTCATGATCTAATCGCCGCTTAGGACCAGACTCTAGTTTTTGTCGATTTCCATTAAGTCGAGCCAGAAGTCGGTCTTCGTTAAAAGGGATCAACTAAGATATGAAAAGGTTATCTAGGACGTTTCCTGCCAGAGACGATTTTGAAGAGATTCCTGTGGGAAAGTCAACGGAATCTGTTCGCTAACCGTCACAATATCTTCTGCATACTTCTTCCTTTATATTTCTGTATGTATCTTTTGCATATTTCTGTATATTCTGTATACCTTTTATATTTTTACATAGAAATATTAAAGAACCCTTACTCCATAGATTTATTTCCTGCAATGTGTCAACACTGATGCCAGTGCGGTCTTGTATGCATAGGTTTTTAATAAATGCGACTGGGTGGACTCATGTGGATTCCCAAAATCACCGTGTCTTACAGTCAGATTTATTTGTATATATGTAGGATTCTTGAGGAACGGGGAGGTTAATTAAACGCGTTTCTCTGATAATATTACTAACTCTATATTTAATTAAATGTTCGCTGTAGTCTAATAGTTCTCTCAAAAGCTCTCGCAAGATTCTCTGACGCTCGCTCACATACCAATGACCCATTCGCCCGCCGAACTTCCACACTTTATATCGTTCACCCGCTTGCATTCGTCTCTCTTGCATTCTATCTCTCGCTTGCACTCTGTCTCTCGCATCCATGGCTTACATTCATAAAAACACATATACTTTCCTATCGCTCAGCTCTAAACATCGCACTTCATTCGCACCTTCTCAGTCACTCGAGTTTCCCAAACATATCGGCGCCGCGTCGGTCCGTCGCAATATGACCCGGTCGCCTGCCAGCACGCATGCACGCACAACGAACCATTCATCCTACACTCGGCCGTCCTGACAAAGATACCTGACCTCAGGTATCGGACCCGGTGACGGTTTCACATTCATCCGCATCCGATTCACTCAAGTCTTCATTATCGCACGCCCATAATTTTAAATGATCCGCCGCAGTTGAGGTCGTAAACGGACCTTCGTGGTCTCCAATCCTCTCCACAACATAACGGTCGTTCCGCAGGTCTCTAATTATTTTATAAGGTCCCAAAAATTTATTAGCAAGCTTCAAACCTGGGCCATGCTGAGTTCGCTTTATTGCTACAATGTCATTAACAGCATATTTTGTCGCTTTCTTCCTCCTCTTATTGTAAGTTCTACGATTTTCTGCTTGGATTTTTTGAATGCTCTCTTTTGCCTGGGCGCGAATCTCATCCCGCCTATTCTGAAATTCAGCAAGCCACTCCGTCTCTAGTAATTGTCTGATTTCATGATTTTCACGTAATCGAGGGTGGGTCCCAAACAATATGCGGAAAGGAGACGCGCCCACGCTTCGACATAAAGTGGTGTTTAAACATTGTTGCGCCGAATCTAAATATCGAAACCATTCTTCGCGCTTCGGGTGTGACATTTTTGCAAGAACTGGTATTAAAATCCTATTTACGCGTTCCACTTGACCGTTCGCTCGAGGGATGCCCGTTGTTATTAATTGATGTTCAATCCCTTCGTCTGTGCAGTAATTTCCGAACTCTGTAGACGTAAATGCCGATCCTCTGTCTGAAACAATGCGACGCGGGTTACTAAAAATGACTGATTGTTTCGTCAATCTAGTTATGGCTTCACCTGCGCTCGCCGCTTTAGTTGCATATAGCCAAGTAAATTTCGAAAATGCGTCAATTACTACTAAAATATGTTTATAACTCTTCTTTGTAGACGGAAGAGGCCCTAAATAATCTATGTGATAAGTATCGAACGGCAGTTCTCCTTTATCCACAGAATTCAGAAATCCCTCCTGTTTCCCTTGTTTTCTTTCCGCTAAAATACAGGCTACGCAATTTTTAATTACCTTCTCGATTTTCGGCGTCGCGTTGGGCATGTAGTAATCTCGCTCCTGTAACGCTAGTATTTTTGTTATCGAAAAATGCCCTCTCTCATGCGCTTGACGAATAATTTGCGTTTCCATACTTTTCGGCACTACCAATAGCAACTCGTTGTCCTTTTTTTTTTTTTTTAATTATTTATTTATAAAGGTCGCATCAACATCTGGGTCATTAGCGACCACAATAGTTACAATATTCAATTACAGAAGTTCATAATTGGATTTAGATACGCTGTACATAAATTAGTTTACAAATAATTGTATATATTTATAGCTTTTAAAAATAATAAGATTTGGATAATGTTCTTATGAATGTTTAAACAATCACTTAAATTATTACTAATATCCAATCTACGTCTATGGAAGGAAAAAAGTGGGTAATGAAGGATAATGTGATCAACAGAAAGTATAACATTGCATCTAGAGCATACAGGAGGGGGATTTTTTAATATTTTATGGATATGAGTTAGGTTAGTGTGACCTATGCGGAGTCGGGTGACAACTACCTGATCTCTTCTGTTATCGATTAAGGGACAATCGTTATTACAGGTGTCTTGCCTTACCAAAAATAATTTAGAGGGAGGGGAAATAGACCATCTAACATTCCATTCATCTCCGATGTCTTTTTTAATTAGATTAATTAAATCTCTGTGGGAAGACAAACAATCATCAAGAATTCCTTTACAAGCTTCCTTTGCCGCAGAGTCCGCAATCTCATTTCCCGATATCCCTACATGGAACTCGTTGTCCTGCTCTTTGAACAACAACCCTGAATTTACCCTGTAACCGTTCGCTTTTCCCCGTTCTGCAAGTTCTAAAATTTTCTTCACGTTCGAATCTTCGCGTTGCGCTTTCCGAAATTTAGCTGTAACAGTGTCTTCCGAAACTGTAAATAAACACGATGACACCGGAATACGACTTAATGCGTCAACGTGACGCATGCTGCTGCCTGACCGATGCTCAATAGTATATTCAAATTCTTCCAGCAACAGTGCCCACCTAGCAACACGGACGCAGAGATCTTTTTTGTTCATTGTTAATGTGAACGCTTTACAATCGGTTATTATTTTAAACGGTATCCCGATCAAATACACGCGAAATTTTTTTAGTGCCCTTACCACTGCTAATATTTCTAATTCGTAGCTGCTATACTTTGATTCGGCTTCCGTCGTCTTGCCGCTAGCATAGTATACGGGATGTAATTTTCCATCACTACTGTCGCGCTGCATTAAAACTGCCCCAAAACCGAACATTGACGCGTCTGTGTGTAATTCTGTGTCAACGTTAGTCTTGTATAATTGTAACACCGGTTTATCGCTCATGATCGATTTCAATTGGTTAAACGCGAGTAGTTCCTGATCGCCAAAATGAAATTTAATGTTAGCCTTAAGTAAATTTGTGAGTGGTCTCGCGATTACGGAATAGTGGGGAATGAACTTCCTAAAATATCCCGATAGTCCCAAAAAACTCTGCAATTGTTTCACGGATCGCGGCTCTGGGAAACGCATAACAGCAGCTGTTTTCTCTTCGGATGGGCGCATAGTACCGTTTTCTAAAATATGTCCCAAGAATTCAACGCGTGACTGCAAAAACCGACATTTTTTCCAGTTAATAATTAATCCTGCATTCGCGGCGGTGTCTAAAACTTTTTTTTTTCCTTATTTAACATCGCTCTGAACTCTTACCTAAGGTTATTTCGCGACGGGACCTACAGTTTATAAGGTGGGCTCCGAACCACCTAGGGAGGCAGTGCAGCCGGCAGCGGGACTCGAACCCGGGACCGCCGATTAGCAGTCGCGCGCTCTACCCACCGAGCCACTGCCTCCCCTGGTGTCTAAAACTGTTTTCAATCTGACTAACCCTGATTCTGAATCTATGGACGGCACGATTAGATCATCCATATAGGCAAGCATTATATTTTGCGATATTAGTTGCTTAAATACATTATTAATAAACTTTTGGAACACCGCTGGTGAATTCGCTAATCCAAACGGCACGCGACAGAACTCGTACTGGCCGTCAGGCGTTATAAAAGCTGTATATTTTCGACTGGATTCCTCAACTTCTACATGAAAAAATCCATTCTTAAGATCTAACGTACTAAACAATTTTGAACCCTGTAACATGTCTAGTTGATCCTCTATGAGAGGTAGAGGATAGCGGTCCCTGATCGTTTTCTTATTCAACTGTCTATAATCGACGCACAGCCGTTTCGAACCATCCTTCTTTTTAACCAATACTATGGGACTCGCAAAATCTGATAGGGACGGTCGTATAATATTTTCATCTAACCACGAGCAAACTTGTTTATCAACTTCTTCTCTGTCAATCGGTGGCAATCGCCTTGCACGCTGGTAAATCGGTTCCTCATCCCGAAGAATAATTTTCATGGACGATCGAGGCTCCGGATTTCTACGCGGTTGATAATTGCTTATCATTTTTTCCACTTTGCGCCGGTCTTCGCGATTTGCAATGTACGAGGTATCTACTTCGGAGGAGTCATACGCGACAATATTATAAATCTCCGGGACGCTTTCCACTGTCGGAACATCTTTATTTGTCTTAAATATAGAAATACGGTTATTCTGAATTGAAACATTAACATTCTGCAAAAAGTCGGCGCCTATAATTAGAGCAGGTTGCATGAGCCGGTCGGAAACTACGTGAACAGTTATCGGATACAATTCTTTATCGACAATAATTTCAGCTCTAAAAACACCCCATGTCTCATTGTTATTAGAACCTACTCCACGAAATCGTAAACTCGTACTCTGTAGTCGCGGCGTGCCTAATTCTGCATGTATCGACGCACGCATTAAACATATATCGCTTCCCGTGTCAATTATAGCTGTTACCTTGTGACCATTAATTACCGTCTCCTTCTCGTATTTCGCCGACTGGTTGACGTTGTAACTGCTGCGGGATGGCGGTAGTTTTGTCGGACAATGGGCCCAAATGTGTCCGTACCCTCGGCACTCGAAGCACTTGACGCCTTTTTCCTTGGTCGGGCAATCACGGAGCTGGTGCCCCATTAACCCACAACTTGGGCATCTTCGTCCTCATGCACCTGGCTGCAGACGTCCCTGTGGCTGGTACCTCCATCTGTTTTCTTCCTTGACCTGAGGTCCCCTACTGCTTCCCTCCTTTACCGGATCTTTTACAGCACTTTTGTTTACGGCACCTCTGTTGCTGTAGTTCGCTCCTCTCAATGTAACTTTCTCGAACGCTTCCATTAACGCTGCTGGCGTCGAAAATCTTTGAATGTATGCCTGATTCCGTAGCGTTTCATCAGGAATTCCTTCGATGATGAGGTCAACTATCTCATCTTTATCGACGGGCACATTATTTCCCAATATCACCTTATGGTGCAGGTATTCGCTGAAGGATTAATTTGTTTGCCAAACACGCTCTTCGCATTTTCTTCGCCTGATGGTTTTGTTGACACGTCGATAAAACATTTCGCGCATCTTGGCCATCAGATCGGTCGAACTTATTTCTATAAATTCAGGCTTAGAATAAAACCATTCCAAGGCCTTCCCCCGCAGTCTGCTACCCATCAGCACCTTGCACATTCCGTCGGACAACCCGTATGTAAGCGTCAGCAGACGCACCTGTTTTTCCCATCGTTCAAACTTCTCACCGTCGCCGTCGAAAAATGGAAGGAGGTCCGCAATCCTGGTAATGCTTATATGTAGGATATGAACTATAAATAACTTTATACGTTCGTAATTTAAATGTTTTAAGATTTAATTTCAAATATATTGAGTACAACTTTTAAACACGTCTTTACTTTTACAACTGTCAAACCGGAATGAATCAAACAACGTAACTAATCAACAAGAAGAACGCAAAATAAATCGATAAGTCACAAACATCGAATCGTCGCGTCGTTACAGTTACTAACGACGCAAGATTCGATGGAACTCTCGATGATTACAGACGACTTCTCCCTACACTCGGCCATCCGACACTAGTCTCTGCCCTCAGAGACTGTGCATATTTTTACTCTACTTCTTCCTCTTTTTCACTATCAATGTCTTCCTCGTCCACGTCGACCCAAGATTTCATAGAGTCTGCTACTGTTGTCGTTTTTCGAGGACCCTCGCAGTTCCCAACTTTTTCGACTATGTATCTATCGTGCTTCAATGTTTGGGTTACTCGATAAGGACCCAGATATTTCGCTGCAAGTTTCAAACCTGGACCTTGTTGTGTTCGCCTGATAGCTATCAGGTCGCCTTCCTTATACGCCACTGCCTTCTTTCGCTTCTTATTAAATGACCGTCTATTCTCTTCCTGGATCTTAACTATGTTCTCTTTGGCCTTCGACCTTGCTTCGTCTCTTTCCTCTTGAAACAGAGCGGTCCACTCTTCTTCCAGTATTTCTCTGATCCGCGAGTCATTCCCGACTCTCATTTTTGTCCCAAAGAGTAACTCAAACGGCGTACAGTTGATGCTGCGATGTGGCGTTGCGTTTAGGATACGTTGTACTTTGTTCATATATCTATACCAGTCCTCCAGGTGAGGAGCTGCCAATTTAGTGAGTAAAGGGATAAGCGTTCGGTTGACCCACTCAACTTGCCCGTTCCCCCTTGGAATGCCAGACACAATAACCGAGTGTTGAATTTTTTCTCGTTGACAATAGTCTCGAAAATTCCCCGAGGTGAAAGTCGATCCTCGATCTGAAATGATACGTCGCGGATTTCCGAAAATAGCAGCTTGTTTCTCCAGATGTCGCAGAACTTCGTCCGTCTTGGTTGTCTTCGTGGTATATAACCACACAAATTTTGTAAATGCATCCACCACCACGAATATGAGGCGATAATTTTTCTTACTCGTCGGTGGTCCCAAATGGTCTACGTGGTACGTATCCAGAGGTACTTCCCCTTTCGGTATTGGATTCAGAAGACCTTCGAGTTTTCCCATTTTCCTCTCTGCTAAAATGCAATCTAAACTAGCTGGTTATTGTTGCTCGCTCGCTTCGCGAGCTTCGCGAGCTTCGCAGGTGGGGGTATTGTAGCTCGCTTTGCGATTTCGCGAGAGGGTTAGTGGTACGGATGTTATTTTGTGTGTGACTCTCCACGAGCCACACAAAGAACTTCCCGATTCGTTAGTTGCAGTATATTATTATCATTATTTAGTGTACGTTTTAAGAAGATTATACGTCCTCAGGGAAGTTCAATAGTTTTCTACTTATCAAAATGTTTTCTGTATGGCGTCGCATTAAACCAACATCGTATGTTCGTTGCTCGCATGCTCCATTAACCATTTTTTATATTAACTTTCAATTTCATCTCAGTTAATAATTCGTATTGAACTGCTTGTTTTTTTAATGGATTGTAATATAAATGTTTTTGTACTTTCATCGATATTCTTTGAAAATGTATTCTCGGCAGTAGCGATGAATAACTCACTCTTGCATTGGGATAATTTTCGATTATTCTATGCGGTAACATTAGCATTAGTTGCATAATTAAAAAAGGAAAATAAAAAAAAATTTTTTTTTAAACAAATTTGTTTAAATTATAAAAAAAATATATGTAATTATTATGTTTGTTTCTTCCGTGGAAAATTTCCGTCCTCTCATATAATTTGCATTGTTAAATGAACTTCTTTCGAAAAAAACTAAAAAACTACTTGACCAATATGGACCAAAATCTAATCAGCTCTAAGTTATAGCGGGGCACATCGATTGCATCATTCATCATTCTGATCGCATCGTTACTTTTTCAGAAAACGTTAACGAAAAAAACACACACACATACACACACCATTTTGATAAAAATAGTCTAAAATGACTCCAAAGACCATGAAACGTGAAGATCTGCTAAAAAATCGATTCTCGATTTTCGGGGTAATTACAGTAACTTCCCTATGTATCGGGAAGTTAAAAATAGTCTAAAATGACTACAATGACCATGAAACGCGAAGATCTGCTAAAAAATCGATTTTCGATTTTCGGGGTAAAAAAACATTAATAGCTGTATGCCCCACTAGCAATGTGTACCACTAACCCTCTCGCAAGAGCAGTTCTACCCGCGAGCTCGCGAAGCGAGCGAGCAACAATAATCAGCTAGTTTTTATTTTGCTATTCGTACGTTTTAAGAAGATTATATGTTTTCAGGGAAAGTGATTATAACACTGTATTGGGCATATAGAGTATGCCCAACCACATGACGTATGTAGTCTTTTGAATTTTTCAAAAAAAAAAAATTTTTTTTTTTAAACTAAAAAACTACTTGACCAAACTTGACCAAAATCTTATCAGCTCTAAGTTGCAGCGGGGCACTTCCAATGCATCATTCATTATTCTGATCGAGTTATTACTTTTTCTGAAAACGTTAACGAAAAATTTGATACCATAGAAACGGACATACGCGCGCGCGCGCGCGCACACACACACACACACACACACACACACACCGACTTTTTGATAAAAATAGTGTAAAATGAATCCAATGACCATGAAACGTGAAGATCTGTTAAAAATTCGATTTTCGATTTTCGGGGTAATTACCATAACTTCCCTATGAATCGGGAAGTTAACAATTCTTAATGGCTTTCTCAATTTTTGGTGGAATACCCTGGAACCAATAGTCTCTCTTCAGCAAAGTTTCCGTTTTTCCCGCCGAGAAATGGCCGCTTCCATGTACATGACGAATGACTTGTAATTGCAGGCTCTTTGGAACTACGAGATTGATGTCTCCGTCAATATTCTTGAACAGCAATCCCCCTCGAAGGGTATATCCGTCTTGCTGTGCCTTCCGAATTCTTGCCGTCATATTATTCCGATCCGCGGACAATAAATAACAAATCGGTAACGGGTTTCTACTCAAACAGTCCACGTGGGCCATCTTATAACCAGATCGATGTTCGATAGTGTAGTCGAACTCCTCCAATAAGAGGACCCACCTGGCCACGCGTACACACAAATCTCGTTTGCTCATCGTTAGGGTGAATGCTTTACAATCTGTAATTATTTTAAATTTGATTCCTAACAAATATATTCGAAATTTTCGTAATGATCGTACAATTGCCAAGACTTCCAGCTCGTAACTCGCATATCTAGCTTCGGCTGGTGTCGTTTTACCGCTAGCAAAATATATTGGATGAAATTTGTTATCGTCGTCGCTGCGTTGCATCAAAACCGCTCCGAAACCGAATGACGATGCGTCTGTGTGTAACTCGGTCTCCGCATCTACTTTGTACAGGTTTAACACTGGTTTCTCCATTAATTTTGTTTTCAATAGATCGAATGCAACTATCGCCGTACCATCGAGCTTGAATTTAACGCCTGCTCATAACAGGTTTGTCAGTGGTCTCGCAATTGTTGAATAACCATCTATAAATTTCCGGAAGTATCCCGTCAGACCCAGAAAGCTTTGAACTTGCTTGGCGTTCTCCGGTACTGGAAACTTTGCTACGGCCGCTGTTTTACCCTCAGATGGGCGAACAGAGCCATTCTCTACAATGTGCCCCAAAAATTCGACTTTACTGTGTAACCATGAACATTTTTTCCAATTTATTTCCAGACCGTGATCGCTAGCTACCGCTAAGACTTGCTCCAGTTTTTGTATTCCGCTTTCTAAGTCACTCGACGGTACGATGATATCATCCATATATGCCATAACAACTTTTTGTTGCAACAGATCTGTTGTAAACTTTAGCTAATTGGAAAAATGAGAGGAAGAAGAGAAAGGTATAGAGATATATGGTTAACAAAACGAGAATATATTTAACGAAAAGCAAAAGGTATAACAGGAGATAACAAAGATGAGTGATAAAATGACGATGTGTCAGTATGACAAAATAGCGCACGAATACTTTACTGTGTGTCAGTATGACAAGATGATTCGCAAGTAGATCGAGCGACAAAATAGCGCTCTTTTATATCCGCGTGGGCCATCGATTTGGAAGCGTTACGGAGTGGGGAGTTTGAAATTTGCACGAGCAGAATCGCAGTAACGTTCGTTAGGGTAATGACCGAAGAATCGGTGCTGCAGATGGAACAAAGAAATAGAATAACAGAATTGGAGTAAGAAAACATAATGTGATGGCCCACGGGACGATTCGACAGGTTCGACGAACTCTCGACTTGGCGAGGTTTACATTGTCGGTCGCTCACCTCGCAGATTGTTGTCTGGCTCGCACAGCTGATATCGCCGCGGCGATGAAGCAAAAACTGTATACAGCGTTCTTATGCCTCACCGGTGTCTCTATTGTTAGAAATGTACACAGTATTGAGCGGCTCGAAATCGTCTTGCAATTTATAATTAAGGTTTAAAAAGACGTGTCGCAGGTTTTTAAACAAGATCTCTGAAAACCAAATTAATGAATCTCACGAAGACAGCTGGAGAGTTAGATAAGCCGAAAGGAACGCGTAAAAATTCATATTGACCATTGGGTACTATAAATGATGTAAACTTACGGCTATCCTTATGTACCGGTACATGGAAAAATCCATTTCTTAAATCAAGCGTACTGAATACTTTCGCGCCCTGTAACGCGTCTAGTTGGTCTTCCACTAAGGGTAAAGGGTAACGGTCTCTTACTATTTTCTGATTTAATTTTCTATAATCTACGCACAAACGCATAGACCCGTCTTTTTTCTTTACAAGTACAATTGGACTCGCGTATTCAGAAAGCGACGGCTGAATAATGCCATCCCGTAACCAATTGCTTATTTGTGCGTCTATCGCACTCTTTTCTGCCGGTGCTAGACGTCGTGGTCTCTGATACACGGGTTCCTCGTCTTTCAGAACAATACTCATTTCTACGTTCACCTCCTGAATCTTTTTAGGCGCGTACTCGGTAACAATATTTTTGACTCGTTCTCGTATCGTAATATCGTCTATATGTGCTACATCAACTTCCTCTCGCTCGCATACAATCCGAAAAACTTCCGGTATACTTTCATCACCCCATTCATCGGTGACTGTGTCTTTGTTAATTTTTTCGATCGATATCTCGCTTTGGGCAGCTCGGCGCAAGGTGTCCATGTTGGCCACACCGAAAACATTTGGGACCGCGAAACTTCACCGGACAGTCTGCACTGAGATGACCCTCGTTGTTGCAGTTGAAGCATCTCCTTGGTTGATCACTGCGAGACTTCGCCGGACACTCTGCATTGAAGTGCCCCTCCTTGTTGCAGTTGAAGCACCTTCTTGGTTGATCCCTCCGGAACGCTTCCCTATCCTGTTGGTTTGTTGATCGTCTCCTGCGCTCGTCGATCAACGATTTTCCCGCAAAACCCGATGACGGAAGCATCAACTGCTCGAATGCTACCAGCAATGCTTCTGGAGTCTTGAAACAATGCATCTTCGCCTGTGACCTCAGAGATCTATCCGGAATCCCCTCGATTATGTGATCGACTAGCTCCTCTTCGTCGTCTATCGGTACACGGTTCGCCTTTATAATTTTATCGTGGAAATAATCCTCGAAAGATTCGTTCTTCTTCCACACTCGTTCCCGCAATCGGTCACGCAGAAGAATGTTGCTTGGCCTGTGGTAGAACATCTGTTCGAACTTGGAAAGCAGATCGTCCGCGAGCAGTTCAATATATTCCGAACGCGAGTGAACCCAATCTCTCGCTTTTCCCCGTACGCGCATTCCTATCAACACTTTCGTCTCGTCATCGTTCAATTTATATGTTCTTCGTAACACCTTTATCTGCTTCTCCCACGTTGGATAGTCCTCCGACTTTCCATCGAAGAACGCGAGCAGCTCAGCGACAGTTTTCACACCAACTCGTCCGTGTGTGTTTTCTTCTCTGGGATTCTCATGTTCCGGTCCGCCCGAACGTCGTGTTTCTTGAATTAACGCAAGTTCGCGTCTCGTCAATTCTAGTTCTTTCTCTGCTATTTCTCTTTCTCTGTTTAAAAGGCTTATCTCTCGCCGAACGTCCTCTGCATCGTCATTTCTCACCGTATTCCCCGTAGGATGACTCTCGCACACGTCTCCACCCGCATTATCATTTACCGTGTCCGTCTGACTGTGGTAGGCCCATTGATATGCTGGATCGTGTTCAATCAACCTCCCTATTAACACCGACTTCGTTCCGGACGTCTGAAGACCCTCATTCCGCAGAATATCTTTCAGCTCTGCGAGCGTAAGAGTGTTTAAATCCCGAGACGACATCGCGGATGTACTCCCGTAATATTACAATCACAATTTCGTTTCACTAAACTGTCGTTGCACGCACACATCCCGGACAAGCCCCCAAAAATGTAGGATATGAACTATAAATAACTTGATACGTTCGTAATTTAAATGTTTTAAGATTTAATTTCAAATATATTGAGTACAACTTTTAAACACGTCTTTACTTTTACAACTGTCAAACCGGAATGAATCAAACAACGTAACTAATCAACAAGAAGAACGCAAAATAAATCGATAAGTCACAAACATCGAATCGTCGCGTCGTTACAGTTACTAACGACGCAAGATTCGATGGAACTCTCGATGATTACAGACGACTTCTCCCTACATATATTACCTACAGGATTTTGGCCAACCGCTGGAGTAAGTGGAGTGAACAGAGGATATGACGTAGTGTTTAATGCTTGTCGCTGTAATTGTCGCCGCATCTCTTCCAGTTCCATTAGCAACTCGGATTCCCTCGCAGTCATTTCTGGTTCATCCTGGGTACCACTGGTTCCGGGTGCGGGATTTTCCGAATCTTTAGTCGCGGCCATTATTCTGTCTATCAGTTCCGCTTTCGATCCGTTGGTGCACAGATTTAACACCCGAAGTCGTTCTTTCAACTGAATCACTTTCAATTTGCCGAGGTTCACTTCACTCATCAGCACGCACGAATTTTACAATGTCACGTTTATTGTCAGTCTTCGCTATCACTTATGCAGTCGCTGTGTGTTAACGCTAATTTCACTAGCTCTTTCAATTCCGGCTGAGCCCCCAATTGTAGGATTCTTGAGGAACGGGGAGGTTAATTAAACGCGTTTCTCTGATAATATTACTAACTCTATATTTAATTAAATGTTCGCTGTAGTCTAATAGTTCTCTCAAAAGCTCTCGCAAGATTCTCTGACGCTCGCTCACATACCAATGACCCATTCGCCCGCCGAACTTCCACACTTTATATCGTTTACCCCCTTGCATTCGTCTCTCTTGCATTCTATCTCTCGCTTGCACTCTGTCCCTCGCATCCATGGCTTACATTCATAAAAACACATATACTTTCCTATCGCTCAGCTCTAAACACTTTTCATTCGCACCTTCTCAGTCACTCGAGTTTCCCAAACATATCGGCGCGGCGCCGCGCCGGTCCGTCGCAATATGACCCGGTCGCCTGCCAGCACGCATGCATGCACAACGAACCATTCATCCTACATATATATTATTGTAAAATTAATAAATTGATTTCAGTATTATTATGACTTCAATTTCATTGAATGCTTCTCCTACATCTCCTTTATCCCAAACAATAAAGCAAACGACAAAACTTTATGAATATTTCAAATTCACTTTTTGCGAACTTCATTAATCATTACTTTAGTTTGTTTAATATTACATTTATGTATTTATTTTACTATTTTCATGAATTTCATTTGCTCCGATTAACTTGTCTGAATTTCAACCATCATACAAGCAATTAGTATTATATGATTGTACTACATTATGTACAAAATATAATAATACATTATATCTGTAAAACTGTAAGGAAAAATGCCGCATGTATCACAATTTCAAACAATTTGAATTTTTGCATTATTTGAACTTTAGAGTATGGGCTTTACGTATTTACCAGAAAAAGGGTCATGAGAACAAATTCGAACGGCTAAAAAAATAATGCAATTTATGCGATGTCTTATGTCAAGGAATTAATGATGAAAGCTTTAAACTGCAATATCTCGAAAGTGAAAGTATGTGTAAATATGCAAAAGAATACAGTACAGACTTGATTTTTGTCCCAGGTTCGACGACTTGATTTTTGTCCAGGCCAACTCACTCCACTGCCTGTCAACGCTGTCCCGCGCCGCAGGGCGGTGACTATTGTTCTCGGCTCGGGTATATCGGTGTGAACACCACTACATTAACACAACGAATCGAATGTTCAAACATCTTAATTTTAATTATTTTTTTATGGGACTTTCAAAACGTATTTCTGGCATTTTTCTGATTAAAACAAGACCAAACACTATATAATTAACTTCCCGATTCATAGGGAAGTTATGGTAATTACCCCGAAAATCGAAAATCGAATTTTTAACAGATCTTCACGTTTCATGGTCATTGGATTCATTTTAGACTATTTTTATCAAAATGTCGGTATGTGTGTGTGTATGTGTGTGTGTGTGTGTGTGTGTGTGTGTGTGTGTGTGTGTGTGTGTGCGCGCGCGCGCGTATGTCCGTTTCTATGGTATCAAATTTTTCGTTAACGTTTTCAGAAAAAGTAATAACGCGATCAGAATAATGAATAATGCATTGGAAGTGCCCCGCTGCAACTTAGAGCTGATAAGATTTTGGTCAAGTTTGGTCAAGTAGTTTTTTAGTTTTTAAAAAAAAAAATTTTTTTTTTTGAAAAATTCAAAAGACTACATACGTCATGTGGTTGGGCATACTCTACATGCCCAATACAGTGTTATAATCACTTTCCCTGAAATATATAATCTTCTTAAAACGTACGAATAGCAAAATAAAAACTAGCTGGTTATTGTTGCTCGCTCGCGGGTAGAACTGCTCTTGCGAGAGGGTTAGTGGTACGCATTGCTAGTGGGGCATACAGCTATTGATGTTTTTTTACCCCGAAAATCGAAAATCGATTTTTTAGCAGATCTTTACGTTTCATGGTCATTGGAGTCATTTTAGACTATTTTTAACTTCCCGATTCATAGGGAAGTTACTGTAATTACCCCGAAAATCGAGAATCGATTTTTTAGCAGATCTTCACGTTTCATGGTCTTTGGAGTCATTTTAGACTATTTTTATCAAAATGGTGTGTGTGTGTGTGTGTGTGTGTGTGCGCGAGCGCGCGCGCGCGCGTATGTCCGTTTCTATGGTATCAAATTTTTCGTTAACGTTTTCTGAAAAAGTAACGATGCGATCAGAATGATGAATGATGCAATCGATGTGCCCCGCTGTAACTTAGAGCTGATTAGATTTTGGTCCATATTGGTCAAGTAGTTTTTTAGTTTTTTTCGAAAGAAGTTCATTCAACAATACAAATTATACGAGAGGACGGAAATTTTCCACCGAAGAAACAAACATAATAATTACATATATTTTTTTTTATAATTTAAACAAATTTATTTAAAAAAAATTTTTTTTTTATTTTCCTTTTTTAATTATGCAACTAATGCTAATGTTACCGCTTAGAATAATCGAAAATTATCCCAATGCAAGAGTGAGTTATTCATCGCTACTGCCGAGAATACATTTTCAAAGAATATCGATGAAAGTACAAAAACATTTATATTACAATCCATTAAAAAAACAAGCAGTTCAATACGAATTATTAACTGAGATGAAATTGAAAGTTAATATAAAAAAATGGTTAATGGAGCATGCGAGCAACGAACATACGATGTTGGTTTAATGCGACGCCATACAGAAAACATTTTGATAAGTAGAAAACTATTGAACTTCCCTGAGGACGTATAATCTTCTTAAAATGTACACTAAATAATGATAATAATATACTGCAACTAACGAATCGGGAAGTTCTTTGTGTGGCTCGTGGAGAGTCACACACCAAATAACATCCGTACTACTAATCCTCTCGCGAACTCACAAAGCGAGCTACAATACCCCCACCTGCGAAGCTCGCGAAGCGAGCGAGCAACAATAACCAGCTAGTTTCAATTGTATTTGGTGGTTTAATCGACTGTGAAAGTTTCGTATGAGAAAGAAGAAGACACGAAAAGTCGCCAGTAGGTAATATAAGCCGGTTCTAAATACTAGTTATCATTGTGGGCAGATTCCTACCTTACCGGCACTTTACCTTATAGCGCGAGCATATTTTTGCGGGGTGAGGGGGATTAGCTTAGAACACAACCATATTTTGCGGAGGGCGGGGTGAGGGGGATTACCTTATAACGCGACCGTGTTTTGCGGGGGAAGGGGGGGGGATTTTTTAGTTTTTCCTGGTATTGGCAGTTCCAGGTATTGCGTATGTTTATAATAATATATCCTGTCGACGGCGCGATGTCGGCAGCTTATCATGTTTATAATAATATAAACATCCTGCCGACGGCGCGATTTCTCACATCATTTTTTAAATAAACATCCTTTGACCCCCAGTTCTCACTGACCGCGGCGGGGGAGGGGGGATTTTTAGTTTTCCTGGTATTGCATTGAAGACCAATTTCCTGGTATTGCGTCCAGTCCCCTGGTATTGCGTATGTTTATAATTTCGATGGCGGGCGTCGTGATATCAGATCACATCATTTTTAAATAAGCATCCTTTGGCTCTCTCCTTATCGTTTCTCTCCTCGTCTCGTTCGTAACAGCAACACGGCGGAGTCGCGATATCTGACGACATCTGTTTTGTCTTTTCATTATCGTTTCTTTGGTGGGAGGGGAGGAGGGTGGAAGGTATCAATGAATAAATAGGGCGCGGTGGACCGCGAACGCGGTCATACGGGTCGTGAACGTTTACCGCGTTAAAGTTATTCGAATTCACCGTGTGTGTTAACAACCGTGCGATATCAAGATGATTGAAACGTGCAAAAACATGTTGAAGTGTTTGACGCGCATGTCGATGCTGGTGAAAACCATGGACGAGTATCGCGAATGGCATCGGTCGTACATCGAGTCTCTGCAGTGTTGCGTCAATTACCTATCCCGTGCAAAGGATCAATTGTCGGTGGGCAAGAAATTTAGTTTAACATCGACTATGTGCCGTATGAAGACTTTGAACGTTTCGTTGAATCATCGTGTTTCCTCGTCGCGCGTAGGTAGAGGTTTATACGATCGCAGGAGTGCGAGAGCGTCGACGCTTCGTTGGGAAGATATCGAGTCGGCGTTTAAAACTCGCATATCAACAGGAATCGTTATCAACGTCGAACACATCGACCCGAAACAATTTCTGCAACACGCGAAACGAATAGTTACGGGACGCGTTACGGAATTTTTAAACGCGCATTCGTCGTTGAAAGTCAACGTTACGTTGGAGGCGGAATTCATGCAGCGCGCCAACGAGGTTTCCGTGAAAAGTTTCGGCACGCGAAACGTTGCGTTGTTTCGTACGAGCAATCTACGACAGTGGTACCAGAAAGATGTTGTGCCGACGATTTTGACATCGATGGAGGAATTTCAAGAGCGAGACAGCGGGTGGGCGCTGTCGAAGATACTTCATTTGATCGTGAACTTTAGCAAATATCAACCGTTGCAAGCCGGTTGCACCGCCGCATGCAGCATGCCTCGAGCGATACAGCTGAAAAGAGCGGTCGTGAACGTGAACAGCAACGACGACGCATGTTTTTTTTGGGCGATCGTGGCGGGTCTCTATCCGGCCGAGAGAAATCCATCACATTTGTCATCGTATCCAGACTATAAAGAGGTGCTTCCGAAAACCGAAGGTTTTCAACTGCCTATGTCGTTCAAAGACATCCCGAAATTTGAACGAGAAAACGACGTTTCCGTGAACGTGTTCGAATGGAAGCGCAAGAAATGCGTAACGCTTCATTTGACCGAGAAGAAACGGGAGGGAAGACACGTCAACCTGCTGTTTCTACAGAATGCCGCAAAGACGCATGGCCATTTCGCGTGCATACGAAATTTGTCAAGATTGGTTTCGTCGCAGCTTAGTAAGCGGAATCATCAGAAGTATATTTGCGATCGGTAAGTTGCACGTTTTATTTATTTTTTAAAAATTGTTTGAAGGAAAAGACATGATTTTTTCCCTTCCCACAGGTGCTTGCAATATTTTCCCACGCCGGAGAGATTAGACGTTCATACGGTCGACTGCGAACGGATGAACGATTGCGCTCTGATGCTTCCAATATCGGAAGAAGACAAGTGGTTACGGTTCAAAAATTATACAAACAAGGAGCAGGCGCCGTTCGTAATCTATGCCGACTTGGAGTGCCTGCTGCTGCCCGAGGGACGGGAAGGGCATGACCGCGCGGCACGCGTACAGTATCAACGTCACCACGCGTTTAGCATAGGATACTACATGCATTGCCGATACGACGAATCGTTGTGCGAGTATCAGGTTTACCGCGATAAAGAGGGATCCGCCGCGTGGTTCGCGAACAGGTTGTACGAACTCAGTCGTAAATTACAGCCGATATTCGACAAAACGGTACCGATGAATCCGCTAACCGAATCGGAAAAGTTAAATTTTCGTACGGCCACGCATTGCCACATCTGCGAGAAACCGTTCGACACTTCCGACGCGACGAGGGTCCACGATCATTGTCATCTCACGGGCGCGTATCGCGGTCCGGCTCATAACGGATGCAATTTAAGCTATCAATCTTCGTACGTGATACCGGTGGTTTTCCATAATCTATCAGGCTACGACGCGCATTTCATCATCAAGGAATTAGCAAACTCGTTCGAGGGACGGATAGACGTGTTGCCATTGACGAAAGAAAAGTATATCTCTTTCACGAAAAACGTAAATATCGAGACACAGCCGGGTAAAGAGTTAAAGCATGCAAAGTTTTTGAAATTCCGTTTCATCGATTCGTTCAAGTTCTTGAACTCGAGTCTGGACAAACTGTCGTCATACTTGGACGAAAGTAAATTACGCATCGTACGAGGTGAATTTGCGCATCTTTCCCGCGACGATTTTAAACTGTTGACCAGAAAAGGCGTCTTTCCGTACGACTATCTAACGTCGTACGACAAATTAAACGACACGTGTTTGCCGCCGCGCGAGGTATTTTACAATCGGTTGTACGGCAGCGAGATATCCGACGTCGATTACATTCACGCGAATACGGTTTGGTCGCGTTTCGCTGTACAAACGCTTGGACAGTACAGCGATTTGTACTTAAAATTGGATGTTTTGTTGTTGGCGGATGTTTTTGAAAATTTTCGCGACGACTGTCTCGAGAATTACAAGCTCGATCCGGCGCATTATTACACGCTCCCCGGTTTCGCGTGGGACGTGATGTTGAAAATGACAAAGATCGAATTGGAGTTGTTGACAGACGTTGACATGCTTTTGTTCGTGGAGCGGGGAATACGCGGCGGATTGAGCCAGTGTTCTCACAGATATGCGCACGCCAACAACAAATATATGTCCACGCACGACTCGACCAAACCGTCCACCTACTTAATGTATTTCGACGTGAATAATCTGTACGGTTGGGCAATGTCGCAACCTCTGCCGCACAGAGACTTTCGATGGGTGGACGCGGACAATTTCGACGTCGTATCCTGTTTGGGATTGGCTGAGCGGATCGGCTGCGACGCAGTATCAATGAACGGACTCGGTACAGCCTCGGCTATGTTCGGCTGTATCGAGATTCATGGGTCGATGGATTGGCTCGCGGCTTGATTGGCCGGCGGCGACGAGATCGATCTGGATCGATCGTCACACGCGGAACGTGACTGATTGGCGGATCGCTCATCGATCCATCGATAGTCGTCGCACGGGGCTGTTCAACCGCCAGCTGATCCATCGACAAATCAGTTAGATCTAGATCATTCACTCGGCTACACCGCAATCCTTCTGAATTTACTTGCGTCTTACGACTCTTAAATCGAGGGAGAATCGATCTCTGGGTTTCTTAAGGAGGAAACATAACTCATCGCTATATACTTTGAACTTTATTACCTTTCTATTCTCGCTCTCGTACATTGTTATTAAAAGTTGGACGAAGTCCCTCCACAGGGAAAATAAAGAAGTGACGGTTGTTATTTAAACTGAGTGCCGGATTATTCCTTCCCTCTCTAACATTTTGGTCCTTCGAGCCGGATCCAGTGCTGCAGTTTATCTGAAATTCAAACCGGTCTTTATTCACGGTGATTAGTGCTTCGACCTTACAGTTAAAACAATGGCTGACCTTATCGACGAGCAACGGTTCATCGCGCATCGCCTTTCGAAGGTTCTCGTCAATTTAAAAAAGAAAGGCAACAAATGTTACGGATTGGAAGGGGTTAAAACAGGCCACTTCACTTAAACGTAACTTTATTTCCCAAAGTTGGGATCGTTCAATTTGTATAACAGAAAATATGTACACAAGATGTTTATCTGGCCAAAACACACGCTTGTTCTGGCTAGATATGTTGAATAAAGTATGTTTTTGTAACCAGATGAGTTCCCTTGTAGATATAATCACGGGTAGTGCCCGTGATTCCCGATGGCGAATCGTGCTATCTCGTCGCTACGGAAAACGTCGTGCGTCTCGGTGACCGGTTTTTCGCGAGTTAGTCGATTCGCCATCGGGAATCACGGGCACTACCCGTGATTATATCTACAAGGGAACTCATCGAGTTCGTGGGGCTTCGTTCGAAAATGTACGCGATTCGCGTGCACGGTGACCGGGATACTAAAAAGATCAAAGGTATCAGGACAAACGTTACCGCTCGGGATATAAGTTTCGAAGACTATGTCGAATGTCTTCGTAATCACACGGAAAAGAGCGTTACCGGTAATCGCATAGTGTCCGTACGGCATCAGGTATACTCGATGTCTGAAAAGAAATTAGCGTTGAGTCCGCATGACGACAAGCGGCATATTTGCAATAATTTGATGGATACTCTTCCTTGGGGGCATTACAACATCGATTAAGAAGTCATTTTTTTTTCGCCCACCCCTCGTAAATGAAAAGGAAGTGGTAGGGAGATTATTGCAAGTCTGGAACTGTCGGGGAGGGGATGCGTCCATTTTTGATGATCTTATCTGTAAATAGAAGTGGTAGGGAGACATGCTATAAAACGACGTATTCCGAGCGTCAAGCTTCAGATCGACCGCTAAAACGTCGCAAGATGCAGTACAACCGCTATCCGTCCGAGCGTTCAAACGTCGAGGAGCCGTGCAAAAAGAGAAGGCTAAATAATATGTAAGTAGAGAGAGAGAGAGAGATGAAAAAATTGTGAAGAAAAGAAATTTAGAAAAACGTCTAATTTTTGTAATCTGTTGCAGGGGTTTTTCTCAACAGCAATCCACATCATCGATGATGCAATCGCCGAGGAGTTTGCGCAGCGCAAGGGTCTTGAGCCGAAGATATTCCATAGCCGGCAATTACTTTAAATATCTTGAGATTGGTGTGCGCGTTGGCGATGACATTTGCGTGGAATTGGCTATAGGAGATAACCGCGGTAACGAGATCACATTTTTCCTGGATGCATGGACAGAGCTGTTACGCACGAAGGAGTATATTTCCGATTTACTGTCATCGTCTACGCAGAAACAGTGCCGAAAAATGGGCGATGGTTTAACGTTACAAATAGTTAATCGTAACGATATGACTCTAGTCAAATTGTCGAATCAGTTCGTGGCTCTGTACATCACGGAAAAAACTATGTATAACTTGTATAATCTAGAATTCTGCGTGTACAACATGTATTCGTGGCTGATCGACAATGTTCCCGCGGTGACTACTAAATTCATGAATTTCGTCGGTACGGTAAAGGATAGCGACGCGAAGAATATCGTGAAAGCGATCGTCGAGAGCGAATTTTTCGATCAAAGTTCGTTGATCGATTGCGAACTAGCAGCTTCGTGCGCTGACATCATCGCGGTGTTCGCGCAAAATAGATAGGTTAAAAAATTAATGTGTGTGTGTGTAAAAATTATTGGAGAATTTATTTTGTAACGGTACATTATTTTAAAATAAAATTATTTGAGAATATCTCTTTTGTATGTTTATAATGTATATACATTATTTTTAAAAATAAAATTATTTGAGAAAATCTCTTTTGTCCGTTTATTATATCCTTCAGCAAAACTAAACTCCCCACCCTGACTCAGTAACATGCGGATTCTTCAGACTCGGTTTTAATAATCAATCCGGGTTTGATTAATCTCGTCTCATTCAAGAACAGCATCACACTTATCTTCTCGTCCAAGTCCTGCTATGCAGCTTGGTCTGGTTACGGTTTAAGAATTACGCAAACAAAGACCAGGCACCGTTCGTAATCTATGCCGACTTGGAGTGTCTGCTGCTGCTGCTGCTGCCTGAGGGACGGGAAGGACAAGGCCGTGCGGCACGCGTACAGTATCAATATCACCCAGGCGTAATTCTTAAACCGTAACCAGACAAAGCTGCATAGCAGGACTTGGACGAGAAGATAAGTGTGATGCTGTTCTTGAATGAGACGAGATTCTTCAGACTCGGTTTGATTATTCAAACGGGGTCCAAGTATCCGCATGTTACTGAGTCATGGTGGGGAGTTTAGTTCTGCTGAAGTAGGTGGTTGAGGCTGTATATATACAAATCGTTGACGGATCGTGTACTAGCGAGAAAGGATAGGGACAACGTCGCTATAAGCCCATCTTGTGGCGAGGGTGGAAAGTTAGCCGACACACATTACTAGACTGTAAGAAGTTTATTTAAATTTTATTGCAAATTACATTTTTCACAATTCCTATAGAATAAAAGAATACAATTAAAAGTAGAGAAAAAATTAATTAACATAACTCTTACATATAAAGATAGTAGAAAAATACGATTAAAGTATATTCGTTTCAGGTATCCATGAATTATGCGACGCGTCCATCCCCAACCATTTTACGTACACGTTACTTCCTTTCCTGCGTAATATTTTTTCAACTAAGTATATGTCAGGATATTTTGTCGCGCGTATCTCGTGTTCGTAAAATCCTCCGGCGATGGGTTTGTCCTTCGCGTCGGCCAAGAGGTATGTGACAGGATTCGTTCGTTTCACCGCGATAATCTTGAATATTTCGGTTGACCAGTTCGGTGTGTATCCTTTGTCAAATAGGGTTTTGAACTTGCTAACGCGCACGCGATCATTGAGCTTAAATTTGGCGCGGCCAGCGATCTTCACTTTACGGTACACGGTGGACAGAAGGTGGCCGGCATTTTTACGGTTCACGTCAACGGGTCGCATACGAATGGTACGATGTTTTCGATTATTGTAGTTCTCGGTCAACGTGGGGAGCTCATCGATCCAATGATATTTTCCGCTCAACGAGAAAAATTTCCACATGCTGTTCTTCAGCGTGCGATTGAAACGTTCCACTACGGACGCTTTCATAGGGCTAAACGTGGAATAGAGGTTGATGTTGCGACTCTTCAGATAGTCTTGAAACGTTTCATTGTAGAATTCTTTTCCCATGTCGGTCTGCAAGTTGTTCGGGGCTCTACCGTCCTTCTCCAACGCCGACGCGAAAGCATTGCACACGTCGCGCGCATTTTTACTCTTCAAAGGAACCGCCCGCGCCCATGCGTATTTGCTAAATACATCGATTATCGTGAGAATATATCGATACCCACGATTTTTTCGCGCGTATTTTTGAACGTCGATTATATCGGCTTACCAAAGATCGTCGAAACCTCGCACGACCACACGTCTACGCGGGTAAAAACGTCTCGCCTGAGCGTGCAGCTCTTCCACAACGTTCTTTTTACTCATCGTCGAGTAATTGTCGTAATCTTATCCGATTATTCGCTTTTTAATCGCGTCTCCAATAATTGATGACTGATTCGACCGTTGAAAGCAACGTCTCTTGCTGTCTCTACTCGACGCGACGTATCTGCGCGTATACTTTCTCGAGTTTCCCATATATACTTTTCGTGGTGACACACAGTACAGGTACAGGTACAGGTACAGGTACAGCTACAGCTACAGCTACAGCTACAGCTACAGCTACAGCTACAGCTACAGCTACAGCTACAGCTACAGCTACAGCTACAGCTACAGCTACAGCTACAGCTACAGCTACAGCTACAGCTACAGCTACAGCTACAGCTACAGCTACAGCTACAGCTACAGCTACAGCTACAGCTACAGCTACAGCTACAGCTACAGCTACAGCTACAGCTACAGCTACAGCTACAGCTACAGCTACAGCTACAGCTGTTGTACGGTACGGCTGTTGTATGGTATGCGGTATGGCTGTTGTACATCTATCCATGGATCTCTCTCTCTCTCTCTCAATATCGGTCGACGCGTTTCTTTTACACGATTAAATTCTTATTATTTCATATACCTTCTCCTTCAACGCCTCGTCGATGCGTGAATCGGTTGATTTCATATTTTCGTTTGCATCGTATCGAACATCTTGTATCGTAGCCAGTATTTCAGACTTTATCGTTTCTTTAGCGGTTTTCTTTGATCAGTTTTTTCACGATCTCGGATTCGAGCTTCGCGTTAAGCGTGTCCACGTATAGTTTGGTTGCAGCGTGATCGTTTGCCTGGGGATTCGCCACGCGTACGATCCTCATACCTTTCGCATCGTACAATGTGGCATCGTCGCTCAAACATATGGCGTTATCGCGCATATAACTTTTAAAAACGCCGGGATAGAAAATCGGAGAAACATTCGATTCGTGTTTGTTCGCTTCGCGAAGCACCATACCAAATTTGTTGATAGACATTTTTTCGCTCCAGTTAGTCTTCTTCTTCTTCTTCTTCAGTTATCAACAACTCGTATCATTTGGACAACCGTTTTACCTGCTCTTCGATGCACAGTATTCGTTGAAATATCTCATCCAGTTTTGTCCTTAGACTTTGAAATTTCAAGTTCCAGCTTTCGTCGTTGTCGTCGTCGTCGTCTCCTCCCGAGGATATCGTTTGATTCGTTTCGCAACAATTAAGACGAATACGCATTTTCATGAACCGTAACAATTTCATCGATCGACATTTCATTCGTCACTGACTCGACGAACGCGCGCGCGCTTTAATTTATAATTATACCGGCTTCGCGAAGTTCCTCGATTATCGACATTATTTCATTGTCATGGTTGGAATGGCCGGCGTACTTCGAAGCGGTTAACAATTTCAGACGATCGACGAGTTCGTTCGGATCGTCCCAATGCACGTAATCGATTGGATGGTCGGTCACGCGCATAAAAGTTGGAAGATTAATCCCTCGTCCACCTCGCGACGAAAACAACGGCCCTATAATTTTCTTATACTTGTAACCTCTGTTTCCCTTTAGCTGATTCCCGCGTCGATGCGCATTCGTAAGAGTGAGAATTTTTTTGTACGCGTTCTTATCGTCCTCGGTGTACAGCCGCTCATCAGGTAGTTTATTGAATATCAATTCGTAAAGACCGCGAGTCCCCGCGTACCGTACCCCGTCAACGATGACGTCATCGTTGCTGCCCACGTCGAACGTGGAATTTCCCAGCATCAGCTTATCGTCTTGGGGATATACTCCGTACACGTTGTCAAATTTTATCGATGGTCCGGTGAAAAAATTTTTTAAATACTCGCGCGCCAACGGTCCTAAATTCTCGGATAGATGTTGATTTTCCTCTCGATGAGTTTCAGGATTTTCAAAAATATCGCGCATCGAAATTTCCAAAGATGCCGGGCTCGATGACTCGAAGATATCCTGTCGCGGTACCGCCGTCGCAGGCTCGTTGATCTCAACCATCCTTTTCTTCGTAGAGGATGGTGGTGTTCCTCCAATATCCGGGTATCTTCTTTTTCTTCGCGGGGTGGGGGACGACGGTGGCGTTTCCTCGATATCCGCGTTGTCGTTCGGATCAACAGTAGCCGTATTTTGAACTATCTGTTTCAACGGTTCGACGATCGGCCGTAAATTCACTTGCAAATTCTCCTCGGTCGCCATTTTCCCAACTTTCAACGCCAAATACTTTTTCCGTATGGTATCGCTGGTCTTCGCTATTTCGTTCGCGATCGAAGCTCGCAGCTTCTCCTTCTTTTCCTTTTGGGACGACATCTGTGATTGGAAGCGCAAGAGAGAGAGATTTGCAACCGCGATACAGCACCGACAACCCTCACCGAACAACTGTACCCGTTACAGTACGACAAACTCATTAAATCCACGTCTGTAACGACCGTGATTCGCAGGGCTGTCTTTATCGATTACGAGAAATCCATACTTCTTTCGCCAACAATTCGCGCATAACGCGCTAAACGTCTCGAACGACATATCGGTATTTACATGATCCTGATGAATGTGACGCAAGTTCATGGTATCCTGTTTGAACAGAATCAACATATTGGCATTGTCGCGAATTAAATGTTTAGGTATTCTCGCGTACGACTGACCCAGGTAGAAGCAATCGACGTGCGAATGTCTACCTATCGCGAAATACTCTCTCATGATATCCTGCTCGTCGCACGCCACGTCGTCGAAGATGAATATCGAATGGGGTCGTGCATCTGCGGGGGGAATTACGTCGGCGTTGTCCGCGAACGCGAAGTAGCCTACATCCTCCCCCACGGATGAGAACAGTTTGTTCAAGTATTGATATTTTGGCTGGTTCAACGATTTCGAGTACACGTAAACGTTTGCGAATCGTAGTCCGTTCACGCTTTCCAACATGCTAACCATAACGTTCGTTTTACCGCATCCTGACGGGCCGCTTATGACGCATCGTACGGTGCGTGGTAACAGTGATCCATGTTTTCGCATCGTCTCGTCGCAATCGTCGAACGCGCGACACATTGGAACGCGAATATCCAAAGATTGTCTTACGAAACGCATGATCTGATTGATTCGATGAGCAGGGTGGGTGGGCAGTATTTATACGAGAGCTCGAACGCTGTCGATATCAGTCATCCCCCACCCCTCCGAGAGAGAAAATAGAATCCGCGTTTTCTTCAAAAAGAGAGAGAGCGGAAAAAAGAATAGCTTATGCGCGCGAATCATCGTTCGCGACAACGTTTCGGCCCGCATACGGGTAAGGGGTTATTAAACAGAGCTATAAACGCGTTACCGTTCGAATTGCATATATCCGGCTATCAATTCTGCGGCCCCGGTACGAAACTGTCCAAGCGATTAGCTCGTGGGGATCGGGGAATCAATCCGTTGGATGCGGCCTGTCGCGAGCACGATATAGCGTATTCGCGGTGCAAGGATCTTGGAAATCGTCACGCGGCCGATCGCGTTTTGGCGGATCGAGCGCTGCATCGACTAACGTCCGGAGACGCGGCGTTGGGAGAGAAGGTGTCCGCGGCTGCAGTGTTGGCAGCCATGAACGCTAAAACGAAATTGGGCATGGGTTTGTTAAAGAAAAAAGGTGAAAAGAGAAAAAAGAAAACGGCAAAACGAATTCTCCCGATCGCCAAACGCGGTGGTTTTCTGCCGTTGTTGTTGCCTGCTTTGTCGGCCATAGGAGCATTGACGGGTGGTGCCGCGGGAGTAGTGAAAGTTATAAACGATGCAAAAGCTGCGAAGATACAATTGCAAGAAGCGGAGCGACACAATCGAGTCATGGAGGGTCGCGGGTTACGTCTCGCACCGTATAAGCATGGGAAAGGTTTGAAAGGGGGGGGGAGATGAAGAAGAAAAAAAAACAACGAAGAAAGACAACACGACGACAGATGTCGAATTGATTGGCATCTGTAAAGGATTACCATACTTTCGCGGAGTTTTTATGCGTGACGATTTGCCACTGCGCGCGTGGGTAAACGAGCGAGGTATAGTCAATCTAGATGATAGTCGTGGGCCGGGGACGCACTGGGTCGCCTATATAAAACACGGCTCGCGTGTCAAATATTTTGACAGTTTTGGAAATCTTCGACCGCCGATCGAGTTGATTCGCTATTTCGGTGCGAACGCGACCATCTTGTATAACCACGAACGTTTTCAAAACTACGACGAAAGCGTGTGTGGACAATTGTGTGTGAAGTTTCTCCGAGAAACCACGTTATAAATTCTCTCTCTCTCTCTCTGTACTCTGTACGATGCATTCGAAAAATTCATTTACGTTCACGTTGTCGGGAAGAAGCAGCGTACTGTCGTCCAAGCACTTTCCACCCATAGATCTGAGCAATGGTGAATACGAGCTGGGGTTGCTCGATTTGCAAACTTATTACACGATACCGAACATCAGCGCCAACATCGGAAACAATCGATTCTATTTCGGCGAAAAAGACGAGGAGATCGTCATACCCGACGGTTCGTACGAATTGGAGGCGATAAACGCGTACCTGAGACGCGAAATATGCGCGCGATATCCTCCAAAAAATGTTGACGAGTCGTCCATCACCTCCGATATCGAATATCCTCTGATCTTACGAGCGAACACCAACACCATGAAAAGTGAAATTATAAGCAAGTATCGAATAAACTTTGCAAAGCCTTGCAACGTGGGATCGATCCTCGGATTTTCCATGAATCGCGTTTTACCGCCGAACGCGTGGCATACGTCGAACGCACCTGTGAACATCATCAGCGTGAATATCGTACGAGTGGAATGCAACGTAACCACCGGATCGTTCGACAACGGTAAACTCGTTCACACGATACACGAATTCGCGCCTCAGGTACCACCAGGGTATAAATTGTCGGAAACGCCCGCGCAAGTCATTTACCTTCCGATCGTTGCACGAGCAATTGACGATTTAACGATCCGCATAGTTGATCAATCCGGACGTTTGATCGATTTTCGAGGTGAATAAATCACGGTGCGACTGCATGCGCGTCGAAGCAATGCCAATTCATAACAATACAGCATTCTATACGTTGAACAACAACAACAACAACAACACCAGCAGCAAAAGCAACAGCAACAACAGCAACAGCACCACATTGATTCGCAAGAAAGTAACCGCTGAGAAAAACGTAAAGTCATCGATTCGTAAGAAATTAACAGCTGAAAACGTCAAGTATCTACGATCTTTGGGATTTATTGTTAAAAAGTGAAAGGAAAACAAATCATGTCCGACGATATTTTGAACATCTCCGAAGCGCCGATCTTCGACAATCGCATAACGAAGATTGAACTGCACACGTACAATCCATACGCCAACACGACGTTTGAAAACAGATACGGATACCCATTCAACAACAAGACCTGTACACGCTCCCGTGTAAAAGCTTCCTATACGTTGAGGGAAAACTTAGTTTACCGGGGCAACTTCAATTAGCCGCTGGAGCAGTAGGAGAATCACGCATCGATACGGCAACTCTCGAGAGCAATGCCGTTGCGTTTATGTTCGAGGAAATACGCTACGAATTGAACGGAGTGGAAATCGATCGGTCCAGAAATCCCGGTGCGACGACAACTCTCAAGAATTATGTGAGTCTGTCCAGAACGAGAAGCGATGCATTGTCCAACGCCGGCTGGCTGTATAGCGATGATCGGCGGAGACTGACTGCAACGAACACGGCTGCGATACATTTCAACTTTTGCGTGCCTATGAGCGTTTTATTAGGCTTCTGCGAAGACTACAAACGCGTTGTGATAAATGCTCGACACGAATTAATTTTGATTCGCTCGCGTACCGACGTGAACGCGTTGTACAGTCCTTCCGAGAACGCGAAACCTATTCTGGATCTGTACAAAATTCAATGGCGAATGCCACACGTTGCATTGGACGAAATACACAAGCTGTCCATGTTACATATTTTAGACAACGATAAACCGATCGGCATGAGTTTTCGATCGTGGGATCTGTACGAATATCCTCTACTACAGACGACTACCAAGCATACATGGGCGATAAAAACGTCTCAGCAAATGGAAAAACCGCGATACGTGATATTCGCTTTGCAAACCAATCGAAAGAATGACTTGACGAAAACGGCTACGCGATTCGATCATTGCGCATTGACGAATATTCGGCTTTACTTGAACTCGGAAACCTATCCGTACGATGATTTAAATATCGATTTCGAGAAAGGTAAATACGCGTTGCTCTACGACATGTATGCAAAATTCCAAGAATCATACTATGGAAACGGCGAAGCACTACTCAACGTCACGGATTTCCTGCGATACGGACCGCTCATCGTTCTCGATTGTTCTCGACAAAACGAAGCGCTAAAAAATGCTACGGTCGACGTGCGAATCGAATTCGAATGTCGAACCGACGTCCCGCCATCGACAACAGCCTACTGCTTAATGATACACGACCGCATCGTGGAGTACAGTCCATTGACGAATATTGTTCGAAAAATTACTTAAGCTGCTTATACCGATAAAAATACATTGTTCGAAAAAAAAAATACTTAAACCGCTTATACCGATAAAAATATATATACTTTATCATTTCTCTACTTTAATCGCATTCTTATTCTATAGGAATTGTAAGAAAGGAATTGTAAGGAAGGAATTTACAAAATAAAATAAAATACAAAAGAAATATTTTCAAATAATTTTTATTTTTAAAATACCATCTGGAAGTTAGGAAATTATAGGAAGTTATAGGAATTGTACAAAAGGAATTTATAATAAAATAGAAAAGAAATATTCTAAAATAATTTTATTTTTTAAAGTACCTGCTGGAAATAATTTTTACACACATACATACATATATATATACACACAGTTAAAACAATTACAGTAATAATATTATCCCCCCCCCTCTCGCAATAAAATGAGGGTGGGGGTATAAGTATAAATTGTTCGCCGCAAACGTTAACAATCGCAGTCGCTGTATCAATCGCGATCTTATCATCCGACCGGTCACGCATTCCCCCTTTTCTTTAACGGTAAGTATAAATAAAAAATTTAAAGAAAGACGATGCAAAAATCTAGTGAAAACTTTATTTATTTAGATGGATCGAATTACTCACATCATTGACGCGGACGGATTCATTGTGGGAAAAAAATTTATATGCAAAGAATTAGCCATAATCGATCGCGACGGCTCGTTCGAACTTTCCGAATTTCGCTTGGGAAAAAACTTTAATTGTTTATCCGACGCTGACAGAAAGTCTGCCTGGTATGTCAGCAATTTCGTGCACGGGATTCCATTTAAAGATTTCGGCTATGAAAAATACCAACAGCGCGACGTATTCGAAGTTATACAAAATTTTGTGCGCGATTACGCGAATCCAGTCGTAGCCTACAAAGGTGGATGTTTCGAGAGAGACATCCTTCGAAAAATGCGAATAAATTCGATAAATTTGGAAGATTTCAACTGTCCGAAATACGACGTACTGGTTCACGATCCCGTGTATGAAATTGCCGAACCGTGTCGACTTCACTGTTGGCAACCCACGAGAAACGACAAAACTAAACCGTATCATTGTTGTCTGCGCGAAGTGCAAACATTTCTAGCATGGATCAACGATTATAAAAACACGGATCAGTTATAAAAACGCGTCTTTGAATTTTCCCCGTCAAAATCATAAACGCGACACCTCCTTTTACGTTTTTATTTTCACACACAGAATATTAAAATGATCACGAAATCCGAGGGAACCGTCACAACAGCCGATCACGCAACACCACCCGATTACCGTCTCGAACGCGACAGATTTCAAAGTTTTCGCGATTGGCGTTACTCACACGTCGTTCAGCCGGAGAAACTCGCCGCTGCTGGATTCTTCTATCTGGATGACGAGGACTGCGTCGAATGCTTCGAGTGCCGTGTACGTCTATGTCGATGTGTAAATGATGATGACCCCATGGAGGAACATCGCTCCTGGTCAAGATCCTGCGGATACGTCCGCGGGCTGGACTGCGGTAACGTGCCGATTGGAGTCGATCCGGATACGATTCCGCCAAACCCTCGCGGTGTGGATACCTGTGGAATCGCGAAAGAATCGTCGCCCGAACGTGATAATGAAATTTGAAAAAAACTAAAACGTAAAATAATGAATATAAGATTTTTATTTTAAAAAAATTATTAATTATAAAAAATTAAAAATCTAGTGATTATATATATATTCTTCATTGTTGGGCCTGTAAACAAACAAAAAAATGTTATTAAGTATTATTATATTTATATTAATGAATATATAAAATTATCAATTTATACTCACGGTATCAACGAACAGCGTCTTAATCGCTGCCGCATACTCCTCGTCCCACTCCTCTACGGCTATGTGATATCGCCGCATTGCGTATCGCCACCCTCGAACGAACGCCGCCCGCTCGTCAGGAGAGTTGAATGTCTGTTGAAAAATAAAATATTTGTAAAAATATTTATCAATAACAATAAATAATATAATACATTGCATGTAATACTTCTTTTGTACTTACCAATTTCTCCATCGCCTCGGACAGAGGCATGCTCTCGTCCACCACGAACTCTTTCTTCGTTGTTACATCGACGAACATTTTCGAAATTGAATGCAGCGTCGACAGCACCCTGTCCTTATATGCATGTATCCCCTCCCCGGAAAAATGGGGGTGAAATCTCTCCCTCAAGACGCTCCTTGAAATCTCCGTTCACGAATGTATACGTATTAATCGACGCTAATCGTGGGATCCATGTAGCGTCAACGTATTTTAAACAAATCCTCGACCGATGTCGAGGCGATACTTAAGATTGGAAGGATTTATAGCATGACCTGGTCGCCCTGAATAGGGACGCTTGAGAGTGAACAGAACCGTCCCCGGACGATGAGCAGTTTGGATCGTGCCAATCGTGAGAACTGGTCGAAAATCCGATGTGTCTCGAGACTTGAACAACTCGACACCGGAAAAGTTCTCAAAAATGAGAGTAAACAGAACCGTCCCCGGACGATTGCGGGTGGGCACTTTGGACCGCGCTAACCGTGAGAAACCGATGTGTCTCAAGACTTGGACAACTCTCGATACCAGAAAAAAATATAATTACGCTTCGCAACCAACGATGCGATGTTCACCCGTTTCAATTATGTCCAATATCGCGGATGGCGAATCGATCGCAGGCCATTGCGCGACAACTTGGCTAAATCTTTTCGTGTAAGCGAAACATACGCGACTCGTTGCGTCGTTTCGCATTAAACGTTCCACCATCGATTTCTGCTCGATGGAAAAATGATCGCTCAAGTATGAATTTATAACGTGAGGCCAAGCTATATTTATCAACGTTGGAGCGGCCATTGAATTCGAATAAATTTAACGCGGTAAACGTTCACGACCCGTATGACCGCGTTCGCGGTCCACCGCGCCCTATTTATTCATTGATACCTTCCACCCTCCTCCCCTCCCACCAAAGAAACGATAATGAAAAGACAAAACAGATGTCGTCAGATATCGCGACTCCGCCGTGTTGCTGTTACGAACGAGACGAGGAGAGAAACGATAAGGAGAGAGCCAAAGGATGCTTATTTAAAAATGATGTGATCTGATATCACGACGCCCGCCATCGAAATTATAAACATACGCAATACCAGGGGACTGGACGCAATACCAGGAAATTGGTCTTCAATGCAATACCAGGAAAACTAAAAATCCCCCCTCCCCCGCCGCGGTCAGTGAGAACTGGGGGTCAAAGGATGTTTATTTAAAAAATGATGTGAGAAATCGCGCCGTCGGCAGGATGTTTATATTATTATAAACATGATAAGCTGCCCACATCGCGCCGTCGACAGGATATATTATTATAAACATACGCAATACCTGGAACTGCCAATACCAGGAAAAACTAAAAAATCCCCCCCCTTCCCCCCGCAAAACACGGTCGCGTTATAAGGTAATCCCCCTCACCCCGCCCTCCGCAAAATATGGTTGTGTTCTAAGCTAATCCCCCTCACCCCGCAAAAATATGCTCGCGCTATAAGGTAAAATGCCGGTAAGGTAGGAATCTGCCCACAATGATAACTAGTATTTAGAACCGGCTTATATTACCTACTGTCGCCGTCGCCGTGCAATTTGAAGACCCGCGTATTCTCACAATGCGTATTGCCAATTGAAAATTATTTATTTTTCATTACTTCTTGGTTTCATTGACTTTATGGTGTAACTGTATGATATGGAAGAGGATAGCGAGTGAGAAGGAAAGAAAAACTGCATCGTACGCTCTATTCTTTAAAATACCAATGCCATTAACACATTTATTAGTAACTTATTAAATGAAAATTTATCTGGTTACGTATTCGTTTATGTAATCGTTTAAATATTTTGTATTCCTTAATTCTTTGAGAACATATTTTCAAGATGTTTATTTGTTTATCTAAACATATGCTATAGCGTATGTTGAATGTATGATAAATTATGAATTATGCTTCTCATATGTAGATATGGTAAATATGGGCAAAATTATATGGTGTTTGGTCTTGTTTTAATTAGAATAATGCCAGAAACAAGCCAATAAAAGTCTCATAAAAAAATAATGAAAAATAAAGCATTTTGAATTGGCATTACATTGTGAGAACACGTGGGCCTTTAAACTGTGCCGGCGACAGCGATACGCTGCAGCCACACGCTGCGCTTAGCCATCGCTGGCATCGTTGCTCTATTGTAGTCTCGCTCGGCGCGATCGGAGCGGTAAACCCAGCAGTAAATCAGAAAAAGAAGTCTACATCGCGATTTTTGTCCGCTCCACGAACAGCCCCTGGGACAAAAATCAAGGGATTACTGTATCACACTATTCTTTTAGTCTCTTATCACAGGCGAGGTACACTCGACGGCGTTCTTATAAACCTATTTTTCAAGCTTCGCGCCATTTACTGTAGTAGGTTTTCGATGGGGCGGTGGCATCTAAAGTCCTTCTTCAACTTGTATCAATCGCTGTACGGCTGGCTTATGGCAATACCGTATCCATAGTATCAGCAGAGAGTAAATGAGAGTGCTCACGCCCGGGATTTGCCCGTGCCCATTATAGTGCTGCCCCCTAGTCTAGTGCTTAGCCTGGATCAGCTCCTACATCGACTTTTCTACCCCGGACAAGAACCTACATCGACTTTTTGTTTCTGGCAAGAGCCTACAGCGAGGCGCTGTCAGCGACTCTCACACCGGACGAGATTCTACATCAACTTTGGCCATGATCAGAACGTTCAGTGTATATTGCAGTATATTGTTTGCTTCCATTTGCTTCGCAGCACCCGTATTATGTTCCCTTACGATCAAACAATTTTTACCTAAATGTTTTTTTCCAATTTTCGTCTCTCTCTCTCTCTCTCTCTCTCTCTCTCTCTCTCTCTATCTTTCATGAAATGAAGGAAATATTCTGTATTAAATTATTTATGCAGTTATCTGCAAAAAATAATTTGTGGGGCACGGGTGAATCAAATTGACACGTGTTCGTTCGCGTGGATTTTATTCTTTTTTGTGGACGCGCGTCTGTCTCGATCGACTGCCGGGGACAGAGTGTCCTTTTGCGCGCTTTCGACTGTCGATCCTCGCTCTCGACAATTGGTTGTTTAACAAACGACGATCGCCCTCGGAACCGATCTTCGAGTGTTTCTCAACGGCTTCCGAAGACGATCGTCGCCGCGCATACGATATATGTTGACGGTCCAACGGCGTACTCGTTGTACGGGCCGCCACATCACCCCCTTTGGTGAAATTAGGGGTACGCTCGCCGTAAACCTATCGCTAAAAATTCTATATTTACAAATATATACACGCTTACAAACTACTTACAATCTATGCCTATAACTAAAAGGTCGCCACGTAGCGGTCGGGAAAATGTACACGCCTTCCCGATCTGGTCGTGCGTTCGACCTGCTCGCCCGTCTTGGGAATCGGAGCGTCGCTGTTGCCCCCCGTATTGGGGGTCGATGCATCGCTGTTGCCCCCCCGCGGCGGGGGGCCGTTTGGTGTACCCCGCTCGTCGTCGTGCAGCAGGTACGCGGGTTTGAGGCGATCCAACGACACCGGAACCACTCGATTCTTAATACGAATGTTGAAGTGTTTCGGGTGCCGCTCGACCACCTCGTACGGACCGTCGTACGCCGGCTGCAAGGCACGTTTAAGCGCGCCGTGCCTCACAAACACCTGCGTCGTCGTGCCCAGGTCCTTGAATACGAACGTCTTTTTACTTCCGTGGCGTGCTACCCGCGTCGGACGCATCTCACGGAAGTGTTCGCGTAATTTCGCGATGAACGTCTCATGGTTGACGTTCACGGTTCGCTGGTCTACTAATAATTCGCCAGGTAGACGAATCGGCTCGCCGTAGACCATTTCGGCGCAGGTCGCTCGGATGTTTTCCTTCCAGGCGGCTCGAATGCCCAGAAGTACCACCGGCAGCGCGTCGGCCCAGCTGTTCGCGTGGCAAACGATTGCCGCTTTCAGCTGGCGGTGGAATCGTTCCACCATGCCGTTCGCCGCTGGGTGGTATGCGGTCGTCCGTAGATGTTCCGTGCCGACAAGGTGCGACAATTGTTTGAACAGCGCCGACTCAAACTGTCGCCCTTGATCGGTAGTGATTCGGCGGGGCGCACCGAATCGAGCGATCCATCCCGACAATATCGCGTACGCTACCGTTTCGGCGGTAATATTGTCGACGGGGAATGCCTCCGGCCAGCGCGTGTAACGGTCGACGCAAGTTACGCAATACCGGTATCCCTTCGACATCGGCAACGGGCCGATGATGTCCACGTGGACGTGTTCGAAACGCGCCGAAGGGATCCGGAAAGTACCGACCGGAGCAGACACGTGTCTGCCTATCTTCGCCCGTTGGCATGGTACGCACGCCCGTGCCCAGGTTTTGCAATCTTTTTGCATACCTGGCCAGACGAACCTTTGTGCGACCAATTTCGCGGTCGCCTTGGCACCGGGGTGCGCAAGATTCTGTAGCGACGTGAACACGTGTTCTCGGAACTCCCTCGTTACGAATGGTCGTAACGCGGAAGTCGAAACGTCGCAGTACAACTCGATGTTGCCGCTCGGTAATTCTACCGTTCTCGCCTGCATTTCGAGAGAGGAGTCGGGTGATCGCAGGAACGTTCGCAGCTCCTCGTCCCCTCGCTGGGATTTCGCGAGTTCCGCGTAATCTATCGCGCTCGATACTTCCGCGATCCGGGATAAGGCGTCGGCGACCACGTTGTCTCGGCCCGCCACGTGGCGGATGTCGGTCGTGAATTGACCGATCAAGTCTAAATAGCGAAACTGCCGCGGCGTATGTTTTTCGGGGCGATGCGCGAACGCGTACGTTATCGGCTTGTGGTCGGTAAAAACTGTAAACGCGCGACCCTCGACCATGTGCCGGAAATACCGTACGGCTTTGTAGATCGCGAGGAGTTCCCGATCGTACGGGCTATATTTCCGCTCGGCCGCCGTCAGCTTCTTTGTAAAGAAAGCTAACGGCTGCCACCCGTCGCGCGACCGCTGCTGCAACGCAGCGCCTACCGTGTAATCCGACGCGTCGCTGAAGATCGCAAGGGGCAACGTGGTGTCGGGATGGGCCAGAAGAGCTGCGTGCGCCAGGCTTTCCCTGCACTTGTCGAAGGCCTCGATTCGTTCCGGAGTCCATTCGACCGGGGCTCGTCCCTTTACGTTTCCCTGCAGAGCTGCGTTGAGTGGCGCCTGCATCTCCGCGGCTGCTCGCACGAATCTTCGGTAGAAGTTTATTACGCCCAGAAACTGCCGCAGTTCTTTCACTGTTTCTGGGCGAGGGAAAGTTCGAATCGCTTCGACTTTTTCCGGAAGCGGTCGGGTACCGTTCGCGGACACTGTATATCCGAGAAACGTCACTTCTGGCGCACCAAAAACACACTTCGCGCAATTGACGAGCACCTCGTACTCGTTCAAGCGCGAAAAAAGTTCGCGTAGGTGCCCTTCGTGTTCCTCGACTGAGCTCGATGCGACCAATATATCGTCTATATAAACGTAGCACCAGTCGAGGCCGCGTAACACCTCGTCTATGAACCGCTGGAATGTCTGCGCCGCGTTTCGGAGTCCGAAAGACATCCAGGGGAACTCGAACAAGCCGAACGGGGTCGTGATCGCGGTTTTCGCGATATCTTCCGGGTTCACCGGAATTTGGTTATACGCGCGCACCAGGTCTATCGTCGAAAACACGCTTTTCCCCGCTAAACGCTGCGCGAAATCTTCGATGTGCGGCACCGGGTACTTGTCCGCGATTGTTCTCGCGTTTAACGCGCGGTAGTCCCCACACGGTCGCCACTCGTCGCCTTTTTTCGGAGCCAGGTGTAGGGCCGATGACCAACAGCTCTCGGAACGTAGCGCTGTTCCGTCCCTCACCATCGTCTCGAATTCTGCTTTCGCGATGCGGAGCTTGTCCGGCGCCAGCCGACGGGGCTTGCACGATACCGGCGGGCCCGGCGTCGTCCGGATGTGGTGCTTCGTTGCGTGTTTGGCCGTGCGATGTCCTCCCGACGGCCGCGTGAGGTCCGGGAATCCCGCGAGGATTCGGTGGAAGGTGGATTCCCCGGAAATCGCCTTAACACTGTCAGCACTGCACAATGCCACACGTCCGGCTGCCGTCAGCGTAGTGACGCCGTCCGTTAGTTTTTTCGCGCGCATATCGACGATGAGTCCGTAGTGGCTCAAAAAGTCGGCGCCGATTATCGGGGTGGTAACGTCCGCTATCACGAACTGCCACACAAAATCGCGACGCAGGCCGAAGTTCAACGTGAACCTCACGGAGCCGTACGTCGCGATTGTCGACCCGTTCGCGGCGTAGAATTCGTAAGCCGTCCTTTCGCGTGCACCACTCACACGCGAACGCGGAAAAACGCACAGGTCGGATCCTGTGTCCACCATGTACGTGATTTTCGTGGTACGATCCGTCACGAACAAGCGGCTTTTAGACGGCGCGGAGTCGTTCGCCGCCATTAACGACTGCTCCCGTCGGTTTCCCGTCGCGTGGGAACACGGGTCGCGGCATTTTCTTGCGGCGGAACCGTGCTTCCAGTGGTACCAGCACCTGCCGTCACCAGGTGGTACCTCGTTCCGTCGATCTCGCGATTTCAACGCCCTTCTGTCGCGAGGACCGCGCGCGGCGGGTGTCCCGTTCGACGCGGAGGGCCGCGATTTCGCGGCGGAGTTCCGCTATTACCGCTTGGGTGTCGTCCATGCGGTTCGTCGACGCGGCGTTGACCTGCGGGCGGGACGACACCTCAATCACGGTATCGGCAAGGGCCGCGAGGTCGGTGAGCGGGTCCTTCTGCCGTGTCACCAGCACTGTCTGGACGTTCGTCGGCAACCGCCCCATCCACAGCGTTTTCAGGAACTCGTCCGTCACCGAGCCCCCGGCGAGATTCTGCAGGCGTCGCAGGAACACGGAGAAAGGCTTCCGGTCGCCGATCTCCTCGTGTTCCAGCAGGTTCCGGATATCCTGCTCCCTCGAGTCCGCTATTCGCCGGATTAGCTCGGTCTTGAGCGTCTCGTACATATCGGCCGCCGGCGGATTGCCGATGATGTCGACCACCACGTCAGCGTACTTGTTTTCCAAGTTCGCTGTGACGTAGTGGTACTTCGTGGCGTCCAGTGTGATCCCGGACAGAATGAACTGCGATTCCAACTGTTGGAACCATATCCGCGGGTTCTTCTCCCAGAACGGCGGGATCTTTATCGCCACTCTGGCTACGCCCGTCGCGGGACCGGGTATCGGTGGATCGGCCATCGTCGCGTGTCGGTCTTTCAAAAACACCCGAACTACACACTATCGCGGTTCGCTCTGCCTTTGCGCGACAGATCACGTCGGGGTCACCAATTATGTGGGGCACGGGTGAATCAAATTGACACGTGTTCGTTCGCGTGGATTTTATTCTTTTTTGTGGACGCGCGTCTGTCTCGATCGACTGCCGGGGACAGAGTGTCCTTTTGCGCGCTTTCGACTGTCGATCCTCGCTCTCGACAATTGGTTGTTTAACAAACGACGATCGCCCTCGGAACCGATCTTCGAGTGTTTCTCAACGGCTTCCGAAGACGATCGTCGCCGCGCATACGATATATGTTGGCGGTCCAACGGCGTACTCGTTGTACGGGCCGCCACAAATTATTCAATTAGGGTCAAATAAAAGGAACAATTACAGAAGTAGACAGGTTATACGGAATGAATAATTTTATTGAAACAAGAAAGATCAGGCAACATTTTAGATCGACTTCCAACAAATTAGAAAATGTATAAGGTACTATTTAGTAATTATTGATAGGAATGCAATAACAATTAACTAGGCGAATGCCGATGAAGTATAAACCTTTTGGCAGGCAGCTATGACAGCGACGACTATGCAAATAGGAAAATGCATTTTATTATTCACTTTGAAGGTTTTTTTACTTTATTTAAATATAATCTATTTAAATCTACTAAAAAAACACGGATTATTTATGTTTGTTTAAACAATTTTATATGCCCAGAAAATTCGGTTTATAAATTGTTTATGGACATTTATACTTTGTTTAAAAAATTGTAGTTGTTTAAATAATTTAATTTACAACCATTAGACGCAGCTCGAAAATCTATCAAGTTTGGTCTCATTCTAATCAGAAGAACGCCGCGAAATCTGCTGACATGATTCCGTGAAATAATTATGTGAAATAACAAAGTCCAGCAATTGCATTTTTGCCGTCTCATACTGATATACCTGGCTGGCTGTAGAGTTGCCCGGCCGTGTTTATTGCACCACTTGGCCGCGGCCACAAAGCCATTGTCGCCTAGGCACCTCGTCGCCCCAGTAGAAAATAAGGAAAAGGATCTTCTAGAAGTCTACGGATCCTTTCGCGAGTACATTCACGATTACAACAACCAAGCGCAGCTCGAAAGTCTATCGAGTTTGGTCTCATTCTAATCAGAAGAACGCCGCAAAATCTGTTGACATGACTCCGTGAAATAATTATGTGAAATAACTAAGTCCAGCAATTGCATTTTTGCCAACTCGTACCGATATACCTGACTGACCGTCGGGTTGCCCGGTCGTGTTTATTGCACCACTTGGCCGCGGCCACAGAGCCATTGTTGTCTAGGCACCTCGTCGTTTTGCCGAACGTAGAGAAGGACAGCCGAACTTGAGAGGTCTCGGTCGTCGAGAAATGTAAACATAGCTAATCCAAATTTCCAACTTCCTTATTTTTCATTATTTTTTTAGGAGACTGCGATTACCATATTTGTGGCATTTTTCTAATGCAAAATGATACCAAACATGATATATTTCCGATGATATTTACTTGTGTAATAGACAGTTAAAGTTTCGGGCGCGAGCAAGGATAGCGTATGGGAAAGAAAGAAACGCAGAGAGTCCTAGTCGCCAGCACATTTCAATGGTTCGCCAGCAACTGTCCTTCCTTGCGCCCGAAACTTTGATTGTCTATTACACAACTCAATATCATCGGAATTATATCATGTTTGGTATCATTTTGCATTAGAAAAATTCCACAAATATGGTAATCGCAGTCTCCTAAAAAAATAATGAAAAATAAGGAAGTTGGAAATTTGGATTAGCTATGTTTACATTTCTCGATGACCGAGGCCGCTCAAGCTCGGCTCTGATCGCTCTGTGGCCGCGGCCAAGTGGTGCAATAAACACGACCGGGCAACCCGACGGTCAGTCAGGTATATCGGTACGAGTTGGCAAAAATGCAATTGCTGGACTTAGTTATTTCACATAATTATTTCACGGAGTCATGTCAGCAGATTTTGCGGCGTTCTTCTGATTAGAATGAGACCAAACTCGATAGACTTTCGAGCTGCGCTTGGTTGTTGTAATCGTGAATGTACTCGCGAAAGGATCCGTAGACTTCTAGAAGATCCTTTTCCTTATTTTCTACTGGGGCGACGAGGTGCCTAGGCGATAATGGCTTTGTGGCCGCGGCCAAGTGGTGCAATAAACACGGCCGGGCAACTCTACAGCCAGCCAGGTATATCAGTATGAGACGGCACAAATGCAATTGCTGGACTCTGTTATTTCACATAATTATTTCACAGAGTCATGTCAGCAGATTTCGCGGCGTTCTTCTGATTAGAATGAGACCAAACTCGATAGATTTTCGAGCTGCGTCTAATGGTTGTAAATTAAATTATTTAAATAAATACAATTTTTTAAACGAAGTATAAATGTTCATAAACAATTTATAAACCGAATTTTCTGGGCATATAAAATTGTTTAAACAAACATAAATAATCCGTGTTTTTTTAGTAGATTTAAATAGATTATATTTAAATAAAGTAAAAAAAACCTTCAAAGTGAATAATAAAATGCATTTTCCTATTTGCATAGTCATCGCTGTCATAGCTGCCTGCCAAAAGGTTAATAATTTTGGCCTAGTTAATTGTTATTGCATTCCTATCAATAATTACTAAATAGTACCTTATACATTTTCTAATTTGTTGGAAGTCGATCTAAAATGTTGCCTGATCTTTCTGGTTTAAATAAAATTATTTATTCCGTATAACGTGTCTACTTCTGTAATGTTGTTGTTCCTTTTATTTGACCCTAATTGAATAATTATTTTTTGCAGATAACTGCATAAATAATTTAATACAGAATATTTCCTTCATTTCATGAAAGAGAGAGAGAGAGAAACGAAAATCGGAAAAAAAAATTTAGGTAAAAATTGTTTGATAGGAAGGGAAAATAATACGGGTGCTGCGAAGTAAATGGAAGCAAACAATATACACTGAACGTTCTGATCATGGCCAAAGTTGATGTAGAATCTCGTCCGGTGTGAGAGTCGCTGACAGCGCCTCGCTGTAGGCTCTTGCCAGAAACAAAAAGTCGATGTAGGTTCTTGTCCGAGCTAGAAAAGTCGATGTAGGAGCTGATCCGGACTAAACTCGATGTGCAGCCAAAAGTGGCACGGCCAAAACCCTGGCGTGAGCACTCTCATTTACTCTCTGGTATCAGAGAGTAAATGAGAGTGCTCATGCCCGGGTTTTGGCCGTGCCACTTTTGGCTGCACATCGAGTTTAGTCCGGGCACCGACGAGATACTGTTAAAGACTGCCAGCGCCCGTGCTATTCCGCGGTCTGATAAATGGGCGCAATGGGTGAGGTGGTAACGGTGGAAATTACAGTGACCTGAATTACCACATCGCTAAAAGTTACTCCACCGACGAGAATAGTATCAAAATAGTGCCAAAACATCGTAAAATATGGCGGAGAATGCAATATTTAATAATAATATCTTCAGTGGTCTTCTGCACTAACGAAATGTCGTCGGAGGCGTTTTGTTTTTCTGGCTGGAGCCAGAATAAATCCCAGAGGGCGTAAGAGAACACCGAAATTGTCGCGGGACACGTAGTCCCGTAAGGCTGGCAGTCTTTAACAGTATCTCGTCGGTGACCGAGCGTGCGATTCGTACTAAACAAACAAAAGTACATATCTTGATAGTCCAAACGACAATACATATACATATACGTATACAGGGTGTCCCAAAATTCCTCCGACACCCGAAAATGGGAGGTTTTTTGGGCCATTTGAAGCGACATTTTCCTTTACAAAAACGGCGTCCGCGGCTTTGTTTAGGAGTTATTAACGAAAAACACGGACCAATCAGAGCGCGATCTACACATGCGATGACACGTTCGGCCACTGACAGTTGGCGCGTCGGGCCGACTGTGCTAACTCGCGTCTAGGTCGCGCTCTGATTGGTCCATGTTTTTCGTTAATAACTTCTAAACAAAGCCGCGGACGTCATTTTTGTAAAGGAAAATGTCGCTTCAAATGACCCAAGGAACCTCTCATTTTCGGGTGTCGGAGGAATTTTGGGACACTCTGTATATGTATTCACTATTTACCATTTATGTACTATTTGCATGTTTATTTAGATACTACGTCACTAGTTAGTACAGTATTTAGGTAAATGATGGACATTTTTGTAAATGGAAAGTGACACGTATTGCATACAATGAATTTTTCTTTATTTCTCTCTCTCTCTCTCTCTCATGTTATGTTTAAGACAATTGGTCATACTAACAGTTGTTATAACAGAGAGATGCAACTAGATGAATAATAGTAATGATGATGGTAACGATAATGATACTGTAACAAAAATGATAATGACGATTATAGTAACAATAATAACAATATTAACAATAATAATACACACCCACATTTTTAAAAATACCAAAGAAGTCACTTATTACAACTTTTTTACGTGGCCAAAACTATTGACTGTAATAAATATATTAGAATTTGTCAGGTTTAGAAGACAAACGATATTATATATGTATTTGTCAGGTCATAGTACTACAGTTAAACTTATTGCACTAAGCACAAACGGAAATTACTAATAATTAAGGACTAAGAAACTAACAACTTGACGAGGCCAAAGCCTAAGACCGAAGGAGGACTTTTTCAAAACGTAAAGCATATATTCAATACGCGCTCACGCATAGTCAATTCGGCACCTTGACTCGCAGCGCCTCAAGCGGTGCGAGTCACACGTAATCGTAAGGCCGTTTACAATATCTTGTACGTAATCGCAAGGTAGTTAATAATATCTTACAGTTCGGTCTTCCTGACCTCATGGTCGGCTCGACCATGCACACTATCCTAATTCGTGTTCGTATTATCCGGTTCTGGATCCGGGTTTCCGCATCTAATCCACGATTTCATTCTATCGGAACTAAAGGTTCCGCTAAAAGGCTTATTGCATAACTGAAATCCTGCAATGTCGCCAATGATATACCTATCTTTGTCAAGTACCTTTTTAACTTCGTACGGGCCCCTAAACTTAGGTAGTAGCTTACGATTTGCGCCCGACGTGGTTATGACATTTCTTATCATTACGTAATCGCCTTTCGCATAAACCCGTGGTTCTTTCCGCTTTCGATCATATATAAACTTATTATAGTCTTGCAAACGTCGGTTTTTTTGAACGGCGTTATCTCTAATCTCATTACGATTTGTCTCTGTGCCAGTGACAGTCTGCAAATAATCGCGTTGTTCATTATCACTGAAACCATACTGCTCACAACCAAACAGTAGTGAACTAGGTGTAGTATCTATAGCCTTATGGTAGGTGTTATTTATTGAGAACTGGGCCTTAATCAGGGCTTTATCCCAGGTCTCGTCCACGCTCACCTTGGACAATATCGATCGTAGAAATCGATTAACCCGTTCGACCTGGCCATTTGCTCTGGGGGTCGCACTAGCTATTTTGATATGTTCTATATCTAATTCGGTTAATAAATCCGAGAACTCACCGGATGTAAATGAACTGCCCCTGTCAGAGACAAGTCGTTTACAATTACCAAAATGATAGAAGTATTGCCTTAATGATGAAATTACTTCCTTAGCCTTAGTCGATTTGACAGAATACATTATAACATATATTGTAAAAGCGTCTATAATAATAAAAATATGTTTAAAACCTTTACTGGTTTTTTCTAAGGGACCATAGTGGTCTACGTGGATAGTATCAAAAGGTCGAACACCTTTATCGTAGATATGCAATCGACCTTCGCGTTTTCCTGCCGGCACTGAGTACGTTAGACATTTGAAACAATTTTCGATGTGCTCTTTCACCTGCACTCGCATACCAGGAAACCAATAATTTTTAGTAATAAGACTGATACTTTTTTCTAAACCTACGTGTCCGATATCGTCGTGACATTTTTGTATAACCTCACGGGTCATTGATTCAGGGACATAAAATAAAAGGCCTTTGCCATCTTTTTTATATACAACGCCGTTTCTCAATTCAAATCTATCACTTTTCTTGATTTCCAGTTCCCTATGAATATTTTTTATCACGGGGTCTTGTAGTTGTTTATAGACCAAGATTTGGTCGAAAGATAATGGTTCAATGAATAGTACACTTCTACTTAATGCATCTACATGACGCATACGGTCCGATGTTCGATGTATGATTTCATAGTGGTAGTTTTGTAAAATCATCGCCCAACGACTTATACGTGGATTAATATCCTTTTTACTAAGAGCTAACTTAATAGCACTTCAATCGGTTACTATAGTGAAATTCATTCCTTGTAGGTAGACTCGGAATCTCTCTAATGCATAATCGCCATCATCTCGAGCTCGTAACTATGATATCGGCTTTCTGTATCCGTCGTTCGTCTACTAAAATACAAAACGGGGTGCATCTGTAAATCCTTTTGTTGTTGCAATAGAATGGCACCATAACCATACGAACTTGCATCCGTATGTAATTCTGTTTTCGCCGTCGGATTATAGAATGCCAATACCGGCGTACTCACTAACCGGTCGCGAAGTGTTTCAAACGCGTGTAACTCTGCTGGTCCAAATTTAAAAGGTACCCCTACCCTAGTAAGACTATAAAGAGGTTTGGCAATCAAGGCAAAGTCCGGCACAAATTTGCGAAAATAACTAGTTAACCCAAGAAAACGTTGTACTTCCCTAGCAGTAGTGGGTTGTCGAAAAGATTGGATAGCTTCAACGTTAGACTTATTCGGTGTTACCCCACTTTCTGAGACGTTATAACCTAAGTATTCGATATTCCGCCTCAAGAAATGGCACTTTCGAAAATTCACTTTCAAATTATGTTTTGCTAATAATTGTACAACATCACGGAGAATACTCAAGTTCTCTTCAATAGTGCCAGTGGCAATCAAAATATCATCCATATATAAAAGGATTTTTCCTGCATCTAACACAGGCTTAAGAACTAAACTAATAAATCTTTGAAAGGTAGCTGGCGCATTGGCCAGTCCAAACGGCATCTTAACATACTCATACTGTCCATCCGGTGTGACAAACGAAGTAAACTTGACAGAATTCTCAGCTACGGTTACCTGATGAAATCCGTCCTTAAGGTCAAGACTAGTAAAATACGAACTATTCGCTAAGCGAGCGACTTGGTCCTCAATCAACGGGAGAGAAACCTATCTTTAATTGTTATCTTATTCAGCGCTCGATAGTCAACGCACAATCGGTGACTATTATCCCTTTTCTTAATTAGAACTATCGGACTACAAAAATTAGAGTTACTTGGTCTAATTATTCCCCTATTTAGGAGATCGTCAACAATTTTCTTAACTTCGCCTCTCTCATACCACGATAAACGTCTAGGTGTAAAGTAGAACAACTTACTTGAATCTACAAGACTAATACTGAACTCATAGTCAACAAGACCAGTACCGTTTTCGGCATGTATGAAAGAGTCTAGTAGTGTCAATAATTCATCTTTGGTTTCATAAGGAATAGAAGAGTCCAGACTGTCCGCAACTGAATCTAGTTCGTTATTGCACTCGGTCATTTCTATATTTAGGATATTATCAACAGGTTCGTTATATTCTAATTTTAAAGCGTCAATTTCATTAAAAGTAAGGGTCAATCTTGGCTGGAATATAAATTTTCGGCCCAACAAAAGAGCGTACGTCATAGTTGAGTCAGGTACAACAGCTAGCTTCACAGCAAAACTATGGTCAAATATTGGTTTAATACGGATTTGTGCAACAATATAACCATGTATAACTAATGGTGACTTATTTAACCCCCCATAATTAATTCCACATTTCTATCGGATCAAAGTACAACTACTGAAATATTCCAAATAAGTGCTCTCTGTGACGATATTAATTGCACTACCCGTATCTACTAAAGCTTGGATAAAATAGTCACGTTCCGACGCTTCGGTCACCAGTAGGCAGCATCCGTGAGTTGTTTTAGTCAGGGGGGTCCTGGTTGATAGCCCTCTGCTCTGCTCAGCAACACTAAGCAACTCTCCTGACGATGGTCCACCAGGCAGGTCAACAAAAGCGGTTGTACCACTACTGGACGGCTTCTTCGGAGTTCCTGCTGCAGCCTTGGGACAGTTTTGAAAAGTGTGGCCCATAATACCACACGAAAAACAGGAGCCCTTTGGTCGCTTTGGGTTAGAGCAAGACGACGACCAATGCCCTTCCTGGTTGCAATTAAAGCACCTTGTTGCTTTTGCACCGATGCACTCCGCTGTATTGGAGTTCTTTCTGTCCCTCGGTGGCAAATTCGCAGCAACATTCTTCTTAACATCAGGTCGGATGCTGATCTTGTCGAATGCCGTCAACATTTCCGCAAGAGTTTTAAAACACTGCATTCTTGCCTGATTTCGCAGTAACGGATCAGAAATTCCATCTGTCAGGTAGTCCATGAGCTCATCCTCTGCCACCGGTACACAATTAGCCATAATAATCTTTTCGTGGTGATATTCGCTGTAACTTTCGTTTGTCCTCCACATCCTATCTTCAAACTTCATCCTCAACAACAGTTTGTTGGGTTGGTGATCGAACATTTTCTTCAATTCTGCCATCAGCGCTTCGAGGTCCATTTGAATATGCTCTGCTTTCGAATGGAACCATCGTAGCGCCTTGCCTCATAACTTGGTACCGATCAGCACCTTAGTAGTGTTGTCATCTAAATCATAGGTAGTGCGTAGTAACCTCACTTGTTTTTCCCAAACAGAATATGTGTGTTCTGCGCCGTCAAAGTCACTTAGGAGGTCACTCATTGTTTTAATGCTCACGCTTGGCCTATCCGAAACACGTGACACAGACCGAGGAGAATTTCTCAAAATCTCGTTTTTACGGTTTGCAAGCGCCAATTCCCTTCTCGCAAGGTCTGCCTCTCGCCGTAAAAATTCAATTTCTCTAGACATTTCGTTTACAGCATCACTGGGTCCCGGGAGATTTTCATCCGGATTTGGGCTATGCGTCTCCGGACCTACTTCAGACATCGCATCCATCCATACGTTGTTCGGAAAACTAGCTTCCAACCGCAGTAATAATTCGGCCTTATTGCCCGAAGCAGAAATGCCCAAGCGTTTTGCCGCACCTCTCAACTGCGCCACAGTAACTTCGTTGGGGTTCATTTTCACTAACCTCTAAAGCGCACATGCGGTTCTCTGTCTAAAACGAACTTAGTTTCAACACGTGATTCTAACCTCTAAAACGCACACGCGGCCTCTTTATCTAAAACGTACTTAGTTTCAACACGTGATTCTAACCTCTAAAGCGCACACGCGGCCTCTTTATCCCACTTCTGAGAAAAACTGTAATAAATATATTAGAATTTGTCAGGTTTAGAAGATAAACGATATTATATATGTATTTGTCAGGTCACAGTATTACAGTTAAACTTATTGCACTAAGCACAAACGGAAATTACTAATAACTAAGGACTAAGAAATTAACAACTTGACGAGGCCAAAGCCTAAGACCGAAGGAGGACTTTTTCAAAACGTAGAGCATATATTCAATACGCGCTCACGCATAGTCAATTCGGCACCTTGACTCGCAGCGCCTCAAGCGGTGCGAGTCACACGTAATCGTAAGGCCGTTTACAATATCTTATACGTAATCGCAAGGTAGTTAACAATATCTTACATGAGAACGTTATTTCAAGGTTTAATTTTATATTATTATAGGTCGTTGGATTCGTCTTGATACCAGTTAGAACAGCATGAAGTAAAAAATATATGTTAATATTTAAAAAATTGAGGTGATCTTCCTTTTTTTATAAAGAAAACAAATTTTTCTTTAATTTTTTAACTTCCCGATTCATAGGGAAGTTATGGTAATTTGTGTGGAAATTTGTAGAAATGTGAATCCTGATCAACTTTCGTTGGAAACATTTTTTTGTCAGATCATCGGAAATAATTGAAAATCATGTTAAGGATTCTCGCAATGCATATTATTGTCTAGAAATCGCGGCAAAATAGCTGAGATTCAATTCTTCATAGAATTATATGAAATCTGGTTACGAGGTGTTTTCGGCGTCTCTGACTGACGCAGAGAAAACATGTACATACATTGTAATTCCAAGCGGCTATACAAGATTCAAGTGGAACTGCGTATCCACGCGTCAATTGACCACGGGCCCGTATTTGTTAAAATACATTTATAGTTTAAGGTTTCGGAAGGTTGCAGTTAAAATTTACATGCTCTTCTTAAATGTTCAAGCTTTCATATAAACCTAGTCCGATGCTTAACACCCTGAAGCGTTTTTATGTAATTCTTTTCAAAGATTGAAGTTATATTAATTTTACGCTATTCGTGTGTGACGGTTAGTGAATACATTCTTTTGACTTTCTCACAGGAATCTCTTCAAGATCGTCTCTGGCAGGAAACGTCCTAGATAACCTTTTCATATCTTAGTTGACCCCTTTTAACGAAGACCTAGCTCTGGCTCGACTTAATTGGAATTGACAAAAACTAGAGTCTGGCCCTAAGCGGCGATTAGATTATAAACAGACTACCCCATTCATTTTTGGGGTACATAAACCCGTGCATTTTTACTCTCAGTGGGTAGTACTTCGTTAGTCACGGACCGTGTCACGTCGTACTGTATCTTAAAGTTAATTTCAAGTAAGATCGGGCTAAAGTTCCCCTTCGGATCAACCATTAAACCGTATAGATTCCGCCAGTCCGGTAACAAATCTGTTAGGCTTTTTCTAAAGTTACTTTGAGACCCCCGCATTTTGCTAGTGCGTCAACATAGAGCATCCTAGGTAATATAATTCTTCATACTTATAAATTACACTCACTCGCGACACATAAACAGTTGTAACAATTACGATAACAATATATTTGTGTTATTTGATAACTTGTAACCTTATTAAACCCACAATTATCGTTCCACCAATCCTAATAGAATAGTTGAACGTTCCCACACGATACAATTTTATCGCTCGAATTGTATTGACTAAATTATTATTTGTTACGAGGCTCGCTAACAATCTTAACGAAACCCTAACAACCATTAGATTCATAGGCGACATTCCAGTCGCCTAATTGGGATTTTTCCAACCTAGTACCTACCCGATTTCATATTGGGATCATCCACGTTACCTATACGTCCGCACATATTAAACGGCACCCTGACAATCGTATCAGGTTCGTCCGTTCCCTTGAATCCAACCTCCTAGCGGCTCCTTAACAATCGCATTAGGTGCGTCCGCTAACTCTATAACCTCCTTAATAATCTTTCAAGTCAGAGTTTCCCCTCAATCACACGTGGGTTCATCCCTGAAACTTCACTCATACTAGCGGCTCCTTGACAATCGTATCACGTGCGTCCGCTCTAACTAACAGTTTTGAACCATATTCCCAGGGTAATAACCCTTCACCGGCCACTCGTGCTGCTCGCGGCCCTGGCTCGTAACACGTGTATGGATTAAACAATGCTTAAAACTGGATTAAATATTTGAAATGTGCTTACTAACATATATAAAACCATCATAAAAATCTGTTTTCTGATATTCGATGATTGAAATCTAAAATGTTATACTTTACATTGAGTTTTCTGACTTTATATTTAGAACGCTGTATATCATCACAGAATTATTTAAAATGAATAATATTTTGGATTGGGAGCTTTGAAGGGTTGTTAATACTTTATAGGGAAATCATTTTTTCAATACATTAAAGTTGAAAAATTGAATTTTGGCCACGAAACCGGGGTCTCCAGACCACTGTGGCTTGGTGCGAGCCAGCGAGTCCAGCTAAGCTCGATTGGATTGATCGAGCCGTATAGAGTACTCGCAATCGATGCGAGCCGATGACGTCGTGCGAGTACTCGACGCGGCTCGACCAGTCGAGTCGCGGTTCGATTCGACTCGAACTCGGCTCGCATTTTCGAGTTCGACGGCAGCCCTGGCTGGCAGTCTTTAAGGGTGTAAATCCACTCTCTAGTGTGCATGACTCACACAGCGTAGACCCATATACGTGCACGAGGATTGCAAGGGTCCGGCATATTAGAAAGTATGACCTTTTACTGCATATTTGCGACCCGTACGACGTCACAATCGTTAGATGAAAGATCAGTCTAGCGCGCTATGTCCCTACAATTTCGAAATTATGCGTTATAGAGGCGCAATCAACTTTAGTCGACAGCAAACAGCTGAGTATCGAGTTGAGGGGTATGCAATATGGCGGTACTACGACTCCCTACGAATGCTTATGTCTATTTCAGCTAAGTCAGTCCCCAACGAGCTGAGTTGTCGGTGATGTATCGGTAAAACAGAGGCAGGCTCTGCGAACAGGCGCGACTGGCCATCCTACAATGCGCTCGCACACAAGTAAGGCCAACTCATGCGGGCGCAGGATCCAGGCGACGGCGCCGAGAATCGTAAATTTCGAGCGCTTGTTGACCGGTCGGAGCGGTCCAATACGTCCCGAACGGTCCCGAACGGTCCCGAGGAGACTCCCAGGGACTGTTCGGGACGTATCGGCCCGCTCCGACCTGTCAATCGACGCTCGAAATTTACGATTCTCGGCGCCGTCGCCTCGATCCTGCGGCCGCATGAGTTGGCCTGTACGCTCGGTCGGCGCGTCCGCGTGCCGGGGCGAATGAGAGGTTCGGTATTTGAGAAAACACAACTGCTATGCACATTTCGGTGCTCTGCGTAGTCGCGATCGCTAGATGAAAGATCAGTCTAGCGCGCTATGTCCCTATAATTTCGAAATTATGCGTTATAGAGGCGTAATCGACTTTATTCGACAGCATTTTCGGGAGGCTCCGCAAGCAGGTTCGATTAGCCGTTTCGGGGCGCTCTCGCACACAGGTACGCTCGGTCGGCACGTCTGTGTGCCTCAAGGCGGCCAGTCGAGCCTGCTTGCGGAGCCTCCCGAAAACGCTAGACTGATCTTTCATCTAACGATTGTGACGTTGTACGGGTCGAAAATATGCAGTAAAAGGTCATACTTCCTAATATGCCGGACCCTTGCAATCCTCGTGCACGTATATGGGTCTACGCTGTGTGAGTCATGCACACTAGAGAGTGGATCTATACCCTTAACAGTATCTCGTCGGTGGCCGTATTAATCAGTGCAACCGTGCTGCCATCTTGCGAGGAAGCGGAATCGAGGACAGAGATGCATTCCACCTGATTCCACCTGGACTACAGAAGCTGCACTCCACGTGGCCTGCATCCAGACGGTTCCTGATGCTGGGCCGCTGCGTTCATTTTCGACACTCCACGTGGATTCCATTTGGCTATCAGGGATCTTATTGCACAGATATCACTAATAGCCTCTATAATGTCGTTGATATATAATAGAAATAACAAGGGTCCTAATACTGACCATTGAAGGACTTCTAAATCTACATTAACAGAATTTGACAGAAACCCACTAAATTTTACTCTCTGATATCTATCTTGTAAGTAACTTTTGAACCAATGCAATACTGCCCCCATTTATCCCATACCATTGTCGTTTTTTAATCAAAATACTTCTGTCCACTACTTCAAATGCTCTTCTTAAGTCTACGAAAACCACTCCTATCATTTTTCCGTCTCCTATTAATCTTTTTCAATCCGAAACTATCCACTGTAGCGTAGTTTCGCATGAATGTTTTGCCCTAAAACCCGATTGACATTCACGAAGTAGTTCATTATTTTCTAAGTATTCAACTAATTGTTTTTGAACTACTATTTCCAATATTTTCTCATAAACTGGTAATTTATTTATCGGTATGAATTCCTTAATTTTATTCGTTTCTCGAACTTTAGGTATCGGAACTACTATCGCTTCTTTCCATTCATTAAGGAACATCATTCCTTCTTCGAGTGACTTATTTATTATATAACATATTCTCTCTGCTGCTGCTTTTACTACATGTTTCATTATCTCCACAGTTATACCTTCTTCCGTACCTGCTTTTTTCTCTAATTTTCGGACTAATTTACATAGTTGCTCTTTTTCAATTTGTGTAAATACTTCTAGAACACAATCGGTATATTTTCTATTGCCTATACAGTCTTTCCTACTATTTATATATGGTAGTGCCCTAACACTGTCAACAAAATAACAATTAAATTTATCGGCCATTTCCTCAACGTTACTGATTATTCTATTTTCACATTGTATCTTTTTATACTCTTTATCAGTTACTTTACCTTTCAACATTTCTTTTAATACCCTCCACATTCCTTCCGAATACTTTTTATTTTTATTAAGTTTTTCTTCTACATAGAGTCTCTTTGCTTTCCTACAAATATCCACGGTTTTATTCCTCAGCTGCCGAAATACTTTCCAGTCATACTCATTTTTACTTAAACGAGCTACCTTATGTGCTTCATCCCTTTCCTTTATCAGTTGATATATGTAATCACAACACCATTGTTTTCCCTGCCATTTTTGTTTTAATAGTGCTGATTTTTGTGGCGCAACTAAATCAAGACAATTGATTATCTCTTTAACCGCCGAGTTTGCTAATATGTTAACATTGTCTCCTTCAATAGCATTCAAGCGTGTGCTTTTCATTCTTTTAAATTTATCTATGTCCATTCGCTTATACTCTCTGTATGTAATAATTTTGTTCTCATTTGCTACCAGCTTTACATTCCAGTACACCACCATTGTCGAATGATTCTGAAGAAGCTAGGATTTGTGTAAATTATGAGGTGTTCAAGTTTTAAAGGAAACGGAGTTTATTCAACGTTCATACACAGTTGTGTAGCTTCTCCTCGTTTTTCTGTTCTCGCCAGCTTTTATAAAATCTATGCGAGAGGCGTATCTTATTTTGGCTACGCTGATTGGGCAACTTCTAAACAATTGCTGCCAATCACGTAGCCGGCTTCTTAGGTACACCCCCAACTTCCCTTGCGTCCGAAGCGCGCTTTTTGGGGAAGTTAAGAGTGACCGTTATTTTTTATGACGTAGCGGGTTTTTCTTCCGGGTCTGCGAGGGACCGAGTCGTAGCCTTGCCTGGGCCTCTGGGACCTCGGTCAGCGTGACCCTTCGGTAACTCGGGGGTTTATGATGTCGGCATTCGCTATTGAGGCTGAGACGGAAAGTATTACGGGCAATATACAAATTGTACGCGTTAAAAATCAGCTTTCTCAAAAATAGCTTTCCCGTTGCCTGTGTCATAAACCGCCCGACCATCTGCACGCCAACTGTTTTATGTTCGTGCCGATGGCCGCTACAATTCTTTATCTCGGGTTCATGCCACACCTCAACTTCCCTCTCAATGTTAGAAAAAACTAAGTCAATTATTGTTTCCGAGTTTATTGCAATTTTGGTTGCTTCTCTTACTAGTTGTTTTAACCCTGTAGAATTCATTACTCTAGTTAATTTCCTTTTAATATAATTATCTACTTTCATGTCTATGTTAAAGTCGCCCATTATTATAACGTTATTGTTGCTTATTACAATTCTTTATTAAACATTTGTACGTTACAAGCATTAAGAATATCTCACATTTTATTGTCATTACAATAACCTATGCCATTATCCGTCGTTATTTACGGTCGGGTCCCTTTCCCCCTATTAAAAAGTGGTATGGTGTAATGGCTTCGGGATCTCTAGGATCCACTGATACGTGTGTTAGCGGACGAGAGTTAACTGCCCGTTCCGCTTCTAACAGTACTGTTTGTAATGTCTCTTCCTTAGGTGACCTTTCCTTTGGCGGTCGGAAACTCTGGCCGCCAATACGGGCCGGCCAATAGTCCGGGCCCTTCTGCCCATTCTGGAGGAATGGTGCGAGAGGCGAGTAAGGCTCACCTACAGATCCACCCAGGTGTTAACCGGCCATGGATGTTTCGGCCGGTACCTGGCGTGGATCAAGAGGGAACCCACCGAACGGTGCCACCACTGTCCGGAGGCTTTGGACACGGAACGGCACACGCTGGAAGAGTGTCCAGCGTAGTCGGCGCCGCGCCGTGTTCTAAGAAGCGAGATTGGAGGCGACCTCTCGTTGTCGGCCGTGGTCGACCACATGATTGGCGACGAGAGGTCGCACAAGGCCGTCACCTCCTTCTGCGAGGACGTGATGCAGCGGAAGGAGGTGGCAGAAAGGGAGAGGGAGGCCGACCCCCTCTCCGAGAGAAGGATTGCTCTGGCGAGGCGTCCTCGCCGAGCGGCCCGCCCCACGCTACGGGGCAGGCGACGGACCGGGGGAGGCGGGACTCGTTAAGTCCTTCCCGCCCCCCCCGAAGAGGCATCCCAGAGCGGTTGCTCTTTTATGGGGGGACTATTCCCGCCCCCCTTTCCTCTGTCCCCCCGGGGGGACGTAAAGATCGTTGGGTCGGGGGGAGGGGGTGGGAGTGGGGGAGGGGCGAACGCGGGCGGGGTGCCCGCCTTCGTCCCTCCTTGTCGCGCGCGGAGACTTCGTCCCTCGGCCGAGAGCCCTTTGAAGGGCTCCTCGAGTGAGGAACGGAGTCACCGGGGGTCGTTGGGCGGAGCGAGCCGGAGACTCGCGAAGCCCACCGAACGGCCCAGGGAAGGGGGGTGTAAGTGGGCAACCTGCTTACACCCTGATAGCGTAGGTATTGCTGGGGGGAGCTTCTCTCCCCCCCGGGACGAGGCCTCACACAGGGCCAAGGGCGAAGGGGGATGGCTGGTTGTGTTCTTTGGAGATCCCAGTCGCCCCGAATAGCTTAGGGAGGGTTGTCGTGAGGTTTTTAGTGGGTATTGTGAACCCTTCTGGTCACGTAGCCCCACATAACCTCGTATCTCTCCCAGGGGGTACGGGGTATGCGTAAAAGCATTTCCCTCACGCTAAAAAAAAAGGTGACCTTTCCTTCAGGGTCACCTTCAATGCCGTTTTTACGCATCTTACCAGTCGTTCCCAGCTTCCACCCATATGGGGTGAAGCAGGTGGAATAAACTTCCATATCATACGGTGACCACTAGCAAATTCTGTTTGTTGTTGTTGGTGTAGGTCCTGTATCAATTGTTTTATTTCTTGGTCCGCACCTCTCAGATTCGTGGCGTTATCTGAATATAGCACTGCCTTGCCACTGATTTAACTGTAGGCCGGAGTTTCAATATCCAGTACCTTTGCCTGAGTTCATTTAATACAGTTTCGGTGCTGCCATGTCCCGCTGATTCGTGATAATGACGCACCAACAGTCTGGTATACGGGTGTTTCCCGTCCAATAAGACTTGTCTCTTCATTTCTTGAGACCTTTCAGCCCTAATATTTGCTGATCGTCTAGCTCGGGCGAGAACTGTAGGAGTCGGCTCTCAGCAGGCAGGGGTCGTTGTTGTTCTATAAATCTTATTTCCGTTCCGAAGCTTTCCTGTTGAGCTTGTCTAGTCCATAATCCTTCCGATCGTTGCATCATGTCTTCTGTTAAATTGACATCTCTCTTCTTCTTGCACCGCTCGGCGAATATAAGTATCCTTGCTGTTGTTCGTAGCAAACGCAACCATGACGAGAATTTTTGGATGTCGGGCAGTACTGGGTTTGATGATCGCCCGGTTGCCGCCGCTGTTCGACGCTCTTCTTCTGTCGTCAGATCTTCATTTTTCTCCGCTCATGATCTTGACCAACGGTTCTCAGCGTCTTTTAAGAAATCCGGTCCACAGAATCAGTTAGATTCAGTTAGGATAGCGACTGGTCGAGTCCGTGTTGCATGATCAGCTGGGTTTTGCTTCCCGGGAATCCACTTCCACTCGGCTGTAGTCGTGAGCTCGTCGATTTCAGCTAATCGATGAGAAACGAACGTTTTATACGATCTTGGATCGGCCCGAATCCATGATAACACCGTGCTCGAGTCTGTCCAGCAGATACGGCGTGATATTTTAAATTCATGCTCCGATTCGATTGTTCGTCCTAGACGACTTGCTAATAACGCAGCTTGTAGTTCCAGACGAGGAATTGACGTAGATTTTAACGGAGTCTCTCTGCTTTTAGAGCAGATGAATGCTACGATGGGTCGTCCGTTGGCACATATATATATAATAGTTTTTATTCGATCCCCACGGGGTTACAAATTTACAACTACCCATTTTTCACCCTCGTCGCCTTTACAAACTTACTTACTAAATCCTTAAAACTAACTTATACTTAACCTTAACCTAAGAAACGCACGAGAGAGAGAGAGAAACACGCATAAATTATCTATCCTTATAACTAATATTTACACATTTACATATTTACATAGCTCTCCGCTCCCCCATAGCTTCACCTCCTCCTCTCCTATTCAACCCCCCTCCCCTAATCATGGACTCCCTTTTCCGGTCGCTCACATTCTCCCACTCAAATCTTTCCCTCCCATTCTCCACTCATCTATCATCCTCATCCACTCCTCTCCTCCTCCTTCATTTTCCAACACCTCCCACATCCTCTCCTGCCATCCTCTATCCTCATCCACTCTCAGGCACACTTCCCACACATGCTCCCAAGTTTCGTTTTCCCATCCACACATTCTACATTTTCTCCTTTCTTCATTCATCCAATATCTCTCTCCCACCATCTCATTTTCTAATCTATAACACGCCATCCTCTGCCACCTACTCTCTCCCCACCCTTTCTTTAGATAACCCGGCAATCCCTCCCCCTTTACCCTCCCATACCATATGTTTGTTCTAGAGTTTTCTATTCTTTCCCACCTATCCTTTCTTTGCCTCTTCTCCTCTCTTTTTACAATCTCTCCACTTACTGATTCTCTCCTCCCCTCTACCAATTCGTTCCATTCCTCCCACGACCACCCTTGTCCCAATAAAAACTCTTCTCTCTCTTTTTCCCACCCATCCCTTATCCCTTCCCTCATATCCTTCCTCCTTATTTCTTCCCAGCACACCCGCGCCAGCTCCCCTCCTTTACCCTCCCCTAACTTCTTCTCATACCCCCATGCCCTTAACCCTGCCTTCCCCTTCAACAATTCCCTTTGTAACTCTTCCCTAACCATATAACCTGGCGTATACCTACCTACCCCTAGTACCCATTTCAAATATCTTTCCTGAAGACTCTCTATTCCTTCCCTCTCTTTCTAACCCCAAATTTCTACTCCGTAGCTTACTACCGATCATACCAGCTTATCGAACAGCCACAGTCTCCTCCCCCAATCTTTTCCAAACCTCCTCTTCCCTATCCCCCAAACCTGTCCCATAATCGCAGCCCCCTTCCTTACTCTTTCTTCTACGTGAGCCTTTTGATTCCCATCCCTCGTGATCGTGTAACCTAAATATTTGTACTCCCCTACTTCCTCTATTACCTTCCCCTTCCACCTCCATGATACTTTCTTCCATTTCCCCCCTCCCTTTCTACACCTCATTATCTTAGACTTGTCCGTGTTTAGCTGTAACTTTTTCCCCTCTAAATATCTTTCTAAGACCCCAATCATTCCCCTCATCCCATCCTCCTCCTCTGCTAACATTGCTACATCGTCTGCATAAGCTAATGTATGTATCTTCCTTCCACCCACTTTTACCCCTCCCCAGCCTCCCCTCCCGAGCTACTCATCTATGTCCGCCAGCAATAACGTAAACAACAAGGGTGGGCACCACTACGCAGTGGGCATCCCTACCTAACCCCTCTTTCTGTCCAGAAGCATTCCCCTTCTTCTTCCCCCACACTTGTTTTACTTTTTGTTTCCCTTAACACTTCCTCACACCTCTCCACCTCCCCTTCCCTTACTCCCCTTTTCCTCATGGCTTCTATCAATACTTTCCTGTCTACCGAATCGAACGCCGCCTTTAAATCTATAAACATAATTACTAATCTTCTTTCTTTCCTCCTCACCTGCCTGTTTATAAGATAATTTAACACATAAATGTTGTCAATACATCCTAAACCCTTTCTAAATCGTCCGTTGGCACATGTAAATTTCCAATATGCAACCGCTGCATAGGCCAACTCACTTGCATCACATAATACATGGAGCTCTGCGTTATTCACTCGGTTACCAGCGGTATAGTATCTTGGTATCGTTAGCGTACTCAGCGATTGTAGCTCAGATGTCCACTCCTGCCACTTCTTCATATCGGCTACCATTAGATTTTCATCCCAAAATACACCACTACGCCATACGTTTTGTAATAATATCTTACTCTTAATGGTAAAAGGGGCCAGGAATCCCAGCGGGTCGAATATTGACATAATGGTTCGTACCATCTCCCTTTTGGTAATCCCTTTCTCTTGTAATGGTGCACTCACCGCCTTTTGCAATTTGTTTCTATTAAAACTGAATGTAACCGCCATCGAATCCCAATAGAGACCTAATGTCTTGGATGTTCGTTGTTCTTTTGTGGTCAATTGAACAGTTCCCGTTGTTTCGCTTCCTCCGGGTATTTCTTTCATGACGGCGTTACTATTGCTTGTCCAGCCACATATTTGAAAGCCGCTTTGCCGATGAATTTCCGTCACCTCTCTAATCAGTTGTTTGGCTTCAACTTCCGTATCCACACTGTCTAGATAATCGTCCATATAATGTTTATGTTTAATAGCGCTCACCGCTTTGGAATATAGAGTCGAAAATTCGTCAGCGTTGCGATTCTTCACATATTGTGCTGACGATGGTGATGATATGGTGCCGAAAATCATTGATGACATGCGAAATACGTCTGGCTTCCGATTTCGTTCGATTCCACGCCACAAGAATCGTTGTACGTCGCCGTCTTCTTCCCGTATTTTTATTTGAAGAAACATCTCTTTGATATCTGCGACGAACGCTATCCTTCTTTGGCGAAAACGCATTAGAACTCCAAGTAGCGAGTTCAATAAGTCCGGTCCTGGTAAGAGCACGTCGTTGAGGCTTATTCCATGACTCTTTGCTGCTGCATCGAACACGATACGCAGTTTATTCGGCTTGTCCGCATGTTTTACTCCAAAATGCGGCAAGTACCATACTGGAGATCCTGTTTCAACTTGCTGTGTAGTCAGTTTCTCTGCGTATCCCTTTTTGATCAAGTCGTCTATTTGTCTGGCGTATGTGTTAATTCTGGTTCTCTGTCCATCCTTTTTTCCAAACTCTTCAACCGGTCGAAAGCGTGCGCATAATTATTTGGTAGTTGCACGTCTTCGTTATGCCAGAGTAATCCTGTTTCCCATCTTTCTAGTTTCCTTCTAGTTGTAGTCTTTTGAAGGTGTTGTGCTCTTTCTTCTTGTCTGTTCTTGCGAAGTACCTTGAAGATTCCAATAGATTCTAATTCGAAGTATTCCTTGATCATATCGTTTAAACTGGAGGCGTGGTCAATTATTGGTTGCGAGTGTTCCGATAATCCGAAGGCTCTATTTAAACGTTTTTTGAATTCATGGTCCGCAACTGTGCATCCGTGAACCACCCAACCCAGCTCGGTGAGTGATGCGACCGGTACACTCCGACCGCCAACTCGTACTTCTTTCGAAATGCATAAATGCCAGTTGTCTTGATCCAATAAAATTGTAGGCTTAGCATTCACATAATAGGAAATAGGTATATCTTTAAGGTGTTCGTATTCGTCTCTGTCGATCCACCGCAATGTTTGTTGAGGTAATTACAGTTTTATTACGGTCTGGACATTCTTCACTTGGTGTTTCTGCACTCTTTTTATGTCCGAAATTTCCAAGGGCACCCGTTGGCTTCGTCCTTCCGTTGTCGTCATTCCGCCAACACCCTGTAGATTTAATTTGCTTGTAGGACCGCTTGCACCTATTTCCCTGGCAGTCCACTCGTCAATTAAGGAGATTGTTGATCCTTCATCCAGGAAGGCGAACGTTTTCGTTTGACCTGCTGGACCGTTCAATATTACTGGAACAATCTTCAGTAACACTCGCTCTCTTTCCTCCTGTCATTTTTCCTGCTGAGTATTGCCGGCTGATTCGGTGATGACGTCCTTCCTACCCTCATCATTCATCGAAATCGCTGTGTCTCGGATCAACACTTTCTTGTGCAACAGTTTGTGGTGTGATTTGTCACAGTTTCCAATGTTGCACTTTTTTGCTTTACATTGTAATCGGTGATGATCTTTCTTCAAACAACGAAAACACAGGTTGTGTCTCTTTGCCGCTCTCCATCTCTGATCCACAGTTGAATTTTTGAATTTCTCGCAATCCTCTGGCTCGTGATCTCCGTATTTACAAAAACTACATTTATGCTCACCTTGGTATTTATTTCCCGATTGTTTGTAATACTTGTTTTTTCCTTCTGTGGCGTATATCCGTCTTTATTTCTCCCTGTTTTCACTTGCTCTTCGTTCTCTCCCTTGAGGCTCGATCCTTCGATTATTCCCTGAGGTTATAGTCACACCACTAGTCCCTGCTTTGCACGCCATTTCAGCTTCCTTTGTTAAGAAAGCTGATAGAGCGATGAGTCTTGGTTCCTCGGTCGGTCTAGTGTTCACAAACCGATTGTAGTTATATATCATCGTAGACGATATTTTGTTTATGATGTTGTTAATCAATTCCGGACTATGTAAATAGCCCAGGTGATTTACACTTTTCATGCTCACAACACAGTTCCGTACTTTTGCTGCTAACGTTGGGTGATCCATACTTTCCGTGCCTAATTTTGATAATCTTTTGATTCCTTCTACGACTTTCCCCCATATGACATCAGCGTTGCCGAACCGCAATTCTAACGACGCCATAATATCATTCGCAGTGCCAGATGTCAATAGCAATGAATCCACTGTCTCTCTTGCTTCCCCACGTAAGCAATCGCATAACCGTAGCACGTTTTCTTTATCCGTATAGCCATTTAGTTTGGTGGTGATATCGAAAGTTCTCTTGAATCGTATCCACTCCAGTGTATCTCCCTCAAATATTGGTACTTTTCGAGTAGATGTAAGTCTTGACATTAGGTTGGTTGGTGACATCTTTGGTTGCGGTCGTGGCGTAGTGACTGCGTCCATTGATACAAGCGGCCGTTTGTCGACTTTGTCGTTCTCCGTTTCTGCAATCTTTTCAATGGGAGTGGCTGACGCTGACTGTCTTTCCGAATTCCTAAACCATTCGGTTATGTTCTGCGTCGTGGCCGGATCGCCTGCTGGATTGTGATCATCGTTTGTGCGCTCGACTTCCTCGTCGAGTTCAGCTAAATCTGCTGCCAGTCGCCTTTTAATTAGGTCCATCTCCAAACGAACACCTTCTTCGAGCGCCTTCTTCATTATTTTATTGCGGGACTCCGCTGCTTGATATTCTAATTTCCTTTTCCTAGCTGCGATACTCGAGGCTCCCGAGCCTGCTATGCTATCACGTGAACTGGGGGGTCTCGCTTCGATCTCTCTTTCATCCGCACTATTCTCGATTCGCCCCATGCCGCTTGGTCCAGCGGTATCTTCTTCCACATTTTTCTGCACCATGTCACTTTCACCCGCTTGGCTCTGGCTGGGGTCTTTAACACGAACGCGTTTTCTTTTCTTCATGATTTATTTTTCGTTTAACTGAATCAATTGCACTTTCACTAGCAGTCTGTACACTTCACCTTTCCGAACACAACTGACTCGGCAGTCACACTTTCCGACAATGAACCTTACATCCCTAGGGCGGATCCGGCTCGAAGGACCATTTATTGTTGCTTATTACAATTCTTTATTAAACATTTGTACGTTACGAGCATTAAGAATATCTCACATTTTATTGTCATTACAATAACCTATGCCATTATCCGTCGCTATTTACGGTCGGGTCACTTTCCTGGGCGTCGTATTTGCTTTGTCTGTTCGCGAGCTCAGGTAGACGTTCAATCACGGTGAGTCGCCTGGTGCACATATGGTTTCCCATACGTTAACCGTACTCCTTTCATGATCCAAGGTGATCATTGAGTGACGGTCCGACCCACTGATTGTTATTCCATTATCCTTGTCTTTCTCGAGCTCAGGTAATAGTTCTTTATCTTGGGTACTCTGCTCTACATTTGGTTTCCCAAATGCTTACCATACTCCTTTTGTGATCCAAGGTGATCACTGAGTGACGGTTTGAACCAAGATTTATTAGAACTCTTTTATACCTATACAAATCGGTAACTTTCCACAGAAAGTGACCATTCCGCTTGTCTTCTACTAGTACGACTGCCCGCTTTCCTTGTGATGCTTGCTGTTTTATCCGCCCCTACTCTGTTCATTCTCCAAATCGAATTCCAAATACAACATACATTTACCAAAACGTCCAACTCACACACAAACCAAGCGGTTCGATGAACTTTAACGTAGTATAACTTTTAACTTTTAACCTTTAACTTTAACATTAAACACTTGAATATTTTGACTTATATGAATCAGTCCTTAACAGTTATTTTCTTGCATATTGAGAGAGAGCGGAAGAGAGAGAAAGAGAGAGAAAGAGAGAGGGAGTACGCTTATATAGAATCTTTTCTAATCATTTATATATAAAAAAATAGTTCTGCAGTTTCTGTCACGCTAAAACGCCAAGCGGGTTGCCTTCTGGACGGGAACCGAAAATTGAGCGCCATGACAGTGTGTATTTTTCAGAGAGAGTGAGAGAGAGAGAGAGAGCGGGAGAGAGAGGGAGTGAGAAAGAGAGAGTGGGAGAGAAAGCGCGAAAGCGGGAGAGAGAGAGCGGGAGAGGGAGAGAGAGCGGGAGAGAGAGAGAGCAGGAGAGAGAGGGGGAGAAAGGGAGAGAGAGCGGAAGTGAGAGAGAGAGTGCGGGACAAAGAGCGGGAGAGAGCGTGAGATCGAGAATGTGACCGGGAGAAAGAGCGGGAGAGAGAGAGAGTGGAAGAGAGAGAGAGAGGGAGAGAGTGGGAGAGAGGGCGTGGTGCCGCGGGGGTTGGCGAGCGAAGCGAGAAGGGGCGGAGCCCCCTAGTTATTTATAAAAAATTACACGTAATTAAAAAATTTTTTTGCGATTAAAATGACCATAAACTGAAAGATAAGGATTTCTTTTTCCACTTAAAATAACCATTCGGTCCACTGTGTACTGGCGACGATTCGTGTCGGGCGAAGATATTTTGCTTTCTGGATTGAAGAAAACGTCGACGTTGGAAACTTGAGAAGGTGATTTCTCAAGATAAGAGTCTGCTCTATCGCGTGGTATGGTTCGATTTGCGGCTGGATCCTTATTTTTTCAGATAAATTATTAAATGTTATCAAGAAACAGTGCAAAAATGGTGTCTCTCCGTCATTAATGGTTGTTTAAACATGCTTAAACAATCATAACGTATTAGTATTGCACATCACTGGATTCAGGAAAGTCTAGAGAATCTTTTGTTGTAAAGAACAATACAATACCTTTCCCAGATAGCACCGGACGTCCTATGGACGTCCGATGTCCGTTGCGAACGACCCTGGGATGTCCGATGGACTTAAATTTCAACATTCTATGGACATCCGTTTTTTACGTCCTAAGGACGTCCGTGGGATCTATATTTCGGATGTCCCAATACGTGTAATTTTTACGGCTTATGGTGTTACGAAAAGCAAAAATTCTTTTGATTTTTTAAATGTTAGAATACATTTTTTATCTAATAGTGTTATAGCTGGTATCAAGGCGGACCCAACAACCTACTTTTTTATGACTCTGAGTACATAAATAACGATACAATATTTTATTTCCCTTTTTGGACCAAATATGGCGTCGCGTTGCATCACCGTGCGTTTACGTGAAGTGAGGTTAGTTTAGCACGTGTTCCTCATGCACATGTTTGTAATATTCCAGTTAATAAAAAGCGTGTGTGAGTGACTCGATAATAAGGAGGTACCATACCCATGGATATGACTAGCATATTACTAGAATATTACTAGAAAGACAAGTGAACACAGTGTTTACGGGAAACCATTTTTTGTTTTTATACAAGCATGTTACGAGCTGTGTGAGGGCTCATTCTAAAGAGGATAGTTGATCGCAGGTCACATGAGCGTCCAAAGTAAGGGAAACAAATTGCGACAGCCACCCTCAGGTTCCCATTTATTTTTCTAATACAAAACGGTTTTTTAACTTCCCGATTCATAGGGAAGTTACTGTAATTACCCCGAAAATCGAAAATCGATTTTTTAGCAGATCTTCACGTTTCATGGTTATTGAAGTCATTTTAGACTATTTTTATCAAATTGTTAGTGTGTGTGCGTGTGTGCGTGCGTGCGTCGGTGTGTGTGTGTGCGTGCGTGCGTGTGTGTGTGTGTGTGTGTGTGTGTGTGCGTGCGCGCGCGTGTGGCCGTTTTTATGTTATCAAATTTTTCGTTAACGTTTTCTGAAAAAGTAACAATGCGATCAGAATGATGAATGATGCAATCGATGTGCCCCGCTGTAACTTAGAGCTGATTAGATTTTGGTCCATATTGGTCAAGTAGTTTTTTAGTATTTTTAGTTTTTTTTGAAAGAAGTTCATTCAACAATGCAAATTATACGAGAGGACGGAAATTTTCCACCGAAGAAACAAACGTAATTATATATATTTCATTATTATTAAAAAAATTTTTTTTTTAATTATGCAACTAATGCTAATGTTACCGCTTACAACTAACGAATCGGGAAGTTTTTTGTATGGCTCGTGGAGAGTCACACACAAAATTTAAAAAAAACATTAATAGCTGTATGCCCCACTAGCAATGCTTACCACTAACCCTCTCGTAAGAGCAGTCCTACCCGCGAGCTCGCGAAGCGAGCAAGCAACAACAACTCCACGCGCGAGCTCGCGTAGCGAGCGAGCAACAATAACCAGCTAGTTATTATAGTCGCGTTACCGCGCTACTTTGAATGCAGGAATGAACAGTAACCCGTTTAATTGTAATATCGTACATATGTAGCCAGAGAATATTGCGATATAATTAGGAGGTCACTCGAATAGAAGAAGTAACAGGAAAGGGAGGCCATCTGCAGCCCATAAAAAGAACGGAATCAGCTCTGCGGGAATAAGACTCCTTCAGCGTAAGACAGCAAGGAAAGCGAACCCGAGGACAGCTCTCCAACTCTCGTCAAGGACGCGGAAACATAAATTTGCCGTCTGGAAGAAAGGATCCCTTTTTAGGAGAAATCGAACAGCGATACGCAAGTACGCGACATGCGAGTACACATGCACGTTCCCGGACAGTTTTCCTTTGGGACCACCCCTGCGAGGCCTTATGCACCGAGGATGGGAAATTGGGACGCCCACGACATCTCCCCTTCCCAGCAAGACTGCTACGCGACATCGACTTAGGGGAGGCGACTACCCTTCCGATTGGACCTCACGGCGCCCCACCAAAGACGCACCCCGGAACCAGAGGGCCGAGAGAAGAAGCGGCGAAACGAAAATCGTCACTCTCGAAAAATCCTCCGATCGATTAGCAGCCGAGTCTTTAGAGGGTGCAAATCGAAAATATAGAGAAAGTCTTCCTTTAAAATCAACAATTCTTGTATGGAGTTATTTCTCCATCTCGCTTCCTATCCCAGTCGAGCCGCGTTCGGGAGTTAATACTTTAGTATTTCAAAGGCGTTTAAATCCGAGCCGCGAAATATAGAGACAATTCGGCGCTCGTGCCATCTGGAGCCAAGACCCGCAGTCACGGTATAGGGGTCAAATATAACAAAATGTATTGTTATACGACCACTCGTATGTTCATATCAATTTATATAGTCTAAGGATTACATGATAAATTCAGGACAATAGCGCCACCCCATCCGACACCCTCCAATGATTATTGTAGGTCAAAGCCGCGTATTTCATGCAGAATATATTCAGGCTCGATACCTTAGAATAAGTAGGGAAGCAGCAGGGGAGTTTCCGCAGGGATCCTTGACAAAATCCAGAAGAGCGTGACTGATTTAGGAATTTGGGTAAAGTCACGTACCCCTTGAGAAGGCTTCTCCAAATTGTCGTAAACAAGACAATCGGAGTCTAGAGCTAGTCGGGACAGGAAGTCATAAGTTACCAGTCAAGGATCTCTTAGGACTCCCTCGGGCCTCTCTCTCGTTCGGTCCCACGACCCCTTGTTTCGACGGGCCTTCGCCCTCGCGTCCACCCCGCTCTCGTATGCACGTGTACGCACGTTACAAGAACCACCCCCACCACCAATCACCATCGAGCTACAACAGAGGACCAACAATCAACGAACCAGCATCCAGCAAAGGGATCCGAATTTTCTATTGGCGGAAGGAAAGGAACCCGGAAAGAAATATAAACCTCGGGAAGAGTTGACGAGAGAGATCATTTTTTCAGGCATTCAAGCTCCGACAGGCATTCAGCGTGCTAACTAGGAAACTGTCTTTTTCAAGACTAAACCCAACGACCTATTTCCACTAATAAATCAGTCTCAAGTATCGTCAGTGTTATTAAAATTTTCAATAGTGAATGTGTGATACCATAAAGGATTCGCATTAATTGAAGATATCCATTCTGGTGCATGATTCCTCCCCTAAACCCTCAGGATCACGCAGTCTTGCCAGACAGGGCGCTTTTTTCGCGCAAAGTTTGTGGGGAACTATTGGGGGGAAAGTAGTGGGAGACTATTATTAGCGGGAACGTCTAGCGGAGTCCGTTACGATCGTTACGACACGAGGCACGAAAGAACAGCAGGCTGCGAGAATTTCAGATAAGTTATTGTTATTATTTAATCAAATAATAAATTTGGGAAATTAGCGGGGCGACCAAAGTACCCGATTTTCGTACTTGACTGAGGCCGTATGACGTCAAAATCGTCGCGCATGCGCGATAAAAGCGCCCCATCTGGCAAGACTGGGATCACATCAAATTGGACAAAAAACTAAAATTAATGAAGAAGTTAACACAATTGATCAAGATCTTACTCACCAGAATTCCAACCCACGTAATCCTGATCTGAAGAGAATGAAAACTAACGACATGGCAGGTAAAAGTACTGATTCTAATCCACTAGCTAATATTCCTACATCCAATAGGTTCCAAGTCTTTTCCACCAAGAGTTTTCAAAAAACAGAAAATCATTCAGTCTTGACTAATAACTCAAGTAATAATAGTGAGGTTATCTCTCCACACCCCCCCCCCCCCGATCTATCTAAAGATCGAAGAGAAGAATGTTGTCAAGTTTTGTAAGGAACTCGAATCTGCATTTGGTAAAAACTTTTATGTTAAATTTCTCGGGAATCAAATTAGAATACACTTCAATAGTAAAAAGCTTTTTTAATAGTAAAAAGCGTGTTAAATTACGGGATATGAATGATCAAAACAAAACTATTAGATATGTCAACGGTAACCCAAAGATCGTCACGATAAACCAACAACAATCAAAAAACTAATCCGAAAAATGTCCATATATTACCAGAATGTCAGAGGTCTACGCACGAAACTAAGTGATTTACAGCAAGAGGTAGCTTGTTCTACACTTCAATCGGATGTCCTTATCCTAACCGAAACCTGGCTTACAGACGGTTTCACCGACAGCGAGTTAGGCTTGAAAAACTACACCATTTACCGATGCGACCGATCTAAACAAACTAGCTCAATTCTCAGAGGTGGCGGCGTTCTTATCGCGATTCGAAACACCTTACGTAGTAACAGCACTATCAATAACATTTCTAATGTTGAACACTTATTTGTTGAAGTGTCATTGGGAGCCCATACTCTAATAATCGGAGTGGCTTATCTTCCGCCTTTAAGTAGTGAGTCCTTGTATATTGCACACTGTTCGGCTATCTCTGATATTCTCGAGAAAAATTTGAACTGTAACTACATTATTTGTGGAGATTATAACCTTCCTCACATCACATGGTCCGGCGCTAACTCACTTCCCGCGAAATCAAATGTTTCTACCAATGAAATTGCATCTGCTGCAATTCTCTCCTCTACATTTAACTTCTTCAATGGATCCCAATGTAACTTTGTGTTAAATTCGCTCGGAAATACCTTGGATTTAATATTTTCCAATATCACATCAACTCGTATCATGCATTCCCCCGAGTCGATTGTTAAATGCGATAGTTACCATCCCGCTCTCCACATCGTTATTAATTTTCAAAACATTAAAAATACTAGAAATTCCACCTACTCCTATTACAATTTTAAGCAAGGTAACTACAGTAATATTATTGAATATCTAAATAATATTGATTGGGATAGTTTGCTCGTAAATACTAGCGTAGACGATTCTACGAAACTTTTGTATGACCACCTCTACTTTGCGATTGAAAACTTTGTTCCTAAAATGTACAAGAAGTGTTCGTCTTTTCCTAAATGGTTTTCATATACCTTAATTCGATTAATTCGGAAAAAGAAACATGCTCATAGAGTCTTTAAAAGGAGTAATCAATTATGTGACTATTTGACTTTTGTTAACTTACGAGCCGAGTGTAAGAGAATTGCTAAACATTGTTATTCTCTATATGTGCGCAAAACTGAACTATCAGTTCATAATAATATTAAATCTTTTTGGAGCTTTGTTAATTCTAAGCGAAAAGCCCCTGGCTTACCAAGCAAAATGCTTTATAAAGAAAATGTGGCAATAAGTGACGACAAAATCGCGGATCTATTTGGTACGTTTTTTGGATCAGTCTACCGTAATGTCATTACTGACTACAATATCCCTGAAAATGGCTGTAACTCTTGTTTATCTGACCTCAATATTGACATTAGCGAAATTTATATCATATTAAATGAACTCGATGTCAATAAAGGACCTGGGATAGATGGCATCCCTCCTCTCTTCTTCAAAATGTGCAGTTTTATTTTATCTCGACCGCTTTGGTTAATATTTAATAAATCCCTAAAAGCAGGTTTATTCCCGACAATATGGAAAACCAGTCTGGTTACACCCATTTTCAAGAAAGACGACAAATCAAATATAGAAAATTATAGACCTATAAGCATAAATAGCGTTATGCCAAAAATTTTCGATGAAATTATTACAAATAAATTGTACAATACTTTCTCTCTCTCAATATGCGAACAACAGCATGGTTTCGTACGTAAGCGATCAACAACAACTAACCTAGCTGTGTACTGCAGCTATGTCGCATCTTCTTTGGATGCTAATCTACAGGTAGATACGATTTTTACAGACTTTAGGAAAGCTTTTGACACGGTAAATCATTCTCTTTTAATTGAGAAGCTTTCAGCATTCGGCTGCAAGGGTAATCTTTTGGCATGGCTAGGAAGTTACCTTACAAATCGTTTTCAAGTTATACGTATACGCGATTGTCTATCATCACCAATCCATGTTACATCAGGCGTACCTCAAGGCTCCCACCTGGGTCCTCTTCTATTTGTAATTTTCATAAATGACTTGACTACTGTTTTTCAACATTGCAAGTACCTCCTATTTGCTGATGATTTAAAAATCTTCAGCAGCATCTCGTCCTATGATGATACCTCCAGAATACAGGCAGACCTTGATCGTTTCAGCAACTGGTGTCTTATGAATGGTATGGAACTCAACATTAAGAAATGCCATGTAATGCGGTCGTCCCGTCGCTCTATACCTTTCATACATCCTTACCAACTAAATGACAGTATTCTCTCCTCAATAAATGAGGTAACGGATTTAGGAATTCATTTCTCCTCTACCCTAAACTTTTCCAACCATATTTATCATATTGTTAACTCCGCCTCTAAAACACTCGGTTTCATACTTCGTTTCTCCACGGACTTTCATTCAATCCACACACTTAGATTGCTATATATTTCCTTCGTCCGCCCGCTATTAGAATATGCATCAATCATATGGTCTCCGAAAAGTTCCAAGTACGAAATCATGCTAGAGAGAGTGCAACATAAATTTCTAAGATTTTGTTCATTCAAACGAAATAATCCAATGTCAATCTTTGATCACGATTACTCCGCAATAATAACTGAAATGAACCTGGAACCATTATCCGTTCGAAGAATAATATCCGACCAGAGCTTTATTTTCAATTTAATTAATAATCATGTTGACTGTTCCTCTCTACTTGAGCTAATCAATTTTTATGTACCGGAACGTGAACTGAGAACAAGAACGGGCTTTCAAACACTTAAAGCGAAATCTAACTACGGATTAATTCATCCAATAAATCGCATTATTGCAAAATCTTGTACTGTCTATAATCGTGTTGATTTTTTCATCAACTCGTTAGTAAACTTTCAAATACAACTACGCAGGATTGTATGATGGTACCAGGTCGATTGTGCATGTCCCTTCTTTGTTCATTATTGTTAAACGAGTTATCTTATATATCTCATATTTCTTTTGTTTTTCCTCTTCTTTATTATTGTAAACGTTTTGTAAAAGGACGTCAGTCCGTTTATAATAAATAATAATAATAAATTACTCTTCTGGGAAAGCGATGATAGTGAGAATTTCTTTACGTGTCATCCTGCATGATATTCCTCTGAGCAATCAGCAGAATACATGCAGGTTATGACGGTTGCAGACGTCGGGCGTCACGCTTGTAACATCATGACCGTATTCGCTAACATCTAAGCGAAGTAGTTAAGTGACCTTCAGACATAGTGTCCTGGGCGTCTAATAGATTCTGCGAGTGGCATACATATAAAGAGTATCGCGCTAACGCGACCGTATTTGATAGTGGGAGTTTTCGGTTAAATATTTCATATCTTGCTTTAGGCAAGTTTTTCTCTTATGTGTATATAGAGTATGGCTCTAACGCGACCGTATTTGATAGTGGGAGTTTTCGGTAAAATACCTCATATCTTGCTGTGAGCAAGTTTATCCTTTATATAAAGAGCCTCGCGAATGCGATTGTATTTGACGTAGGAGTTTTGGGTAAATCGTTTATCTTGCTTTGAGCAAGCATTTGTTTCTCTATAAATGTATCGAGTCACGGCGTCCATATCGAATTGGGAATTCCAATAATGTTATGTCTGGATTAAATACCTCGATTTGAAATAGCACATAATCGATTGTGTACCACAAGAATAATTTCAATAATTGTATTAGTAATCACCGCGTCACATCTCGCGGTCATAGCAAGAACTATTGACAATCAGATCATCGACTCATTGTGTACGCCATCGATCGGTCGTACGAACATAAACGATTGTAAATATTATTTGATATAATATACCCTACTTTTACCTATGAACACATCTCAATTTATTTATCGGATAATCTAACCTCTTCGCTTTCCAGTGCCTGGAGGCACGAACTCATAACATCTATTAAGAATTAATAATTATTAGTTAATTTAAATTAATAAGATCAATAAAAGGTAAACGTAAGAATAAACGGTTACAAAATTGGCGCCCAACGTGGGGCGAAGAGGTTTTGATTAGATAAACGAATTGAGATAATTCACTCGGGAAAATGGCGAGCTCGACGCGTTCCCAGGGAAACAAAAATCCACCCAATCCTCCAGTGGGAGAAAATCCGCCCATACCAACGGAGAGCACGACAGCTCAGGGACAGCCCTCCACACAATCTGACCCAATAGGAATGGGCACAGGAACAACACACGAATCAGAATCGAATTCGGACAATAGTCACACGGAATTACGCAATACGATCCAAGCGCTATAAGCCAAGCACAAAGCCCAAGAAGA